>WWET01000089.1:445223-474992 GCA_011038615.1 Limnodynastes dumerilii | reverse complement strand
TGATAATTTTTTTTTGTTTGTGCTTTCAGCTCATTAAAGTACAAAGTATTTAAAGAAATTAATTCATTCATTCAGATCTAGGATGTGTTATTTTAGTGTTCCCTTTATTTTTTTGAGCTATATATATATATATATTTTTTTTTTGATATTTTTTTTAACTGGTACCTAAGTTTTTGTGGTGCCTAGCTTTTACTAAAATTAGTCGAGCTCTGCTTTAGAGAGTTATACATCAAATACAGAACCACAAGACAAATGGTATCTGTAAAATGCTAGCTTCTCGAGATTTCTGTCAGAAACACAAGGAGAGTTCTTTACTTTCCTAAACTGCACCCTCCCTGCCTCCATGCTGAAAACATCCTTACTAGACTTTTGCTGGAAGACTGTTAATCGCCTGTAAGTGTGAGACTTCAGTGATCTCACTTTTTACTTTTATATTTATGACCTTCTAGAGAAACAAGAAGTTTTATGGACATTGACAAGCTTTAGACTTAGAAAAGGGTCAAAGTGAAGGTCACATGCAATTAATTGCTTCTGTCTGATAAGCAGCAAACAACTTCATTTTGAATTATTTTATATTTTACTATATTATTTATTTATACAATAAAAATAAATAATAAATATGTTATTAGTTATAAAAAGATGAAAATAAGCACGTCTCTAAAAGTGCTGCACTAAATTTAGTCATACAAAAGTAAAACACAGCAATTGCCTGAGATAACAACTAATATTATATGATAAGCAATTTACTTTAACTGTTGTGTATTCAATACCTTTTGGGAAATACCTGCACATATCTGTTATGTTAATTATGTTGATATAAATGATGAGGTGCTGAAGTTATCTTGCCATTGTGTTGTTTTTTTGTCACTCACTGATAGCTGGTATCTTGGGATATTTGCTGTAGAAAATTACCTCTGGGCCATCTTGTGATTTTTCTGTGAGAAGCTCATGGAACTACATTTGTAGCTAGAGTGCTTTGAAATATATCCACAGCTCAGACAGATGGCACGTCTCAAGCAATTATACTTCACTCATGCTTTGCTAGTTGATCAATGTCTTTCAAGCAAAGCTCTGGGAATCAAATTGGTAAGGTCAGAAATTGAGGTATAACTTTTCATGCTCTTACCGCTTACTCTTAGAACACTTACACTTAGAACTCTACCAACTAATGCTATAGTATTTGAAAACCTGGTGCCATCTATTACACAGTGAAATATCTCACGCTGATTGACAGAGCAATTTGAAGAGCAAAAGACAGCCCGTTTCTAGGTTTAAGATTGAAACAGATATTGAGGAATAGTTACCATCACAAAATACAACTTGTAATAATATATACACACACACACACACACACACACACACACACACACACACAACAGCATGGGAAAGTCACTCTTGCCAGACCTGTGCACGCAAGGTCCCTAACAGAAATTTTACATAAATGTCCCACACCAGTCATTGCAAATAGAATATTTTATGGAAAAACTAAAGGATGCACCAAATTACAGGAATCCTAAAGCGAGTGCAACCTACTGGTAGATACAGGCAGTAAAAATGAACCAGGGAAAACCTTAAACAGATATCCCTAACAAGACCAATAATAACAGTACACTGTCTAAAATCTTTCAATCTTTAGTATAATTACATATGTATCAAAATTGCAAAAAGCAACAAAGTTAAAAGGGAACGTTAGACAACTTGTATCACAAAGTACAAATACATATTAAAAACAGAACAAGAAACACGGACTCCACTACTCCAATCACATAATAGAAATTACATATCAAAGAGCATAAATGGCCAAATCTATCAATGCACTAAAAAAATTAAACCAAAAGAAAATAAACAAAAAAAATTCGCTCCACAGGGGAGCATTTACTAACCCTACCTGAATAAGCCATACATAATCATAAGGATGTAGAATTAAATTCCGTCTGGAAAGTACTGGAGTGCAGGGAAGGAACAGTGTGTCAGTGTACCCACCGACGTGTTTCACTGAACGCGCTTTGAAAGGGGTACTACAAGTTGCAGTTAGCCTTGGTGTTTCAAATTATAATTATTATTTTATGCTCAACATAACAGTGATTTTTAAAATGCTTGGGAGACTAAGGGCCTGATCCAGACCTACGCTAGTGTGCGTAGCGTATTATCGCCGAACGTACCACCGATGCACGGCAATAGGCACTCCCCTTGCTCGTACCCAGTTTAGCATCCATACGCTCGCCAAACCCTGTCCTAACTTTTATTTTCGTTCCCGCGTCTGTCCGTACGTTCATAGCGTATGAACATCGCTTAGCACGCCCATACTGTACAATTTAAACGGCTCCCCCCCACCTATAACTCAAAAATTAAAATGCCCCCACCCGCCTATATTCCTTAACTCCAGCGTCCATACGAACTTCATAATATAAACATGCCCCTTCGTTGGTAAAAATGCAAAGTATACGGACGCCCGAATCGCCGCTACGAAAATCAGTGTTTTACTACCGGAAGTTTTCACCAGGCGCATGCGCGGTGCTTTTTTTCTGGCAATTTTACGCTTACAATCAGCGTTAGCTCGCAAGCGTGCGTTGTTCTGGATCAGGCCCTAAATGTGTAAGTTCTTACGCTGGGTACACACTGGGGCTTTTTCTGACTTTAATCATGCACATCAAAGAGTTTCAGCAGCATCTAATTAATATTTCTAATTAGCGCCACCTTGTGGATTACTATATTATTGCAGCAAAGAGTTTTTTGAAGTCTGTGAAATGATCCACAGAAACTAGAGCAGTTTGTGTAGGAAACTAAATGTGTGCCCTGCCTAATACTGATACAGCTGACTTTGAGGCACAACTTCCAACATCCCCTGAGACACTGACTTTGATGGCAAAGTGAGTTAGGCATTGCCATGTGCGACGAGGTCTTCATAGACGCTATCAGCTGCAAGTTTAATAATTAGAAACAATGAACTGAAATCCAGTAACTAGTATGCAGTGGCAGATGCAGAATGGGAGCCAGGGAGCAAGAGTCTTACCCAATACACATGCAGGGGTTAGTGTTTTGGTTTCCTTTTAAATGAATTTGAGCAACCTGCAGCACAATGTCACAAGTGCTGGTAGTGGAGAGGAAAGAAGCCACCATTACCTAACAATAGATTGTCACAGTCTGGGATGGATAAAGTAGAAAAATGTAGGTATAACGCTTGCTAGAGAAATAGACATAATCACTGCAGTACCATTTATTACGGTAAGTGAAATAGTAACATTTCACCAGATCCAGACCCCAACTTGCTACTACACCTGGAGCTGTGATCACAGTGGCAGCAAAGACCTGATTTCAGATCCCTGCAGCATTGTAACTTTTTTAAGTTTCTGCACCGTCCCTAATCCCTCAAACCAGCCCTTACGGTTCCATTTACTTGCTTCCCCCTCTCACAGAATGGAAGCACTTCTTCTAACTGTAACGTCCCGTCACTGAAATTTTTACATGAAGGAATCTGGATCCTGAGGATACAGACACATCCTGGTGATGCAGCTTTTGAGCATGCAATGCTCTCGATAAACAGAGGTGCACTTCCTTATGCTTAGGTTCCATATCCTTTGGTTAATATATAGTACCACGTTGACTATCATCAAACGTAATCTATACCCAACAGTGGTTATTCCCCGTTATCTTTCGCCCTTATATTCTTATATTATCTATGCACTCTGTATAAGGATCGAAATGTTAAGATGTACAAGTTATGTATTATGGACAATGATACCTCTGTGTTCTGGGTTAGGGAGGGGTGGGTTTTTGGGAAATGTTTGATTTTTCTGGTTTTGGTTTTGTATGTATTTTTCAATAAAAAAACGCAAAAAAAAGCAAAAAAAAAAAAAAAAAGTGTTCTCCAATCCTAACGACTGTAAAACGCCTCTTTGTAGTAGATTTGGATCTGATCATTTGGATCTGACACCCTTCTAAGGGAGATACATTTTTGTTTTCACCCACTTCCTTCTTTCATACAAACCTCAAACCAAACCATTATACATGATTACCCATTATCAAAATTGAAATCTTAAATTGTTCTGTAATTAGCATGAGAGTCGCACAATTCAAAGAAAGATTACGCTTTCACACGTTGAATGTGATAGTTATGCAAATTTCACATTAAATATTTGCAATGCAATGTACAATTACTTACAGACAAGGGAGTACACCATCATGATTTCTGAGCCCATGCCACAAACTGCAGCATTTACTACATATTATGATCGAACAAACGTTCCATGCGAGAACCATGTAAGGATGTTCGTCGCATGCACAAATAATGAACATAACCAGGGAAGGCAAATTTATGGTGGACAGGACATAAGAGCATACACCATCCATATAAGAAAATTGCAGACGGCAGGCTTTATTTAAGCTTTGTACAGCGTAAGATGCAGACAAATGACTGATTTCATTGTTGTTGCTTTGCTAAATGCAAACTGTAGAGGTCAGGAACATAGAAAGCAAACAGTTGCTTCCTTGGTAGTTTCCCTTTCTCAGCATTTATTGATCAGCTCAGACATTAAGCGATGGGGGTGTTTAAGTTAAAGTCCAGAATGAACGGTCTGAAGCAATTTGTATGAAGATTTGCAGAGAGAGTAAGATAAAAGGTTGAACTTATGCAGTACTTAAAGTGAAAAGAGATGACCAATGCACTAATTAAAAATATATTTATGCGGTATAAAAAACGTCAGTAATACTACTCTCACACCGGCACCCCAGCAATATTCCAGGTTTCTGAACCCAGATTATTGCAGTGTCCCAACTCTTTGACACTTTTTACATAGCAGCTTGGCAGGTTCGTAAACCCTGAGCAATATCCCGGGTTTTTGAACCCGGGTTTGCCCTGGAAAGCTCCACTTTTGATGACTCACACTTATGTGCCTGATCCCCCCAATCACTTTTTTTCTGCGAGATCCTTTAAAAAAAAACCCCAGGTGTCACTGTTCACACTGGTGGCTACCTGGGTCGGAGCTGGGAATGGGTGTGGGTGGCCACTGAGAACAATCCTTTTTTCAAAATATCCCTTTTTTGTAGACAGAGCTGCTGAGATACTTCCTGCCCCGCCACAGCGCATATCCCTATTTCCCCAGCCACAACTCTTTGTACTAAATCTTACCCTAACCCCCCCTTCCACTACCCTAAACCTAACCTACCCTTCTCCACAGCCTAACCCTAAGACTCCCTTCTCCGTGGCCTGACCCAAAGACTTCCTTTATAGCGGCCTTACCCCAAGACTCCCTTCCCTGCAGCCTAACCAAAAGACTCCCTTCTCCGCAGCCTAATCATAAGACTGCCTTTTCTGCAGCCTAACCCCAAGTCTTCTCTGCTCTGATCCATCCCCTCCCCGCAGCCTAATCCTATCTCTCCCCTTCCCTTCACTAACTTATTGGAAAGTGTCGAAAATGGGTGTTCACATCGGTGAACGGAACCCCCCAGGAATAACCCTCCAATTGTCAGACCCTTTTGTACTGAGCTTCGACCGGGGAAGTCTCTTCCAAGTCGCCTAACCCCAAGACTATCCCCCCGCAGCCTGACCCCAAGACCCCCTTCCCTGCAGCCTAACCCTAAGACTCCCTTCCCCACAGCCTAACCCTAAGACACCCCATAGAGTCCCCTGTAATACGCACCTGTCCGGTCCGGTGTGGCGGGTCTGCTGTGGAGCGACGGGTCTGCAGCAGCAGTTTCCAAATGAATGAATGGGTAAGTATGCCGAATAATAATCTCAGCATTCTTACACATTTATTAGTAAATTTTTGTAAAGATCTTCGGTTGCTTGTATTTTGAATATCAGCTTTTGTTGTGGAGAATGCATCCTGTGTGCATATAACATATTCTTAGTTATTTAAGTTTTAGATGCCAATTTCAAAATTAGAAAAATTTTGTTTGTTCAATATTGACAAAATGGAAAATACATGGAATTGCTTTGTCACTGTACCTAACATGGCTGACAGACTTTAGTAACACAAACTTATGTTTAAATTGGTTACACTCCCACTAAGAAAATCTTATCGCCCAAAATGGGACATCTGAAAGTTCCTTTTCGGATGTCCCATATTCGAATACTTACCATTTTCTACTTTTTTTTAATGAATGAGTGAGTATGCCGTTCGGCATACTTCACCTATTCATTTTTGCAATGCACAATATCCCCCCGCCGCACCTCCACCTCTGCTCGCCGGACCAGGGACAGGTGAGTAAATTATTTGTGCGGGGTAGGGAGGGTTAGGGTCAGGCTGTAGGGGTAGGGAGGGTTGGGGTCAAGCTGCAGGGGAGGAAGGGTTAGGGTCAGGCTGCGGGAGATGGTGGGTTAGGGTCAGGCTGCAATTAAGGGAGGATTAGGGTCAGGCTGCCAGGAAGGGAGGGTTAGGGTAGTGAAAGGGAAGGGTTAGGGTAAGAATTAGGGAATGGAGTGGGGGACTATTTTGTTTTTTACTACTTTTCGCACCACGGAGCTTTCGGTTCTCCGTGGAGCGATTGCCAAGTCTCATCAAGGCATATGCAATCGAAATCCCAAGCAGTTCACAACTGGCTGGGAGGAATCTGATTTTTTGGAAAATCAGATTTTCTATGCTGGGACCCACATTAGTTTAAATTTTCCTGGCACTGCAAGAGTTACTTTCACTCATTCTATGTAATTTATCCCAAAGCAACATTATACAGTATCTGGAATAATTTGCCAATGTGGTATAGAGAACAGAAATCCAAAACAAGGAAACAAATAGTATTTCTTAAAGAGAAGGATTTATGGTATAAAACCAGTGAATCTATATATCTGTTGGTACTAGAGAGTTTCATGTCTTTTCTTTTCAGAATCTTTTGTGCTGTTCACATAATACTGCATCGTTCTTCAAACATCAGGGTAAATCCAGACTTAAGTACGACAGCGAATTTACGCATGCTGCAGTCGTAAATTTGTCTGTTTGTACATAATGCGCTTGCGCATGGCAGATGTTACACATCGTAACTCTGATCATATGTACGAAGGGGCGTGACATCCCTACACAAGCAGAAAATACGCTTTGCAGACGGAGGGAGGCATTTAAAATTGTACAGCACGGGCTGGATTAGGCTGCGACGTACGACAGGAGGCTACATGTGACTGCAGATACACAAGGAAAAGTTTAGGTTTCGAACTCGTAAATCAGCGCCCGAGGGAGTGATTTATACTTAGAATTGTGTAACTACGCTATGTGATCGTACTTAAAGGGAACTTAAATCTGGATCTGGCCCATAATTTTTAATTAAAGTTACCATATATTAACAGTAATAAGTATTTTTGTATAAAGGATGCCTATATATATAGAACTATATTTTCTGTTGTGGTCTAGTGGTGGAAAGACTTATTACACCCTTCCTGTCTGTAGGCATTTATATATATTTTCTAGGATATATAAACAGACACCAAAAGATCTTCTGGTACATCCCGTTTTGTGCAATTGGATTTTTTTATACAATATTTCTGAGGATCCCCATAGTGGCAATTAAATGAATCACGTCTTTCCTTACAGTGGCAAACGCAGGATTTTAAAAGGGGGTTTCCAATGTGTGTAATACATGTGGGGACAAATAAAGACAAATAAGCTGTGCCCCTGACCTGCTAAAGCTCTGCCCCAGTTCCGCCCCCATTTTCATGTTGCACGGGACAAAAATTTTATTTTTTGGCTATTTTATTTTCCATTTTTTTAAATGGTGGTGGTAGGGGGGTTCTGGGCCCCCCCCCCCCCCGGGTGTGCCACTGCTTTAATTCCTTTAATTGGGTTCTTTATCAAAGCAGCAGTGCTTGTCAACCAATAAAGGAGAGAGAGAGGGAGAGGGAGAGTTTTAATTTACACCTTATTGCCAAAAAAAATGAAAAAACATAATTCCTTATATTCAGAGTATTCATGCCAACTGGTTATGTACTAATCATATTACTAGTACTTATTTTAAGTATCTTTTATTTATTTTATTCTGGCTAGATTAACAGTGTTTACCATAAAAGACCTTTTTTTATACATCCAGGGATATTTGACTTGGATTATTATGGTACCCGTTCAAAACATATGTAGAATGCTCTCGCTATAGTCCATCATATAACATACATTATACAGATGGCAGTTAAAGAACAAAATGTACTTTACTAAAATGTACAACTGAATAGAAATACATCACCTACTGGAAATTTACTTGACAGCTGTAACAATTAAAGAACCTCCAACATAACTCCTTTCATTAGGTACAAAATATTTCACTCCTGAGCTTCCAACTATCACTCACCTGGATGTCATAAAATGAAAAACAAAAATAGTTCTCTTCAACAAAGGTGGTTACCATAGCAACTGACATTTGGACAATCAGGAGCAGATTATGTTGTACCTAATGGAATGGGTTATGTTAGAGGGTCTGCAATTATATCATGCATCATCTACATCAGATACATTGCAATAAAAAAAAAAACTAACCACCTGTGCTGTCTGATGAAGAGGCTGATTTTAGAACTGGATAACATCACCTCTGAAAACTGCTAGTTGTGATCACCTTTAATGTTATACATTTGTGCTTACCTATTATACATGGAAAATATATTTTTTGTTAATTAGTTTTAAAATGTTCTCTATCTAGATGCTATTCTGTCACAATACATTTCTCACAAGGATCAGCTGATAGTGACACAGATGTCCCATACATAATGAAATCTGTTTCCCTGGCAACCATAACCACACAACAGTACCCGAGCTTCCTGTCATGCACATGCACCACTGCAGAGAGAGAAAAGGGACATAAATTCAGTGTGTGTGTATTCATCTATTGGTGTTTCATTCATGCTGATAATACATGTACACAAGAATGTTTACAATTTTGACAGACAAACTCTTTATTTAGGTAATACAGGTAATGAATTCAGATACCTAATAGATATCAAAAAAGTAAAAATATGCTCTGAAGGCGCTGCCGATATGAAAGAGAGTGAGAAAGCAGCTGAAAATACTGTGGGAGCTACCCTAGCTACCTAGAAATCAAATGCAGTAAAGAGGGAGGTGTACCCAGTGCTAACACGAGAGATGTGTAATAGGGAATACAGACTGTGGGAAACACATAAAAAATAATAATAAATAAGTAATAACATTGATATTTATTAATCAGAATATAATACTATAAAAATATGAAAAAGAGTGCTGTGGAGAAACCACTAGAGATAACACTGTGTATCATGCAAAGGAAAGTAACCAACCTGCTGGCAAGGAAAAGTTCAGAGGGGATACAGACAAGTCTATCTGCATATAACAGTATAATGCTGTTTATGACATAGAAACAGAAAGTGACGGCAGATAAGAGCCACATGGCCCATCTAGTCTGTCCATTTGTTTATTGAAAACTATACTGATCCTAGACCCTATTTGCCCTCAATTTGGTTTACAATTTAGGATACCCTTATATTTATCCCAAGCATGTTTAAATTGTTCTACTGTATTGGCCTCAACCACCTCAGATGGGAGAATATTCCACTTATCTATCACCCTTTCAGTGAAGAAATTTTTCCGCACATTTCCTTTGAATCTACCACCCTCCAGTTTATATTCATGCCCTCGTGACAATGTATCTTAGTTCAAATGTACCTCTATATATGGAGATGGCAAGAAACCTTTGCTGTCGTCTCTGGATCTGTGGCTGTTGTACTATCAGGCAAGCTTTGCAGAGTGAGGTAGCCATTTCCCACTGGTGGAGCTCAGTAGCGGGATACTGTCAGGTTCATCTGCCTGCATGTAGTATACATAGTGTCGCTTGTGTCAGCGTTGGTGCTCCTGCTGTGAGGTCCGGCTCTTAATCAGCTGTAGCCGCAGCGGGCCATGGCTGTAGTGTGGAAGTGCAATGTCTGGTGGCTCCTGCTATGAGGTGTGGCTCTTAATCAGCTGTGGCCGCTGCGGACCGTAGCTGTGGTGTGGAAGTGCAATGTCTGGCGGCAATGTGTGCGGCGTGATACTGTGTGAACCGTGTGGTTCAGAATCACTCTTCCGTAGTCCTAGGACGTCAGAGAGCTCTCAGGTATACGCGTTTCGCCCCTGTGTGTGTGGGCTTCTTCAGGACAACGACCTAGTGCTAAACAGAGAGAGAGTGTGGAGCCATACACAGGTTTGGAGCCTCTTATAGGCTGCTTCAAAACGATTGGTCCAGAGCACGTTAGGCCCTCCCCCTCGAGATGCCAGAGGTGGTACTTCATATGTAAACAGTACACACGTGTAGTGATGCTGTATGAGCTTGGGAACCAAGGATTCCCCCAAAATAGGGACAAATTATAAGAAAAATATAAAAAATTAGGGGGGAAAAAACATAAGAAAAACTATATATTTAAAAAAATAAGAAAAACATATATTAAGAGAAAATATGAGGCAACATATGCTGGGTATATCAGGGGAAAAGAGGAAAAGTTGGGAAGGGATAAAAGGAGACATGGTAGGCTAAGGCAAAGGGGGATGCAGAGGATGAGGGCGTATTCATTTGCATACAAAGGAACGGAGTTCTATTTCTGCTAGACCATCTGGAAACAGGGTCTTCTAGCGTAATAATCCATTTCGCTTCTGCTTTGGCTATTTGAGCGGTGTAATCACCCCCTCTCCATTGCTTTTGGACTTTACTGATGGCCATAAAACTTAGGCCAGAAGGATCGCTATGGTGATATTCTGTTAATGTGCTCAGCTACTCTTGTTTTAAGGCGTCTTGTCATCCGTCCAACATACTGGAGGCCACATGGGCACTCCAGAAGGTAGACGACGCCTTTGGTATCGCAAGTGATTTTGTCCTTTATTTGATTAATTACCTGTGTGGTCTTCGCAGTGAACTGCGTGATGGGCTTTGTGCCTATGTTCTTAAGGATTTTACAAGATGAGCACCTGGTACAATGGTAAAAACCTGTATTGTTTTCTCCTAGCCAAGTCTGAGTTCTTTCTGTATTGCTGGTGGTGTTGCGTAGGGCACTTGGTGCTAGTATGCTTCATAAATTCTTTGTCTTTCTGTATGTGAATATAGGTTTTGCTGGTATGAATGATTGGGCCAATTGGTCTTGCAGGAGAACATGCCAATGTTTCTTAAATATCCTCTCCAGAGCAAGATGGTCACTACTATACTCTGTAATGAAGCAAACTTTTTCTTTTTAAGCATCTTTGTTGATCATGGGAGATTGTGATGTTTTTTCTTTCAGCAGTTCTTCTCTCTTTTTGTTTTTGTTTTTATGCAGCTCTGAAAGAACAAGTTTCTCATCATAATTTCTAAGAATCTAGCTTTTAGGTCCTCTGCTTGTGCCTCATAATCATCTAGTCTTAAACAATTACGCCTTATTCTTCTGAACTTTCCTCCTGGTATATTGTTCAGCCATTTTTGATGATGGAGGAGGGTATAAAGGTATTAGAGTCCACCTTCTTGATGAAGGTAGCGATGTCAGTCCCATTTGGGAAGATCTGAAGGTCCAGGAATGTTACTTTTTCCCTACTGTGTTCTGAATTGAAACAGAGGTTAAGTTGATTGAGATTGATGCATTTCATGAACTCTAAGAGAGATGTCTCCTTCCCAAATGTAGAGAATGTCATCAATGTAACGTTTCCATAATTTAATATATGGTAAATATGGATTAGAGGGAGACCAGATGTAGTCACTTCCCATTGTGCCACGAACAGATTCGCGTAACTAGACGCAAATTTGGTCCCCATGGCAGTCCCGCGAACGCTCCGTAGCACTTATTGTCAAAGGTGAAGTAATTAGAAGTTGCTTCCAGGATGAAATCTTGTTGTTTGAACGGAAGCTCTGCTCCATTTTTAAGGCTCGTCTGGATGGCTTGTACGCCAGTCTCATGATCGATGACAGAATATAGTAAAGAGATGTTGCTAGTCATGAGGGTATAATTCTGTTTCCAATCAATGTCTGAGTATTCTGAGAACATGGGCAGTGTCCTTCAGATAACTTTTTTGGGTTATTACCAAGGGTTGGAGGAAACTGTCCACATATGCAGATAAGTTCGTAGTTAGACTCCCAATGCCCGACACTATAGGGCGTCCCAGTGGGCCCACCAATGCCTTGTGGATTTTTGGGAGATGGTAGAAGATTAGTAGTCTTGGAGTTGTGATACAAATAAACTTGTGTTCTTTCTTCGAGAGAATTCCTTCTGATATACCCAGCATATGTTTCCTCATATTATCTCTTAATATATATTTCTCTTATTTTTTTATGCACTTCCACACTACAGCCATGGCCCGCTGCGGCTACAGCTGATTAAGAGCCGGACCTCACAGCAGGAGCACCAACGCTGACACAAGCGACACTATGTATACTACATGCAGGCAGATGAACCTGACAGTATCCCGCTACTGAGCTCCACCAGTGGGAAATGGCTACCTCACTCTGCAAAGCCTGCCTGATAGTACAACAGCCACAGATCCGGAGACGACAGCAAAGGTTTCTTGCCATCTCCATATATAGAGGTACATTTGAACTAAGATACATTGTCACGAGGGCATGAATATAAACTGGAGGGTGGTAGATTCAAAGGAAATGTGCGGAAAAATTTCTTCACTGAAAGGGTGATAGATAAGTGGAATATTCTCCCATCTGAGGTGGTTGAGGCCAATACAGTAGAACAATTTAAACATGCTTGGGATAAATATAAGGGAATCCTAAATTGTAAACCAAATTGAGGGCAAATAGGGTCTAGGATCAGTATAGTTTTCAATAAACAAATGGACAGACTAGATGGGCCATGTGGCTCTTATCTGCCGTCACTTTCTGTTTCTATGTCATAAACAGCATTATACTGTTATATGCAGATAGACTTGTCTGTATCCCCTCTGAACTTTTCCTTGCCAGCAGGTTGGTTACTTTCCTTTGCATGATACACAGTGTTATCTCTAGTGGTTTCTCCACAGCACTCTTTTTCATATTTTTATAGTATTATATTCTGATTAATAAATATCAATGTTATTACTTATTTATTATTATTTTTTATGTGTTTCCCACAGTCTGTATTCCCTATTACACATCTCTCGTGTTAGCGCTGGGTACACCTCCCTCTTTACTGCATTAGGTATCAAAAAAGGGTAGTAAAATTAGCGAGACTAGCTATAATTTGCTATGTATTTCATATTCTCAAACATTACTTTAGACCCCATTATCTCCAAGCTGTGCCTGGGGGAGGCCCAATATGTAGACTAACACATTTATTTAATGTATTGAGAAATTCTTTGAAATTATGGACATAGTAACCAATAGCATATTCAACATGTTAAATATAATGCTTTTTGTTGCATCAGTGTGCAGAGGAGCTATAAATAGACACACCCACAGACTTTGGCCTATGGCAACATAATAGCACAAATGTCAAAAAGGAGCTGAAATAGGAGGCAGTAACTTAAAACAATTAAAAGTTTGCTATTTGATTGGGCAATTATGCCAATTTAGAGCTTATTTGTTCTAATAAAGCCTATGTATAAGTAATCAAACTATTGCCTGCATTTAATCATGGAGATAATCTGATTGTGTTACTCCTGAAGCTCTGTTAGACCTAAACACAGAATGCTCTTAAAAAATTTGATGGACAATTGAAAATAAATTAATCTCTGAATTTAATTTTACTTTTGCACCTTGCACATTGTCTTATAATTAAGCACAATAAAGCACTAAAGTGTTTTATTTATCTAGATTTGCAGCTAAAAAGCACTGTTGCACTTTGACTTTTAGCACCTTCTTGTCAGTTACACATTCAGGGGCTGATTCAGAGATGCACTTCCACCTTTTTTTAGGTGCAAGTGTACAGCTCAGATAAACCATTTTTCAAAGTAAGGGGTGTGAATTATTTTTTAAATTTTTGCTTGCAGAGAAAATAAATTACTTTTACACATAGAACTAAAATACTGGCTAGCTTTATGTTTACTCTATAAAATCGAGTTTGGCTAAGAAACTTCACCTCCTAATTTTAAATTTGGTCTTAGTCACCTCCTAATTTTAATTCTGGTTTTACAATTTAAATCTGCCTCCCCTCGCAATTCAACATGGTATTGCTCAGGTCTACACTTGCACCTAAAAAAGTGTAACACTGAATCAGCCCCTCAATCTTCAAACATGTAAATCTTAGTCATTTATTCGGAAGGTGAATTTTAGATGTCACTTGATTCCTTTTGCCCTCAGCGCCTTGAAGCACATTATCCATCAAATTTTTAGGTTCATTTTAAAAAAAAAATATTTTTTGGGGATCTCTTTTTAATGTGTTTTTAGGCTGCAGAGTTATCTCTGAATAGTGTGTTATTTCACATCCTTTTACAGAATAGTCTTAATATTGAGCTTGTATCTGCCTTTTAGAAGCCTATATACCCTGAAGGAATTAATCACTTTTACTGTACACATTAAGCTACCAGTTGAACTACCCTTCAACACAATACCTGACAGAAGGGTAGGTCATATTTTAAATGTCCAGAAATCCCAAGTATTGAAACTAAATATTAATAATAACAGAGTTTATGAATTTCTAAATCTGTTTCTTTGAAAATGGGGTTAAACTACTAAATTAATTTCTTACTGTGTTTCCTCGAAATGGGGTTAAACTACTGTTTTAATCAAGGCCTTTTAGCGAACTAGATAATTATACAAAACACTAAGTACTGTTATTGTATTGGATGCTATTTTATTTATTTTTCATAGAAAATAGAAATTTCAAAATGTAATCCCTATTTAATCTTTTTATATGTGTAAATATTGAACTGATTTCACAATAACTCAGTAAACAAATCTTGCCATTTCTTCAGTTAGTTAAGCATTTGATCAGTTGTCTTTAACAATAACACATTTTGCGAATTAAAAAAAAAAATGGCCCTGGAAATGTAATATTTCAGAAAATTACATGGCTGACAATAGTTCTGTTCATGCAATACTGTAGCAGGCCCTTGCCATATGACATAACATATTGTTTAGAACAGCCAGATTTGGGTTTTTCATGACCCATATTAAACATGCATTCACCTGAATAGACAACTTTCACAACATAAGCTTTTTCTCTGGATTGTTTCTTAGATACAAATCAATAACTAAATGAAAACGACATTTTTTTTTATTTTTTTTACAGTGTTTAAAGTTTCATAAGGTGGCTCATCATTTTGCCAAGGGAACATCTTATCTCCAAATCTAGCTTATTAATCCTGATATTCAGTGACTTCAGAAAAGTATATGATTTAGACAAAATGAAAATGTGTAATCACCATTACAATATATTTCAGTGCTGTACCAGAAAGGTTAGTAAATCCCTGATTTTAAAACGTGGTCTGCATATCAGTGACCAGAACACGTTCCCCAATGAGAGCACATAAGTGCCATCCATCTTTCTCGTTACACTGGAATTGATTATTCAGATGTGTTTTTCTGGTATGATGGCAGTTTTTTTTTTTTTTTTAAAGACCATCCATCCAGGGCTAGTGCTAGGGTGTTCGGCGCCCCCCCTGCAAACTTTAATTTTGCGCCCTTTTGTTTAACAATTTAACACCAGAATTTTGCGCCCTTTTGTTTAACAATTTGACACCAGTGACCATCCTAGATTATAATAAGCTCATCATACACAACAATTGTAACCACAATAAAACAACGCAAATCATAGTCACCACTATACAATAGTGTCCTAGTGTCCACTTTACATATATATATCCCCCATCCTGTCTCTCCAGCACCCAGTATCCCCGCCCTGTCCCTCTAGCACCCAGTATCCCCATCATGTGTATCCAACACATGAGCATCCACCATCACGTGTATCAAGGACCCAGTATCTCCATCATGTGTATCCAGCACCCAGTATTCCCATCATGTGTATCCAGCACCCAGCACCCAGCATCCGCCATCATGTCTCTCTAGCATCCATTATCCCCCATCATGTGTATCCAGCGCCCAGTAACCCCATTATGTCTCTCCACCTCTTAGTATCCCCCATCATGTGTATCCAGCACCCAGTAACCCCATTATGTCTCTTCACCTCCCAGTATTCCTCATCATGTGTATCCAGCGCCTAGCATCCCCATCATGTGTATCCAGCACCAAGTAACCCCATCATGTCTCTCCACCTCCCAGTATCCCTCATCAGGTGTATCCAGCGCCTAGCATCCCCATCATATGTATCCAGTGCCTAGCATCCCCATCGTGTGTATCCAGCACCCTGTAACCCCCTTATGTCTTTCCACCTCCCAGTATCCCCATCATGTGTATCCAGCACCCAGTATCCCCATCATGTGTATCCAGCATCCAGCATGCCCATCATGTGTATCCAGCACCCAGTATCCACATCATGTGTCTTCACCTCCCAGTATTCCTCATCATGTGTATCCAGCGCCTAGCATCCCCATCATGTGTATCCAGCACCAAGTAACCCCATCATGTCTCTCCACCTCCCAGTATCCCTCATCAGGTGTATCCAGCGCCTAGCATCCCCATCATGTGTATCCAGCACCAAGTAACCCCATCATGTCTCTCCACCTCCCAGTATCCCTCATCAGGTGTATCCAGCGCCTAGCATCCCCATCATGTGTATCCAGCACCAAGTAACCCCATCATGTCTCTCCACCTCCCAGTATCCCTCATCAGGTGTATCCAGCGCCTAGCATCCCCATCATGTGTATCCAGCACCAAGTAACCCCATCATGTCTCTCCACCTCCCAGTATCCCTCATCAGGTGTATCCAGCGCCTAGCATCCCCATCATGTGTATCCAGCACCAAGTAACCCCATCATGTCTCTCCACCTCCCAGTATCCCTCATCAGGTGTATCCAGCGCCTAGCATCCCCATCATGTGTATCCAGCACCAAGTAACCCCATCATGTCTCTCCACCTCCCAGTATCCCTCATCAGGTGTATCCAGCGCCTAGCATCCCCATCATGTGTATCCAGCACCAAGTAACCCCATCATGTCTCTCCACCTCCCAGTATCCCTCATCAGGTGTATCCAGCGCCTAGCATCCCCATCATGTGTATCCAGCACCAAGTAACCCCATCATGTCTCTCCACCTCCCAGTATCCCTCATCAGGTGTATCCAGCGCCTAGCATCCCCATCATGTGTATCCAGCACCAAGTAACCCCATCATGTCTCTCCACCTCCCAGTATCCCTCATCAGGTGTATCCAGCGCCTAGCATCCCCATCATGTGTATCCAGCACCAAGTAACCCCATCATGTCTCTCCACCTCCCAGTATCCCTCATCAGGTGTATCCAGCGCCTAGCATCCCCATCATGTGTATCCAGCACCAAGTAACCCCATCATGTCTCTCCACCTCCCAGTATCCCTCATCAGGTGTATCCAGCGCCTAGCATCCCCATCATGTGTATCCAGCACCAAGTAACCCCATCATGTCTCTCCACCTCCCAGTATCCCTCATCAGGTGTATCCAGCGCCTAGCATCCCCATCATGTGTATCCAGCACCAAGTAACCCCATCATGTCTCTCCACCTCCCAGTATCCCTCATCAGGTGTATCCAGCGCCTAGCATCCCCATCATGTGTATCCAGCACCAAGTAACCCCATCATGTCTCTCCACCTCCCAGTATCCCTCATCAGGTGTATCCAGCGCCTAGCATCCCCATCATGTGTATCCAGCACCAAGTAACCCCATCATGTCTCTCCACCTCCCAGTATCCCTCATCAGGTGTATCCAGCGCCTAGCATCCCCATCATGTGTATCCAGCACCAAGTAACCCCATCATGTCTCTCCACCTCCCAGTATCCCTCATCAGGTGTATCCAGCGCCTAGCATCCCCATCATGTGTATCCAGCACCAAGTAACCCCATCATGTCTCTCCACCTCCCAGTATCCCTCATCAGGTGTATCCAGCGCCTAGCATCCCCATCATGTGTATCCAGCACCAAGTAACCCCATCATGTCTCTCCACCTCCCAGTATCCCTCATCAGGTGTATCCAGCGCCTAGCATCCCCATCATGTGTATCCAGCACCAAGTAACCCCATCATGTCTCTCCACCTCCCAGTATCCCTCATCAGGTGTATCCAGCGCCTAGCATCCCCATCATGTGTATCCAGCACCAAGTAACCCCATCATGTCTCTCCACCTCCCAGTATCCCTCATCAGGTGTATCCAGCGCCTAGCATCCCCATCATGTGTATCCAGCACCAAGTAACCCCATCATGTCTCTCCACCTCCCAGTATCCCTCATCAGGTGTATCCAGCGCCTAGCATCCCCATCATGTGTATCCAGCACCAAGTAACCCCATCATGTCTCTCCACCTCCCAGTATCCCTCCTAGATCCCTTTCCTCCTCAGTAGATTCTAATGTAATGCCATTAAGGATATATTGAGCCTTTGGGTTTTTGTGCCCCAAGTGCATGATTTTGCATTTTTTGGCATTAAACTGCAGTTGCCACACTACATATACGTCCGGTACTCTGGGCCAAGGTGATTATTAGTCTAAGTGTCATAAATCTGAGCATACAAACACTACCACTGGCAAGGGTGGGGTGTCAGGAAGTGCCTTTTAAATTTGAGTCAGCCTATCAGCATAGGTATCACACCACATAGAAGCTACAAGCTAATTAGCAGCAAGAGCTCTCAAACACAGGGTAAACCACAGGCAGAGCCGACAGCTTTCTTATGACAGAGGTTTGCAGAGACGCAGCTTACAGTATTGAAAGCACAACAGAGCAGGATTCTAACAATTGGAGCATGCTGGGGTTTGAAGTGTCACCACACCTGGAGGGCATTTGCCTGGTTTATCATATTAGCATAAGCACCTTAAAAGAGATGGATGAAAAAGAGAAATATAAAAGAACCATATATTGTCCCAGTTAGAAACCATTTGTTTTAAAAACAAAATGGAAAGCAGAAGAAATGGAATATATTGCCACACATTACTTAACAAGGCAATAGAACTGCATTAAAAAGGTCATGCAACAGAAAAACCTCCTAACCACTCACGCCTTCTATATTGGAAGAATGTGCTTAGTGCAGTTGGACTATCATATTTTTATATGATTACTAAAGGAGACTTTTGTTAGCCTGGTTTCATCTATTTTATAATTATTTCTTTTTGGTATAACATGTTAACTGCAAGAGTCATTAATATGTTTGGGGAATAACTGGGTTTAACAAGATGTATTTCAGAGGTCTCATTTGGTGTTTGGTTTCTGTGTATTAGCATGAAGACTGCTTGTATGTCTTGATAAAAGGCCATATGGAGGATGAAACATCAACTGGACAAAATTATGTCTAGAAACTAGATATTTTGTAGCAACTGCCCTCTATTATTCCATTTCTCCTCTTCTTGATGATGACATCTCCTGTTTATACAATCTTCCTGAGATCTAACTCATGACCAGACTATTTCCAAAATCCTTCTTTAGACCTACAAGATCCAATCTATGGGTACACACATACGATTTTACATCCAATCTTTATCTGCTAAAACAACCTGCTGAAAGGATTGTGTCACCATGCACACAATTCTGTCAGAACGGCTGCCATTGACAGACATCACCATTAGGAAAAAACATTTACCATGCAGTCACAGGAGCACACACACAGCATAAACTGGTCGGGTGATTAACAATTGGGTACCCTGATTTTTAATCAGGTTTGAAAACCTTTTGATCCGGCCAGGAGACCAGTATTGGATGTAATGAGTGGTTGTATGAGTGCACACACTTATGTATTATCAGATAAACTGGTAGGTCAAAGGTGAGATTGGATGACAACTGGACAAGTGTGTACCTAGTTTTAGTTTGCTGGATGTGCAAATTTTCTTTTGGGATAGGATAGTATGACCAATGGCATATAAAGCATGACTTTCAGGGTTTTATTGTTCCTGAGGTCACACTTTTAATCCATATGGTCTTCTTTCTTTTGTTATGGTATTTGTCTAACAATCTAGTAAAATGTGCAACCTTAAAGCTCTATTGTCACAATGGCATATTTTTGCAATGTTGAGTTTCAAAACTAACAACTCCTCTAATTTGACCAAATTTTGGTTATCTGAGCAGAAAAGTACTTTATTTTAAGACCACTTATGTACACAGAATTATCTATGAAGCACTTCATACTATTGTTATTTTATTTTGCATATAGTTAATGACCTCTTTAGAAGTCACATATCACACAGTGTGCACAGAGCATTATCAAAAACAAAAACGCTACAACAGAAGTATATTTAAATAGTTCTGCTTCAACAGATTCAGTTGAATATAAATTTGCTCTCACATAAAAAGTAAGATTACAATAACAAAGCCTAAACCTTTCAAATATAACTTCTATCCATTCATTCAGATAATGAGGTGCTGAAGTAGCATCAGATATACAAAAAGGATTATCCTCTTGTTTACTGTAGTAATAGAAAAAAAAAAAATAATTAAAACACTGATGTCATAAGTAAAAGAAAAGCTACATTTAAAGAGCATTTAAATGAAAATAAAACTAACTGAAGAACAAATAACATTCCCGTTGCCCAGATTATATCGTAATCCTTCACACTGAGCAGTCAGCGCATTAACATATACTTAAACGAATACATTGTGAACGTTTTGACTTAAATATAAAAAGTGTAAATGCCTTTAGATAAATAAAGTCAATATTATCTTAACATGTGCTTTGTACATTTTCATTCACCAAGCCATATGAATTCAGAAAATTAATTGATGACAATAGTCAATAAAAGACAAATATATGACACTTAGCAGAATAGTTCCAACAATGAGACTCTGCCCTCTCTAGTTATGTCAAAGTACTTCATTTTTAACTCCCACCTCACTTAGAGAAGTAGAATATTGCAGGATCTCCTATCCCAAGCTTGTATCATTGGAGGCCCAGCTACAGACAGGTGTGGGTCCCCACTTAGAACGGCCAGATTTCGATATGACGTGTCCTCCCAGCCAGTTTCAAACCAGGGAGTACCGAACTTTTGGTGCTCTGAAAGGTAAGGGAAAAAAGTACCCCAACCATTCCCCTAATTCTAACCCTAACCTTTCCCTCATTACCCTAACCTTCCCTTCCCCGCAGCCCAACCCTAACCCACCATGTCCTGCAGCCTGACCCTAACCCTCCCTCTCTCGCAGCCTGACCCTAACCCTCCCTCCTCTGCAGCCTGACCCTAACCCTCCCATCCCCGCACCCTGGAGAGGTTACTCACCTTTTCCTGCAATCCTGCATTAGCGGCGACAGCGTTTCCGAATCAGAATGGGTGAAGTATGCTGATCGGCATACTCACCCATTCTGAAAAAAAATTATAAAGTGGGCGGTATTCGAAATAGGAACGTCCGAAAAGGAACTTTTGGGTGTCCCTATTTTGGAAATCAGAATTTCTAAGCGGGGAATGCAACTGGCTACAGACAGGACTGGATTCACACTTAAGAAGCTATGGATTCTTAAGTGCGGTCCTTTAAGAAATGATCTGCTACACACGCGTAGTAGGTCATTTTACGCAATCTACATACCACTTGTACATATCAGGTACTTAGATTGACTACGTGCGGTCTTTAAAGATTGCACCTTCTCTGTTTCCACCCCTAACTCATCCTACCCCCCTCCTCTCTTTATTGGTGTCCCCCAGGACTCAGCCCACTCCTCTTCTCCCTCTACACCTCCATGCAGGGTAACCTCATCAGCACCTTTGGTTTCAACTACCATGCTGATGACACCCATATTTACTTCTCCTCCCCTGACCTCAACCCTTCTCTTCTGTCTAAGATTTGCGAGTGCCTTGCATCTCTATCCACATGGATGGCCAAACGCTTCCTCAAGCTGAATATGGGCAAAACGGAAAACATTGGTTTTTTTTAACCATTTGTTATACCTCTGTCTCTTCCTCCCTTCATCCTTGCCTCCTCGCTTTCCTTTATACCTCACATCTGTGCCCTCTCACATTGTTGCCGTTTCCACCTAAGCAACATTGCACACATTCATCCCTTCCTCACCAATGAAGCTACCAAAACCCTCATCCACCCTTTAGTCCTATCATGTCTCGACTACTATAACTACTATAACCTTCTCCTTGTTGATCTCCCGCTCAACCATCTTGCCCCCCTTCAATCTATACTCAATGCTACTTCCAGGCTCATCTTCCTCTCAAGCTGCTCTACCTCGGCCTCTCCACTGGCTTCTGTCTGCTTCAGACATCTCTTTAAGCTCCTTACCCTCACCTTTAAGGCTATATCCTCATCCACTGCTCCCTACCTCTCTTTTCTCATCTCCATGCACACCCCTTCTCGCCCTCTCCATTCTGTTAACTACCACTGTCTGACCACCCCATCTTATGCCCGTGTTCAGGACTTCTCCAGCGCTGCACCTCTGCACTGGACTGACCTCCCTTCTCCAAACAGACTCTCCTTTGCTACTCTTTTACCACATCCCCACCTGGTGGCTCCCTCTCAACCGCTCACACTGCTCTATCTTCCTTGATCTGTCAAGCTTTATACCTCGCATTTTGCCTTGCTGTCTATGCTTGCTTCACTTTATTGTATTTTTGTGATCTTTTTACATTTTTATTGTATTTTATTATGTACTATGCTGTCCATCCCTACCCTGTATGTCCACATGTATTTTGTTGTATTTTGTAGGGAACTCCAGACACTTTGTGGCACCTTATAAATAAACAATAATAAAGTTAGGTAAAAGGAGGCTGCCTCAGGAAGGATTTAGGAAGGAGTGGGTGTGGGAAGGGATGTATATTAGTTGGGGAGGGCGGGCGAGCCATTCTCCATGCGTTTCTACTTCATAAGAAGGAAAATACGCACTGTTACTTAATGAAGCCCTATGGCACACTTAAAAGCCATAAGGATTCTAAATATGGGGGCAGGTTATGGGGCAGGATGGATGGAGTTAGGTGCAGATACGGCCGTATTTAACTTATTCTTATCTGTGAATATGGTCCTTAATATTTAAGCTGGTTTAAAAGTAATTTGACCCGACTAGATGACTAGGGGCCGGATCCAGAACTACGTCCGTCTTCCATAGACGGACGTAGTTCAATAAACAATAGCTACTGCGCATGCGTGGTAGCTATTGTACGTAATCTGCGTATCGTTTCGATACGTAGGTTGCGTATATGCGGTCTAAAAGTTTATTAGAACTACGTCCGTCTATGGAAGACGGACGTAGTTCTGGATCCGGCCCTAGGATTGGATGTTATGAGGAGTAGTGTAAGTGTACACTCTATCCAATGTGGGCGGTCGGACGTCAGATTGGATATAAATTAACTAAGTTTGTTCCCAGCTTTAGAGGCTGTTGATAGCAAAATCCAAAGAAGAACACCTAATTGTTTATTGTCTTCTGCAATAATTAACTAAGTAGTTAGTTGTATGCTTCGCTATTTGCTTTATTGATGGTAATTATTGGTAGCTTGTTAATGGCTTGCTTGTGTTAAAATTTATATTTGATCTGTTTGAGGTGTTGCTACCTTTTCTACACTACTGATTAAGTTGAGAATAAGCATATCCTTATCAATAGGCAGCTAACAATGCCTGTGACCATACACCAATACACATCTCTTATTTAGCTACATTGAAGCCTTACTTTCTCTGACTTCCAGGCTCTGTAAAGCTGAGTACACATTTAAACCTTTATACTTCAGATTAAGATGTCATGATGTCTGATAGTCACGATGATCGTGCCAAATTACATGCACACACTGCTACAATTTATCAGCAGATATCACTAAAATGTTTACTCCCCCTTTTATTGGTATAAACTTTTAGAAATACAAAATGATAAACTATATAAAATAATTTTAATAATATAAAATAAACTATAATAGTTAAATTCTTACTAATACTAAATCCATTTTTAAGAAACGTTATGAACAGCTTTAATTACATTTCCTGGTGATACAGATTCTAAATAATTTTTAAAACAAATTCCAGAAGGATTGAATTGTATTGAATTAAAGTATACACATTAAAGACAAAATAGCTTAGTGATAAAATATAGGTACACCCAAACCTCTTCAAATCCAACACCAAACCAGACTGTTTACATAGGTCACAGATACAACACTTTATATCATAGTTGCCAACTCTCCCTGAATATCAGGGAGACTCCCTGAAGATTGGGTGATCTCCCTGACTCCCTGAAGTGTTTGGTAATATCCCTGATTCTAATTTCATCCATTGAGGTCTATGGAGATGACCAATTTCATGGAGGCCAAGATGTAATGAAAGAATCTTGTTAATCAGCTGGAGCGTCACTTTTAGCTTTTCTATAAAGATAGTAATGAAGGTATTAACTGACAATTTAATAATCAATAAATACTGACATTTTTATTGTAAAATAGTTTTCCTGGCAGTGCTAGATACACCTATGGGTGGAGCTATCCACAGGACACACCTCTTTTGTGCTACAGGACACACCCCTTTGGTGCAGCACCTTGATAGTGCTCTTACAATCTCCCTGATATTCATTTGCAAAAGTAGGCAACCATGCTTTATACATGATATACACATGTCTGGTTTTACAGCAGACCTCTGGCCTACATCTGCTGGAACGATCTGCTCAAATGATTGCCTTACCCAACATACTCTTCTTACAATCTTCACCAGACTGCCTGTCACTCACACATATATTACATATTAATATGCAGAGCAATGAGGTGTATTAATATAAAGCAGAAAAAAAAAAGAAATAGAATCATTGCTATCTGTTCTCATTTGGGCTCTGTGTACAGTTGGCGTTCTAGTATGCTTTTAATAAACATTGATGGTAGCTTGTACACAGTAGAAAGCTGATTCTTTACTTCTAAGGCCGTTCACACTAACAACTGTAGTGTCATCCTGGAGAAGAACTGGAGAAGGCATCTGTAAGAGCATACATATTTGTAAATTAATATTGTGTGGTATGGAGAGCCAGACCTGTTTTTTGTTCCTTATATTTATACAGTGGTCACTATTGATCCTTGGTTGCACCTTTTCCGTTGATATATATCCATGCAAACATTTTATAAATTTGAACAGAAGAGGGGTCTATGTTATTTTGTTACTGTTACTAGTTTATTTTGGGAGACTGATCCCTGCTCAATATGGCAGCTGCACACTTTCAAATAGAGGAATGTATTACTACAAACATCCTGAGTACGCATGTTGCAACACAGATTTGGTCTCACCTGCTGGTGATGCCTTAATGCTGGGCAGGTGGACTTAACCCAATATATGTATGTGGTGAACTAAACTTCCTTTTTAATGTTTGGTATGAAGGGCCGGACCTGTTTTTTGTTCCTTAAATTTACCCATGTTACATCTTGTGGATGTGCAATATGCTGTCTCACCCCTAGGGGCAATATAGGACCATTGTGTGCTTCATGGACATAATCTTGACCTGCCCCTAGGGGCTGCTGTTGGACGCTAAATTACTCATGACCTGCTGGGTGGCACAAGCCTGTCCCCACCATCAGGGGCCCTTGTGGTGACCAGTCCCCAGTTAGACTCCATGCCCTTGGAGCAGCCTTGTAACAAAATAATGGTCCTTGGCTGTACCTTTTCCATTGATGTATACACTTACACACATTTCCTATATTTGAACAGAAGCGCAGCCTGTGTTCTATTGTTAATAATACTTGTAATACTTGTAAACTGGTCAGGTGATTGGTGGTAAGGTTTCCTGAATTTTAAGCAGCTTCAAAAAATAGTTTGAACTGACCAGGACAGGAGGCAACAAGTGTGAGCCAATATCAGACTAACTACACAGTCAAAGTTTGTATTGGATGGGATTTGGATAAGCGTGTACCCGGTTGTAAAAATAAATACATTTTTAATTCCTCAATATATCAAGCAATGACCTGGTCTATTCATTAAAAAGGACCCTTGACCAACCACATAGTAACTTTTACTCAATGAAAGCATTGCTCTGTATTTTTCATAGTTTTTATGACTCCTTTTAAAGGCAGTTACTATGTTGGAAAACTAATATTGTGTAGAAAGAATACCAGTGATTCTGATCAACACCCAAACATTACTAATCATTATACAACTCAGATAACCCTCTAAATGATCTGCGCACTATTTTAGACTTTGGATAAGAAGTTACACAATTTAGTGAAGCACCAAACCATATAGCATTACACATTTAGCAGAAAAAACCAAGCCTGTTTATTACTAAAAATTATCCCAAATTAAGCCTATTCAGTTGAAGAAAAAACACTTCCAAGAACCAATGGCAAAAGCCTACACCCCTCTTTAACAAAGGAACTAGATTTAACTGCTGGTGGTGCGAAGGTGAGAGATATATTTTATATAAATATAAAGCATAGTATAAACAGCACATGCCCTTCAAAAAAAGAGTATATTAAATAATGATTATCAAACCATTTAAAACATCTTTTGTGTGAAAAAGCATCTTTTTCAAAATGCTATATATTTTTTAAGAAGATTTATTGAAAATCAATTAACATGCTGGAATGAAAATCCTGTGCTCAGATGATTTATATATGACATAAGCAGATAATATAACTAACACATTTTCAAGTGAAGCGTCAAGGCTGTCACAATAACTTGCTTAGCACTGCAGAATAGATTCATATGTAATGATGGATGTCGGGAACACTTTTTGTTTCATCCTAGCATTTCATTCTGAAGCAAATTCAGAGTTTATGGCATTTCTCATTATAAAAAGATTTCTTAGTTGCAACTGACAGTATTCCATATAATCTAGTTCCATGCAGTGATTAGTTTATGTTGATTATATGGGGGAGGGGTGGGGTGTGTATATGTTGGGGGGGGGGGGGGTTGCATCACTTTTCTAAAGGAGTTAAAGGCTTCCCATTAAAACAAAAACAACAAAAGTAAGACTACACCACTGAGTCACTATAACTATAGACAGGCCTCAAACTTTTGAATTTCTAAAGATCTGCCTTTCCACTTTCCACCACCACTTGACTTTAAAAGGGATGGGTTTCCATAAGATGCAGTAGATCAATAGAATTCCAACCGTTCTTTACTTATGTCACTATATTGTCCTTTCCTAAAATATCCACCTCTTGACAAAAGTTAATTGCCAACAAACTTACTACTGCAAAAATGCTACTGCACTGGAAAGTAGATTTCCTTTACTTTGCTTTCCATCTGCAACGCTGCCTGTTCCCAATAAACCTTCCTTGTCTCTCATTTATACCCGAAAAAAATCAATAAGAAGTGAGAGCTAATACTTAGGTAAATAAAACAATATCAATCTATAAATAAGTATAAACAAACAAATTATTTAATAAGCGGAGGTCGCAGGCTACAAATGAAAATGAATTAAATTAGTTGCAACCTCCACTTATAAAATGATTACTAACGAATGGTAAAGAAAAACAAGGAGTTCAAATAAAAATATTTAATAATAATCAATCTTTAAACACACATTCAAATAAATAAATGTGAGAAAAGTGTATAAATTAAGAAATAAAGATTAAAAAGGGAAACAGGGGAGACAAATTTTCCCTGAAAATACTAGCTCAAAACTGTGGCACAACTCCAATTAAAGATGGTAATACACAATCCCAGCGATATGACCATGCAAAAAATGCTCATATATACCCAGTCTTTTCCTGAAATCCCTATACAGTTTTCTACTTATTTCTCCTCCAATGCTTATCACCTGACATTCATCATTCACAGATGACGATGACTCACTTTAAAAACATAATAGGGTTCCATTTATTAAAAAATAACAAAAAATACCAGCACTGCACATTGGTAAGGACAATAATGCTCCATGAAGATCCTGACACTTTTCTTCTGCACACATGAATGGCCCAGTAGAAAACAAAGCTAAGATTCGTTCATTTTAATATTAATCGCTATTATGATATCATAATCATAAGAGTGAAACTTGCTGAATACTCAAACAGCTGACCTTTCAGCAAGTTTTTCATTATTATTATTATTTTTAAAATAGATACAAAATAGATTAAAAATGAAAGGTTCAGTACTCACCTTCATAAGTACCACTCTCTAACAAGGCTCCACTTCTCTCCAATTCCATAAACGCATCCACAGTAATAAAGTTGTAATCCACACCAGGCACCTCTCCCTCTTTAGGCTGCCTTGTGGTGCCTAAAAGAAAATATCATAGTTAAGTATGAGCCTATTTATTTAAAATGAAAAAAAATTGTTTGGTAAACAGCAACACCCTCTGGCTTAATTATTTTGGGTTCTGAAAAGTTAAAAATAATAACAACAACAGTTCACACATTGGGGCATATTTGGCTAAGCGCGATGTGCCTCTGGAACAGCACATTTCGCATATCTACATCACACATATTCTATCGTACGCCACAGAGGTGCGACACAGAAATTCATGATGTTCATCTACTGTAATAGACAGAAATAGGCGCAATTTGCCTAATCCAGTCATTGCACTGAATTGAATTTTCTCCTTTGAAGTTGATCCACAGCAAGTGCACAAAAAAACCCATGTTGTAAAGTAATTAGGGAAAAAAATAGCATGCAGGGCACGGTCTGCTCACAAATACGGAACAGCATTATGTTTAAACTCTAATTTAGTTGATCTACAAAGCATCACCTCTTAACTCATTCTATTTGCACAGTTTAAATGTAACTTTCCCTTTTTTTAGGTTATCTTTTCCTTATGTAGATTGCGTGAGGACAAGATATGTAGATTACGTAAAAAATTTACTAGGCATGCACAGTAGTAAAAAACAAAAACTCCGAACGATGTTATACGTCTGGTAGTCTGAATATGGCCCAAAAGAAACTGTTAATACAATTAAATATACCACAGCCATACATACGGTTAATATAAATATTCCCAATAGATTTATATGCTAGTATAAACTGATGCAGTATACATAAACATTCATGTGTCCTCGTATGATATAGGAATATAGGACCAGATCCAAAGTTAGAAAATTAGAGAAAGGTGGAAACCATGTCAAATTTCAGAAGTCAAATTTATTTTATTCTTTACATACATAGACACCATGTATTTTGCTTATCGCGCACAGATACCGCCCAGCTTTCCTTTTAAACTGTTACAGCTGTTAGAACCTGTAACAGATCTGTATAGAGGTCTGAAAGTCTGCACGCAAGATTGAAGTCACTGCTCTCTCACGTGCGAACTTTGGATGACATATATGTCCATAAACCAACCTTAATCTCTCCGCACGGATCTGTATTCCATCCACAATGCCTAATGCCACCCACAATGCATTTTTTACATGCCTATCCATGTCGACATGCGGAAGGCATGGAACACTCCGTATGGATCACCTTGCGTATAGAATTGTGTTCCATATGCAAGGAGATCCGTAGTGTAACATCAGTTTACATGCGCAGTTTTAACTTTTAGGTAGACTTACGCAAGTGTCTTGTATAAGTCTACTAACGTTATTAAATCAGGATCCAACCCTTAGACTTTAAGTGTGATTTCCCCAGCAGTTTTTCGTCTTTTTTTCAAACCTTGATCCAGTCTATTAAGTTCAATCTATTAAGTTATAATGCAAAACAGGAACAACCTTTGTGATCCTCAAATTAACTTTTTTTTAATTATTAGTTAGATATGGCATGGTGGCTCAGTAAGTAGCACTTGTGTCTACCAGCGCTGAGGTCATGAGTTTAATTTCCGGACTAGGCTTTATCAGGGGTTTATCTATGGGTCCAGTGCATCTGGCAAAGTAGGGGACTGGTGCCGCCCCCCATTGCCCATTTACTCCCAGCATTCCCATCATGTGCCTCCAGCACCTCCCCCCAGTACTCCCATCATGTGTCTCCAGTAGCCTCCCCTAGTACTCCCATCATGTGCCTCCAGCCTCCCCCAGTACTCCCATCATGTGCCTCCA
>WWET01000089.1:416562-437341 GCA_011038615.1 Limnodynastes dumerilii | reverse complement strand
ATGGGGAGGGGGGCTGATGAAGAGGAGAGGAAAATGATGAATTGTATAAATAAATGATAAAGAGAAGGGGGGGGAGTGATAAAAATGGTGAAATGAATGATGAAGGGTATAGAAAAATGATAATGCAAATTGAGAGGTGAAGATGGTGATAATGAGGAGATGATGAGGGGATAGAGAAATGATAAAGGGGAGGGGGAAGTGATGAGAAGAATGGGGAGGGGGTTGATGTAGAAGGGATAGAGAAATGATAAAGGGGAGAGGGAGAGGGAGGGGGAGGTGATGAATGGGGAGATGAGATTTTGAATGGTGAGGGGATGATGATGAGAGGATAAATTTGCTGTAATAGATATTGTTTTACATACAATAATTAAATCATTTCAAAATGTTGATTGAGTGATTGAGTTATCTCTTTTGCTCCCCTAAGCAAAGCAGATTCTACCCCTATCCCTATTTTCCAACCCCAACCATGAATGTAAGAAGGTAGAAAAAGTGCTTGAGTTGTATGGCGCATCTGAACTCGTATGTGAAATAAATTGACGCATGGTATGTAGAAAGGTTGCCACCACTGCCCTACACAAAAGTTCCCAAGATTCTCTTTTCCCCTTACACAATAGTTCAACCATATGCTCTCCCCTACAATAGAGCATCTGAGAACCCCCTAATATTCACTTAAGTAAGTTGTTTTCAGCTCTCTTCCTCGGTTGACAACTTTGCATTGGATCTCTAAATGATACTAGCATGATCTAAGGTCAAGTCACTGTCATGCAGAGCTTCAGCGTGAAAGGAACCTGAAGACAGCTAAGATAAGTGTAGGTGAGGCTAAAAAGACATATTACTTGGCCTGATATCACTGCAGAGCATTACTATTTAACAGTGGGTCCCTTAATGGCTATAGAGAGTGAAATATTTTCCATAGCGCATCAGTGTGAACAGATAATACTATAGTGCGCACATAATACTATATAAAATCAGTTTACAATCAATTCATAAAATTTGACCTTAACTATTCACATATTCTTATATGAAACACTATATTTCAAATCTATTCATAAAAGTAATTACTTGTATGAATTGCTCACAGCAATTGCAATATGGTTTAGAATTATAATGTTTATTAGGCCCCAGGGATTCAATATCTAATTTTCACCTCCTCATGATGAAATGTGCCATTTAATTATTGCATAAAGTGGCACAATGACCACAGAACTATTGAACTGAAATTGGAATAAATATAAAGATATATCCTCTTATAATAATCCAGCCATGCAAGAAATAATTAATAAGAATGTTAATTATAGAATAGCTAGAAACACAGCAATTTAAATAATTAATGAATACACATTTTTTACACTACATATAGTAGTAATCACATAAATAAAGCCCATTTTGGCAAGGAAGACAATAAAGTCCTTAGAGGAGTTTCAATTATATAAAAGTTTATTGCTGTTGGGATTTTTTTTTTTTTTTTAAGCTCTCAAACCCTATTACTATGCTCTTTACAAACACTAAGGGCCCAATTTAGTTGTCTGAGAAGATGGGAAAAAGCACGAACTGCGCCTATTTCAGTCTAGGAAAAATTTGAGGATTTTAATATGCCCCTCTGGGCTGTGAATAAAAATCTGTGATATAAATTCACAAAAAAGCTTTACGACCAAGCTTCACAGACAATTGAATCAGGTCCAAACAGTTCAGTTGTCAAAAAAAAAAATAAGAAAAAAAAAAGAAAAAGATATCAGGCCGTATTCAGAGATCCGGTTTTAACCAAAGTTCTGTGCGTATTTTTAGGATCGGATCGATTTTGCATCAACTGCGCATGCGTAGCAATAGTGACACGCCATCTACGTTGAAGTTAAGGTCGGAAATGGCTAAGGGACGGACTTGTGAATCGGGCGGAGAGTAATGCGACCCTAAGTGCTGCGGAAATATACGGACCTAAGGATTTGCATAGAAATGGGCGGGGGGAGGCATTGAGATGAGGGAAAGTTGGCGCGCTTACCGAGTTAGGGCCAGTAATATACGCATACACATGCGGCCGGAAGTGAGTGCGGCCAGATAGGGCAAGTCAATGCAGGTGGAAGTTTTGGTCCGGCCGGAGGTTGCAAGGGGAGAGACTGTTTTCTCTGGTGGGAGTAACCTGCTCCGACCTGCCACTTAGTTGCGTATATTTGCGGCCCGATTGCCGACGGATCTCTGAATATGGCCCATCATCTCTATTTTTAGGATTTGTACATTCATAGTGATACATAACCATCTTGGTTATAGCAACTGCCCTAGACAAATACATTGGGCTGGATCCAGAATTAAGGAACTTGAAATTAAGAGAGGAAAGTTACTCCTGGGCTAAACCATGTTGATTGCAAGGGGAGCCATATTTCATCTGTTGCAAACAGTATTAGAGTTGAGAGGTGATCTTTCCTATCTCAAGTCTAAATTACAGTGTGATAGTAAAGCTGGTCAGTATCAGTATGCAGTAAGCAATTCAAAGATACATCCCTGCATGCAAGGAATACAATTAACTTGACTCCCCCTGAAATCAACATGGTTGTGCCCAGGTGTAACCTTCCTCTCTTAGGACCTGATTCACACTTAAGAATTTTCTTAAAATAAGAACTTAAAGTTACTTCTGGGCAAAACCATGTTGTTTTCGGGGGGAGTCAAGTTAATTGTATTCTTTGCATGCAGCTGATATATCTTTTTACTATTACACTGTTATTTACACTTGGGCTGGGAAATATCACCTCTCAACACTAGTACTGTTTGCAACAGATGAAATATGACTCCCCTGCAATCAACATGGTTTAGCCCAGGTGTGACTTTCAGTTCTTATTTTAAGAAGATTCTTAAGTGTGAATCAGGTCCTAAATTACAAGCTCCTTCTTATGTCTGGATCCAGCCCATCATGCCTATCCTTGTATTATTTTTTTTATCATTACCCTTTGTTTATAAGGGGACAAAGATTGTGCAGCACAATACGGTATCAAAACAGTACATAAGCAATTGGTCAAGAGTCTTCTAATGACATAAAAAGGTGTTTTGGCAATTTCCAGGGTAAGAAAGGGCTTGAACCTGGACATAAGTTTCTCAAAGTAAAAAGACTAGGAGATGTTGGGGGTAAAAGAGAGGTATGAGTTAAGGAGGACTCCTAGGGAGCAAACTTGGGAGACAGGGAGATATGCTGAAATGAATACAAATTAATATTGACATAAGGACTTTGTAAAGCACAGATAATAGTTTATTAGTTCATTATTCTGGACAGTACTATTTTTATGTCGACTTACGTATGTAATGTACAGTAGTCGGCACTGTTAGTTATGAATCAGGGTCCTCATGTGTAAATAGATATAGGTACAGTATGGGGAACTTATTTTAATAAAAATAAACCCTTTACAGAAATGTATTGTATTTTAGATGTAGTTTATACTTACAAAATGTAAAACATGTCAAAATAAATAGGAAAGACTGATGTATTTGCAAAAGCAAACTAATGACCTAAAATTATGTGCATTAGAATTTTTGGTACATTATATCCAAATGCTATTTTAATTGCAAATCATTTTAGTGTATTTTGCCATACAATGAAATACGAAACAATATTTCTTATTTAATGAAAAAACTGAAAATAAATCTATTACGTGCACAGTTTTTGTTATTGCAGCTTGTTGGGACAAGAGTTTTTTCTTCTAAAATTAAAAATATTCAAAATGGAAAAAAGATTGGTCTTATTTATATGTTCTGTGCTCATGAGGTAAGTTTCATTATTTTAATGGTCAGATAAAGGAGTGTGTATAATTAGGTTTTTAATATGATCATAATTTGGTGCCTAAGGTACTTAGAACATTGCAGAATACAAATATATTGAAGATGAAAGGATATTAAAGTATTACAGAACTCTGTTGTATCTAATTAAATTAACATAAGTTACATTCTCTCACAATCTTTGGCTTGTCAGTAATGAACACCAGTGTGAAAAAAGCAACTGCAATTCATTTTTTCTTCAAAACATGCTATTATCTGGAAACACAGCTCATGCCTATGTGTTATTATATGAATGGAGACTAATATACCATCTACAAAGATTCAGTCATTGTATTTAGTAAAATACAAGACAACAGCAATAAATAATAAAAGTATGGACACTTAAGTGTCAAAAGGGAAATGGGGCCAGATATACTAAGGTGCAGGAAAGGAAAAGTGGAGATGTTGCCCATATCAACCAATCAGATTCTAGCTCACAATTTCTATTAGGTAATAGGAAAGCGAGATCTAGAATCTAATTGTTTGCTATGGGTAACATCTCCACTTTTCCATTCCCACAGCTTAGTAAATCTAGCCCTTAGAGTCAGTTACCATCAAGTGACAGTAAACTGACAATGCTATGTAAATGAGTTATTGGATTCAGGTCTTCATAACGCTGGGAGAAAAATAGATTTGTAATAGAGGCACCATATTATTATGCATCAATAAATGAACCTCTAATGTAGTCATTTTAGGGATGAACAATACATAAACAATTATTAGCCATGACTAGACACACATTTTTGTTTAGCTTACAATTTGTGTGTGCGTGTGTATGTGTGTGTGTGCGCGTGTATGCATGTATGTATGTATGTATATATGTATGTATTATATATATAAAATGAGCCTTTATTTTTCAGTATTAATGTAACCAGGGATCACTTACTTTTGAAACTGAAATAAATGTTTTTAGAAGCTGAACAAATACCAAATTATTCCATGTCTATGGCTTGTTACTGATTTTACTGAATTTTACATCTTCATGACTGTTTGTTCCTAACTCGTGTCTGTTAAGACAAATAATGGGAACTTAGCAGGTTACACACTAGGCTTTTTCAACAAATAATCTTTCCAATCACACTATCAAAATACTGTTTCACCAGATATCTTACCAGTGAATACTGTCCAAAGATCTCCTAATACAGGTGAAACTCGAAAAATCTGAATATTGTTCAAAAGTTCATTTATTTCAGTAATTCAACTTAAAAAGGTGAAACTAATATATTATATAGACTCATTACATGCAAAGTGAGATATTTCAAGCCTTTATTTGTATTAATTTAGTTCATTATGGCTTAAAGATTATGAAAACCCCAAAATCAAAATCTCACAAAATTAGAACGTGAAAAGGTCCAATATTGTAGACTCAAAGTGTCACACTCTAATCAGCAAATGTTTCCAAAACACCTGCAAAGGGTTCCTGAGCCTTTAAATGGTCTCTGAGGCTGGATCAGTAGAATTCACAATCATGGGGAAGACTGCTGACCTGACAGTTGTGCAGAAAAGCATCGTTGACACCCTCCACAAGGAGGGAAAGCCTCAAAAGGAAATTGCAAAAGAAGTTGGATGTTCTCAAAGTGCTGTATCAAAGCACATTAATAGAAAGTTAAGTGGACGGGCAAAGTGTGGAAGAAAAAGGTGCACAAGCAGCAGGGATGACCGCAGCCTGGAGAGGATTGTCAGGAAAAAGCCATTCAAAAGTGTGTGGGAGCTGCACAAGGAGTGGACTGAAGCTGGAGTTAGTGCATTAAGAGCCACCACACCCAGACGGATCCTGAACATGGGCTTCAAATGTCATATTCTTCTTGTCAATCCGCACCTGAACAAACAATGTCAGAAGCATCTTACCTGCTCTAAAGAAAGGAAACCAAGGTCCCAGAGTCTGGTGGAAGAATGGAGATGCACACAATCCCAGATGCTTGAAGTCCAGTGTGAAGTTTACATAACACCTCAGCAGTGCCACAGGCTGATAGCATCCATCCCATGCCTCATTGAGGCAGTAATTTGTGCAAAAGGGGCCCAAACCAAGTACTGAGTACATATGCATGATTATACTTTTCAGAGTGCTGACATTTCTGTATTTAAAAACCTTTTTTTAAAAATTTTATGTAATATTCTAATTTTGAGAAATTTCGCTTTTGGGGTTCTCATAAGCTCTAAGCCATAATCATCAAAATTAAAACCAATAAAGGCTTGAAATATCTCACTTTGCATGTAATGAGTCTATATATTAGTTTCACCTTTTAAGTTGAATTACTGAAATAAATGAACTTTTGAACGATATTCTAATTTTTTGAGTTTCATACTTGCAAAAAGCAAAAGATAGCTCTCCATCTTTTATCTGCATATTAGGAGCTCAAAAAGACCAATTAAAAGATCGCAGACCGTTTCAAAAGACTATCAAGCATCTTTGGACAGTACACACCAGTAAGATATCTGGTGAAACAGTTTTTTGATTGAGTGATTGAAAAGGTTATCTGCTGAAAAAGCCCAGTGTGTCCCCACCCTAAGAGAAACTTTTCCCATCCAATGTCTAAACTTTGTAATATCTGCTATATAGAAACAATGGACTGGATCCAGACTTTCGCATCTGCTGTATTTGGAGCTCCGATCAAAGTAGCAGCAGAGATCCAAAGCAAGATTCCCTCTGTATCCAGCTTTGTGTGTGTGTGGTGGGGTCCACTATGAACCATGGACCCTAACTTAATATTTCCACATCACATCATTTCTGCTCCACCGACGACTGGTAAAAGATCAATTAAATCACTAACAAAAGAGATACTTTATTTGCAGTCTTAATTATTACATCACAGAGATTAATTTGTAGCTTGAATATTGAAACCCCTGGCTCATAGGTGACCCAACATTTAAAAAAAAAAAAAAAAAAAAAGCTTATTGATCAAGAAAAAAATAAATTGGCTCCAATTATATCAACAAGTATATTTACATAAATAAAGAATAAAATAAATAACATTTCTTACAGCAAATCAGATAATTTTGATCATTTTCCACTAACAATAGGCAATACTAATAGTTTGTTATTTCCGTCTCAATTCTTGAATAAAATAAGATCTATCAATCTATTATCCTCCGGTGAAATCAGCCCAATATCTTAAGGCTACTTTTTTTTTTTATACCTTCATTCTTCATTATCTGAGGCAACTGAATAGTGCTATGCTATATATAAAAAAATAAACTATAAAGTATTTAAACGAAAATAAAACATTAGAAATTGCTTTTGTTGATACCATCTAATAATGGATCTATACAAGGATAGAGGGAAAAAAGGATAGAAATTCTTTAAAATGTGATACAATTTGTGATTGAAATACATACATGTAAAATGTAAACCCAGATAACTGGTTTTATTTTTATTTTTTACTTTTAATCTTCATGGTCATTGAAGGACTCTCAGTGCTACTTAAAAAGAATGACATTTAAAGAAAAATAAAAACTAAATCAAATACATGCTTTGGTCATTCTGAGAATGGAACAATGTAAATTGCAAGTGAATTGCACATGGATGAAGACAAAGAGTATTTTCAATACAGAAGCATAAATCAAAAATATTATGTACTTTTGTCAAAAGTATTATGTACTATTGGTAATATATGTTATCACAATGGGGCAGATCCAGAACTACGCATTTCTATGAATTTACGTGTGTCGGAGACATAAATTCGCAGATTTGTACGCACTGCGCATGCGCACCGCAGAAAATACGCACATTCACGTAGCGTATTTTCAAACGTATGTGTAATTCACGTATTGCTAACGTAAATACTTACGTGTGGGCGTGCCAAATTTACGTTAGTGACCAATACGTGCGTTTTACGTGAAGTAGGCGGGGGGTGGTATTTAAAGTGCACAGTATGGGCGTGCTAAGCTGCGTACGTTCGCGTAGTCTGTACGCCCGTTAGCGGACGTATGCTGTTACGTTAGGCAAAATTAAGGTAGGGTTTGGGTCGCGTAATTTCCGAAAATACGTCCGTGCAAGGGGTGTGCCGTGGGGAGTGTATTGACCTTACGTGTACGAAAATACGCACCGCTAAAATACGTACGCACACACGTAGTTCTGGATCTACCCCAATATCTGTAAATACTGTAACAGTTTATCCAAATTTAAACTTTATGAAAGGTACGTAGACTGAAGAATAGTTCTAACTGCAAAAAAAATCAATATAACATATGTAAGGTCTCAAGGTATTCTGCATAGCCAGTTTATTTTAGTATTTAAATAGTAACAAGTTATACAGTGATTATTGCTTAACACCTGCTTGAAATAGCTGAGGCAGTCTCCTCAGCACTCTATCTAATAGAACAAACAAATATCCCTATGTATATCTAGTGGCCTCACGGCCCCTTTTCACACTTTCGTGCAGTACCTGACCCTCCCTAGGGAGAATGGCGCGGGGGTCTCACTTTGGTAAGTATCAAAGAGAGGAAGACTTGAATGGCAGTAAGCATGGGTTCCTCTGGTGCACTCGGTAACTAGAACTGTGTCTGCTGTTTACTGACGCGCGTTTTGCCAGCACCAAGTGGCTTTGTGAAGGGTCGTTAGGCCGCTAGATCTACATTGGGATATTTGTTTGTTTCTACTTTTAGATAGGGTGCTGGTGAGTTCTCTCTGATTGCAATTATGTTATTAGCTGCTATTATGTATCATACGATGAACAATGTATGCAAGAAAGAAATTTATATATTCCCCTACTGCAATTATGTGTTTTTTAATATGATATTAAAGTGTATGTTTGCACCCTTAAAAGGTACTTGTGGATGCTCTTGCTCACAGGTGTGTCTTCCTTCTTTGTATATCTTATTATATTTATTAATGATTTACCCAAAGGAATAAATGCAGCAATATCATAATCCAAAAAGGAGGAAAAATAGAAAAAAAATGTGAAAAGTGCCAATAAAGTGCAAATCCACCTTGTCCAATTTCTCATTACTAGGCTGGAAAGTTCATCAAAAGCCCATCATATAATAATCCAAGTGGCATACCATTCAATGTAAATGCAATTTAAGAATAATTCATTAGAGGTAATATAGTTCAAAGATCCATCAAGTAACAATTCAAACCTCATCCAACTCAACGTAGATATGGTCTCAGTTTAAAAAAAATGGAGATAGCATGTATATTATATCCAATTCAAAAAGAGTAAGGAAGGACGAAGGTAAAAAAGTATAAATAACTTAACTATACAGATGAGAACCATCATCCTCTGAGGTATAACAGATCATCCCACATATACATATATACCCACACACTCACATATATGTACACAAACATACACACAGATATTTATTATTAGATAATTAGCTCCAGCAGCATCTTCCGTAGTACTGTCTATATACTTTTTACAGGATGCTGCATCGTTTTTATTCTATAATTTTATATACAAATGGATTTTCTAACACTGGGCTACGCAGTGGAATGCTGGATGTACAGAAATTGATTCCGTACGTGGGACAGCCCAGAACTCTGTGATTACATATTTAAATCATACAGTAAGTAAGGGCTGGGTTTAACCTTTGAGCATTTTTATCTTGCCCGCATGCTAAAACTTACATGTGGACAAAATAAGATATGGTTCTGGACACATAAATGCCCTTTCCACTCATGCACAGAACTTACTAGCAGCTGAATGTACAGTACCCCACCATATGTTCACACTGCAATAGTAAGAGTGGATCCAGCCCACTCATTGTCTCACTGTTGTCAATAACATTTTACAGTAGTAGTCCAGGTGATATGTCTATGCCTGTGGCTGAGTTCACAACCTGTAACTAGAGTTGCTGGGAGACAGGCTTCATTCAGCATAATTGCAGATCAGAGAGCCAAGGTGACCATAAAAAGGGAATGAAGATGAAAGACTTATGGGGAAGGTATCACAGACTGACTAGGTTGGGAGGTTGACTAGGTTGTAGAATCTGCTCAGTGTTAGTAGACAAATTGTATAGAGTACAACAAGACTTGACTTGAGTAAGTGAGACAGGGTTGGCAAGATAAACAAAGCAGACTTAGACAGGACTGGACAAGGAAGGCTTGGCTGGACTGGGCTTGAGAAGCTTAGGTGGACTGGACTTGACCAGGACTGGCCTGGACTTGGTAAGCTTAGCTGGACTAGACTTTACCAGGACTTGGTCTGGACCAGGACTAAATCTGCAGGCAGCAGAGGTCTGATGCTGGAGTAGTAATCTGCAGACTGTTCAATGCTGACTGAGATAACAGGCTGATCTCTGCTGGCTGAAATAGCGAGCTGTGGACTGCAGGCTGGGATCTTCCAAAGGAATAAGCAGGAACCAGGCACCTTGAGTGACTAAGTTGTTCTGGCACAGGACTGCATGTGCAGCAGGTTTAAATAGAGCACTACTGACCAGGATTGGATAGCCTGGTCATGCAACTCCAAGAGCTGGACTCTGATTGGCTGGAACAAGTCATGTGATGATTCCAAGATGGCAGCACCATGAAAAAGTTCTGGAAGCATGGTAAATGCCAGAAAGGGCAGCAGAGAGATGACCACTGATGCAGTAAGTACCGCAGTTTGTGACAGTACGTATTTAAGGGTGGCTTTTCCTCAACAGTGATGGGGTAAATCATTTATCAATATGTATCAATACGATACAGGTCATAACATTTATTAAACCCTTTGTTACAGACTTCTTGTTTATTGCTTCTGGGAGAAACAAGAGACTGCAAAATGGGGGCAGGGCATGTGGATGTGATTAATGTAAATCACTACCCTGCCTAATCAAAACTGCTATCCATGGTGCTACCAAGGGTGGGGAGGGACTTTATGTCATCAAGTGCCACCCATCCCAAGTAATGCTCGTGTTTGTGGCAGTGATTTGAATTAAATCATAAAGCTTAGATCCAGGAAATTTGCCAGATCTCCTGGGATTCCAGGAGCATTGCTCGAATTTTAGGAATCTCCTGGACATTCCGGGGGGGTCAGCAACTATGTATAAACAACCTACTTTATCAACCCACAACACATGACAAGCACTAGACTTACACCAATAGCAGTACTCCCATTAATAAATAAGCAGTCCCTACATAAAATATACATATACACTGCTCAAAAAAATTAAGGGAACACTTAAATAACACAATGTAACTACAAGTCAGTCACACTTCTGTGTAATCAAACTGTCCTCTTAGGAAGCAACACTGACTGACAATCAATTTCACATGCTGTTGAGCAAATGGAATAGACAACAGTTAGAATTTATAGGCAATTAGCAAGACACCCCCAATAAAGGAATGGTTCTGCAGGTGTTGACCACAGACAACTTCTCAGTTCCTATGCTTTCTGGCTGATGTTTTGGTCACTTTTGAATGCTGGCGGTGCTTTCACTCTAGTGGTAGCATGAGACGGAGTCTACAACCCACACAAGTGGCTCAGGTAGTGCAGCTCATCCAGGATGGCACATCAATGCGAGCTGTGGCAAGAAGGTTTGCTGTGTCTGTCAGCGTAGTGTCCAGATCATGGAGGCGCTACCAGGAGACAGGCCAGTACATCAGAAGACGAGGAGGCCGAAGGAGGGCAACAACCCAGCAGCAGGACCGCTACCTCCGCCTTTGTGCAAGGAGGAACAGAAGGAGCACTGCCAGAGCCCTGCAAAATGACCTCCAGCAGGCCACAAATGTGCATGTGTCTGCTCAAACGGTCAGAAACAGACTACATGAGGGTGGTATGAGGGCCCGACATCCACAGGTGGGGGTTGTGCTTATAGCCCAAGACCGTGCAGGATGTTTGGCATTTGCCAGAGAACACCAAGATTGGCAAATTCGCCACTGGCGCCCTGTGCTCTTCACAGATGAAACCGCACCAGCATATGATGGCAGTCAGGCTACCTCTGGCGAGCACATGGAAGAAATGCAACCCCACACCATTATTGACCCACTGCCAAACCGGTTATGCTGGAGGATGTTGCAGACAGCAGAACGTTCTCCATGGCATCTCCCGACTCGGTCACATCTGTCACATGTGCGCAGTGTGAACCTGCTTTCATCTGTGAAGAGCACAGGGCGCCAGTGGCGAATTTGCCAATCTTGGTGTTCTCTGGCAAATTCCTCCTTGCACAAAGGCGGAGGTAGGGGTCCTGCTGCTGGGTTGTTGCCCTCCTACGGCCTCCTCCACGTCTCCTGATGTACTGGCCTGTCTCCTGGTAGCGCCTTCATGCTCTGGACACTACGCTGACAGACACAGCAAACATTGTGCCATCCTGGATGAGCTGCACTACTTGGCCACTTGTGTGGGTTGTAGACTCCATCTCATGCTACCACTAGAGTGAAAGCACTGCCAGCATTCAAAAGTGACCAAAACATCAGCCAGAAAGCATAGGAACTGAGAAGTGGTCTGTGTCACCACCTGCAGAACCACTACTTTATTGAGGATGTCTTGCTAATTGCCTATAATTTCCAACTGTTGTCTATTCCATTTGCACAACAGCATGTGAAATTGATTGTCAATCAGTGTTGCTTCCTAAGTGGACAGTTTGATTGCACAGAAGTGTGATTGACTTGTAGTTACATTGTGTTGTTTAAGTGTTCCCTTTATTTTTTTGAGCAGTGTAATATAAATATATAATATAAAATGCTAGCTTACGAACAAATAGTTAGACATTTTTAATCATATATAAACATGCTAATACATTATACGAATAGCAGCAAATTAAAGGAAATAGAGGAAAATTAAAGGTCAAAAGCTAAAAAACAAAAAAGGCAGAGGCACTTCAAGACGGCAGCTGATTAACACTTAAATAACCAAGTGACAATTTCACTTGTTATTATATTCAAAGTCCTCATTTTACACAAACAATATGACATTTTCTTTCAGGACATAAAAATTGCTTTTAGTGCCTTTAATAAAATAAAAAAAATGTCATTCATAATATAAAACTATTCCATCAGTCAGTATTTCTTAAACATACTTAATAAACAGACTGTCTCAAGACGGTTTTCCTAAGGCGAAGGAAACCAAGCATTTACATGGTTATTCTGCTATATTTGTCAATTTCTCTATTTTAATGCCTGGTAGTAGTCAGACTCTAATACATAGACTGTTTTATTACCTAGATTTAATACAAACTAGACTCCCACATATTAACAATTGCTGTTACACGGATATCTAATTCCAGGTCCTTCAGCCAAGAAGTAACCAACTTCAACTGACATTTTTCTAGAGCAGCCTTTTATCGGGAAGTACTAGATCCGCACTATGGAATCAGCTTATGTACCACTTTGCAGATCATGTAGACATATATTTTTATATATTTTCTTTTTTATTACATATGTTGTTGTGGTTTTAAAGTACGGTTTATACATAATCCATTCAGCCCTCTTAGAAACCTTATGAAATATAACCTCTGCCATCTGGTATCTCCCCTGGTTAAAGTATAAGTATGTCTGCTACCTCCTGACAAGCTTGCCCAGTTGCCAGTTGAGTACCACCAGACAGAGGTCAGAGTACCACCAATGGTTGAAAATTCATGTTCTAGAGAATCCCTTCTACAATGTGGAACTGAGGCTACATTGTTGTACAACGATTATTTTTAATGGGCGTGGTTGAAAAATGAAAAAGAGGACAAATCTTTACAATCCTTATCTTTATGAAAACTTTAAAAGCCAGATTTACTAAGCTGCGGGTTTGGAAAAGTGAAGATGGTGCCCATAGGAACCAACCAGATTCTAGCTGACATTCTCTAGTATGTAATAGGAAAGTGAGAGATAGGATATGATTGGTCGCTATGGGCAACATCTCCACTTTCCCAAAACCCCAGCTTAGTAAATCTGGCCCTAAAGGTGTAATTAATTAGTTGCAGATTTGTGGTAATGGTGCATTTGCTTTTAATATAGATATTTAATATTAAATTACACGTGATGTATGTGCTAACAAAAGGAGTATTTCCACAAACAAAATGTTTACAATTGCAATAGCAGAACTGTGTTTTAAAGTACAGCAATCACCACAAAGATAGAAAAAGTAAATAGAAGTCAAATATCTTGCAATTAGGTGCTAAATGTACAAACTACTTACACAATATTACATAGTTACTGGCCTGCTATAGAGGCTAAAGTGTCAACACTAGCAGCCCGATTCAATTCACTATCATGTTATTATGGTTGGCTATTATGGTAACCAAAATACGCAGATTTTAAGTGCCGTTTTCTGAGCCTGCTCTGTCGTCCCCTGATGAAGGAGCCCTTGATGGCCCTGAAACGATCCTTGGACCAAGATACAGTAACCTACATGCTGCTCATCTATTACTTTTATATATCAGCCATTATACTTGGGACATTATGTTGATGGATTATTCTGATGGCAGTATCTTTTGTATTGGTGTACAGGTCTGTATATATTTTAAATTCTTTATGTTTTTTCATTTTTTTGCACTGGGATCACTTTTTGGTATATCTTTGTATTTTTTTTTTGTATTTTTTTTTTTTTTAAGTATATGTGAAAATCTACTACCTGCACGACTGTTTGTGCCAATATGATGATCTATGAGAATGCCATTCAAAAAGCCACTTATCAGAACCTCTGATGAAGTGGCTGTTAGGCAGGAAAAGCATTCGGTTCTTTAGCAGTTTTTATATTGAACTTTTAAGCTTACCTAGCATTTGTTACTACTGGATCCTTATCTTTATACTCTAAGAGTTGTGCTTTTCGGATTTATCGCCTTTATATGGTTAAATTGAATTATACAGACTGCCTTGAGAGCAGTGATCTCTGTGTGCTGGAGCTTTTATCCCTATATGGGAGATGAGATTCTCCGGCATATATTCTTTCTCTTCAGACGGCCACACGAGCAGTGCCCAAGTAATCCCTTTGGCTTCCCTCAATTACCGTAACTATTCCACCCCAGGACATGGGGTAAATCGGCCTGTCCGACTCACTGCCTTCTATCGTAGACTGAATCAGGTGCAGTCTCTAAGGGATATTCACAGCTTTCTCCGAATGATTACATGGCCCCAGAGAAAAACATGTCTGGGATCACTGGAAAGGCAAGTTCTACATATAGTGCCTCAATCAACCCAAAAGTCTGTGGCTCAGCGATCTGTCTATTACCAATATCTGAGTACAAAGTTTAAGAATGGACACCCCTCTCTTTCCTATGTAATGAGAACATACGGCTGACAAATTTTAAACAAACTGTGCTTTTTTTGATCTGCTGTATATGATTCCTAGGAATACCTTTCAAATATCAACTTGCTTAAATTACGATTACTGCTTATTTTTGTGGTAACGCTACTCTAATTTTATCACAGAAATTTAAAATAGTGTTTCAAATAAATTAATGTTCATTATCTGTTAAATTATTAAATCTGATTATCAACTTTACTACTAAACATAGTGACAATGGGCCAGATCCAGAACTACGCATTTCCACGAATTTACTTGTGGCGGAGACGTAAATTCGCAGATTTGAACGCACTGCGCATGCGCACCACAGAAAATACGCACATTCACGTAGCGTATTTTAGAACGTATGGGTGAATCACGTATGTCACACGTAAATACTTACGTGTGTGCGTGACAAATTTACGTTAGTGAACAATACGTGGGTTTTTTACGTGAAGTAGGAACAATACGTGCGTTTTACGTGAAGTAGGCGGGGGGTGGTATTTAAAGTGTACAGTATGGGCGTGCTAAGCTGCGTACATTCGCGTAGTCAGTACGTCCGTTCGCGGACGTATGCTGTTACGTTTGGAAAAGTTAAGGTAGGGTTTGGGTCGCGTATTTTGACAAAATACGTCCGTGCAAGGGGTGTGCCGTGGGGAGTGTAGCGAACTTACGTGTACGAAAATACGCACCGCTAATATACGTACGCACACACGTAGTTCTGGATCTACCCCAATGTTCCATTTATTGTTTATAAATGATCTGCTCTATACTATTGCATGTGGGAATACTCACTAATTTGTAGTATTTCACCAATCTGAGAACTCTGCATAAAGTTCATTTACTTCTTGTTTAACTATATATTATAATTTATAACCCAGCAGCTGGCGAAGGGCACCAGGATACTTCTAGCAGAAGTAATTTTACAATATGTGCTTCTGCATTAAAGAGTTAAAGATATAGCAACATACTAGATGCTTTACAGCAGTACAGACCAATCTTTCCACACTGCACTCTAAATTGGCAGGGTTTCAAGCATCATCTAATCTCTATCACAAGTTGCAATTAAGGAATTATGCAAATAACATACTGTAACAGTGCAAGACTTTATAAATTAGCACAAAATTAAAGCTAAACAAAAAGGAACAATCTAAACAATTTAAAGCTTTAATAAAAGTTAACACAGAGAAAAAGGTTGTAGGGTTTTTTTTGTTTGTTTTATTTTTAATATCAATAATTCTGAAGAAGCAACCTTAAAGCATGGTGAAACAGAAATCTATGAACTGTGCACAGTACATTTTTCAAGGTGATGCTTACTCAGACTTCCAATTAAAACAAGAAATAAAACTCACTAGACATCTGGGGCCAAATTTACTAAGCTGTGGGAAATGAAAGATAGAAATGTTGCCCATAGCAACCAATCAGATTCTAGCTGACATTTTCTAGTATGTAATAGAAAAGTAAGAGCTAAAATCTGATTGGTTGCTATGGGAAATATTTTCACTTTTATTTTTACTTCATCTTTTCCCACAGATTAGTAAATCTGGCCCCTGGTGTTGCCAGGCAGAAGCTAAATTTAATAAGGATTTATCTTAAGATTTTTTCTGTAATGCCTGCAATGTGTGAAAGTTTTGATTTACAAACTTCTGTTTAAACATTGACAATTTCATTTTTTATTTTTATTTGCAGATGCAGACATATCAGTGGTTGCAAAAACTGTGCTTAAAATAACGCAATTATATAAAAAGTAACTAAGCCAAAAATGCAAAAAAATAAAATAAAAAAATGACATAATAAAAGTTATACAAAACATTCTCCAGTGTCAAATAATATAGGTGAATAGATCAAAGGAACATCCAAAAAGTTTGAGTAAAACTTATTTTTCATACTCTTGGTTTGTTTTATGGCGTGAAACGTATTATATCATTCCGGTAGGCTGCAGTCACAAGTGTTTCTGCGCCAGCTGAATGTACAGAACATCACTTTGTCATATCAGTGGTTGCCAAGAATTCCATTCTTATTATTTGATGGACAATATTGTCACAAGAAACTGGCAAGGATATGCATATACACACACACACACACACACACACACACACACACACACACACAAACATACAACACTTAACATTGTATTTCCAATTTTAAAAGCCGCCAATCTCACATATAAAATCCTTTGATTTCTAGTATACTGAAACCTAACACAGTTGTGTACAAATAAATAAGGACATAAATGACTTACAATGACATGAAACAGACTTTAAGGTTGGCACTACCCAAATGCATCTATAGTGTAAATGTTAATGACGTAAGCCATTTAAACATAAGGTAGCAGAATAATGCTTTTAGATGCTGGTGGGAAAAACATGCATGGGTGGCTATTGTAAAAAAAAGCCATATCAAGAATTGCAGTAGAAGGGCTGACATTCGTAAGAACGGTTTGGTAGGTTGAAGTTAGTGATCCTAATTTAACCACTTTCCTCCTCTTGTGCAAAGAAGGCTACAGCTTTTGTACAAGCCTACATGGACACTGATTATCAGGGGATGTGGTTGCCGGGATGCAGTCACTGTTGCGAAAATGATATTGACGCATTAGAGACATCTGAAAGCTTATTTTTTTTATGAATGGGCAAGTATGCCAATCTGTTTACTTACCCATTAATTCGGAAACGCCACCGCAGACCTGTCAAACTGCCGCAGACCCACTGCACAGCTGAGTAGGGATCTATGGGGAGTCTTAGTGTAAGGCTACATGGAGGGGAGTCTGAGGTTTAGGATTAGGGTAAGAATTAAGAGAAGTGATACTTATCATTCACTGCTAGGTCTTCATCCTGGGAATCGATTGCTTCTCCTCAGCTAGGCAGAAGCAATCGACTTCCCAGGCACTTCTCAGAGGACTGGTAGAAAACTGAGTGACCACTGTAACTACAAGGAACAAATGAGAGGTCCGATGCTCCATATAAACATTATATAACACTATGTATCAGCACATACATAAAAAGGAGATTTAGTTCACAATATAGCAATATTGGGTTAAGCTCATTTGCCCAGCTTCAAGGCACCTCCTGTAGGTGAGTCCCTATCCATTTGCTATATGTGTACTCAGGAGGTCTGTATTAAGACACCCCTGTCATTTGAAATGTGTGCAGTGGCCATATTGGGGAGGGGTCAGTTTCCCATAGTAATGTAACAATAACAAACACACACAAGGCCGTGCTTCAATTCAAATATATGAAATGTGTGCAAGTGCATATATAAATGGAGAGGTGCAGCCAAGGACCAAAATGACCACTGTGTAACTACAAGTAACAAAAGAGAGGTCTGGTGCTCTATACATGGGCAGATGAGCTTAACCCAATATAGCTATATTGTGCATTAAACCTCCTCCTATGTATGTGCTGACACATAGTGTTGTATAATGTTTGTATGGAGTGCCGGACCTCTCTTTTGTTCCTGTAGAAAACAGTCCTTTGAGAAAAGGGGTGTTCGAGGTGACGAATCACACCCATGGTTGCCGTAGAGAAAGCCAATTTCTGACACTGATACAGCCAACAGCTTCATTGCAGCTGTATCAGTGTTGACATATTTTTAATACAGAATATTTTGACAAAGTACCCATTCTGGTTAGGGTTAGGCTGTGGAACAGGGAGAGTTAAGATTTGGAGAGGGGAGGGTTAATGTTTGGCTGCAGGATAGGGATGAGTTAAAGGTTTGCTGTGTGACAAGGATGATTAGGGGAGGAATAGGGTTTGTCTGCTGTATGAAGATTATTAGAGTTAGGAGAGAGTTAGGCTGCAGAAAGGGGAGAGTTAAGGATAGGTTGCAGTTAGAGGATAGTTAGAGTTAGGATCAAGAAAATTTCTATCCCTGTTGAAACTACCAAAACCTGATGCCAGTCATCATTTTAGTGCTGCAAAGTATTCTATTGAAAGACTGATCATCAAAGCAGCAGATTACAACCAATTTTCAGCCATCTTTTTATTGCACTCGCACTTATCATACTCAATTTTGGGCACTGAACCAGGATACTTCTCAGTGTGTCATAGCAGACATATATAAATGTAGTGTGGCAAAGTGGGCTATTCTGTGTGACTGGATGTAATAACTGTGCTGCAGCCAAACATGTTATCGGTTAATTATGTTTATTTTTGTGCCCGTTTGTTCATTTGTATTTTTTGTGTTAGTCAGTCATTTGTGTTGTACCTCTGAGAGACCAAGAGTTGGCCATTGACGTAAAACACTGAATTGAAGTGTTAGGTCTCTGAATTCAGACAACAACAACAGTTTTCCGAATTTGTCATCCTGACAGAATAAATGCACCTTTATTTTATGAAAACTTCCGGTCCCTGTTTACATGAGTGATCTACAAATACTGTCATATGTGTCAGAATCCTCTTCCCTATAGTTAAAGCCTGGTCAGTAATGTTCAGTCTGAAGTTGCATTGCCACTAATCTCCAACAATTTGTAAAAGATAGTTAGATTGTACAATATTTTACAATTAAAAATGATTAAAAGTAATTAGAAGTGATGCACCTACAGCCAGAATATAATTTATTCTAACCATTCAAAGTAATGACTACAACTGTCACTCTGGCTCTTCCTATAAGTGACTGCTGACAGTCGGAGAAAACAAGAGCCTTGAAAATTATGTTTAGACTAGGTGTGGATCCCCGCAACGAAAATCAGATCTTCGCAAAATCAGATCTCGATTGCTATGCCTCGATGAGCGGAGAACGGAGCACCGAAAGCTCCATTCTACTAAATGGTAAGAAAAAATAATCCCTTCCCTAATTGTAACCCTAACCCTCCCCTCTCACTACCCTAACCCTCCTTTCCTGGCAGCCTGACCCTAACCCTAAACCTCCATCTACCACAGCCTGACCCTAACCTTCCCTCCCCTACAGCCTGACCGTAACTCGCACAGAAAGTTTACTCACCTGTTCCGGCAAGCAGTGGTGGAGGTGCGGCGGAGGGATATCGCAGACAGCAGAAGGACAACGGTAATTGCAAAACGGCATACTGACCCATTCACTAAAAAACAGTTGAAAGCGGTAAGTATTCAAAAATGGGACATCCAAAAAGTATCTTTCGGATGTCCCATTTTCGGCAATCAGAGTATCGTTCCGGAGAGTGTAACCAGTTCAGACTAAAGTTGTATTTCCATTAAACCACCAATGATTTCTAGTTATCAAAACCCAGCCTTACTAATTTTACAACAGGGAAAAGGAAAATAGCACAGATTATTACCTGTTAATATGTTTTCCTTGACTCCTCCATGTCAGCCCCAACCTCTGGGTATGTTCCTCCCTCTTGGAGCCAGACAGGAAGAAAGAAGACACCACGGTATATAAGGCATTCCCCTTCCGCCTTCTGTGTCTTCCATTTTTCTCAGCTATAAATAATCTGTACAGGTTAACATAATATAACAACTTTAAGCAAGATGGGTTGGGAATGATGGGCTGACATGGAGGAGTCAAGGAAAACATATTAACAGGTAATAATCTGTGCTTTACTCAATTGTTTGTTTACAGGGGTTGTCGGGTTACAACTGACGAGTTCCGGTGATGTAATTTCCATTTTTTTACCAGGTGTGCACCGGACCGCCGATCGCAGCAACTTGCAGGAGGGAGGAGGTTTATCTGGGATGTGGTAAGTTATAAACACATGGTTCTTGTTTGTGTGATTGCATATTTTGTTCCCTGACGAAAGGTTAATAAAACCTTAAACGTTGGATCAGCAGAACTCATTCTGACTACAGTTATTTAGCCTCAGAGTGCTGTTCCTGGATAGATAGATAGATAGATAGATAGATAGATAGATAGATAGATAGATAGATAGATAGATAGATAGATAG
>WWET01000089.1:374409-390231 GCA_011038615.1 Limnodynastes dumerilii | reverse complement strand
TCAGTGGATCGATTGCAATGCAGGCTGTGGGGAAGGGAGGGTTAGGGTCAAGGTAATGGAAGGGGAGGGTTAGGGTTAGTTTAGCCACTCACCTTTCGGAGCACTGTGATCTGTTCTTCGAGGTATAAGCAATAGATATCCCAGCCAGTTTGAAACTGGCTGGGAGAGAACAGACCTATCAAAATAGGGCCATACTTTGCAGGGACCCACACCATGAAAAGCATAAGAGAAAAAACACAGTGCTGAATCTCAAGATCTGTTACATTTTCCCACTTACTTGCAAGGTCAAATAAATACAAAGGCTGTAGGTTATATAAATAATTTTGGAATCTGCTGCACATAAAAAGACAACAAATATACTTTGCAAATATAATAATCAGTCCAGTTGTATTAATCTGCATATATTTCCAACAAGCAAGTCATTAATAGATAGTCATTGTACTGCCTAATGCCAACCTTGAGGTCAATTCATAAAGTCTGCTGCTTAAAACTTCCTTAGATATATTGAATTCTAAAGTTCAACTTTAAATGCTACCCTCCAATTACACATTGCATGCTTTAAGTAGAGGGTAGCATCAACAGCTTCTCTGTGGCTTGTGCTACACAGACCTGTGACTATATCTTATTGAGCGGTCACCTGGGTACCACAACCAGACAACACCAGTTAAGGTCAGTTGTTACCCCTTCCTCCCTCTCTTCCACAGATTGCTCCAAGGGTGTCCAGTTTGCCCTCTTATAATCAGGTTCAGTATTGATTCACTGTGCAGTAGGATTCAACAAAACCTTAATATATCAAGAATCAACGGAGCACAACAGAAGCTTTATAAGAAGCTTGTTACCTCATTTATCCTGTTAAACAAATAAAAATGAAAGAACGTGCATCATACTACAATCTTGTTAATATGGTCGCCTAGGGGTTCCAAACATAAAATTTCATTTTACGCAGCTCTGGTGGCATAAATGAATATAGTGGCACTCTAGATAATACTAGTGAATCAGTGCTGAGTTAGGATAGAAAAGGTAGAAGGCAGCAGCCAAAACAAAGAGGGCAATGCCAGCACCCTAAAAGACACCAAAGGACAAATAGCAAAACTCTGTGGCGCTTGCCAACACCTAACAAAGTAATAAAATTAGCGGGTGTCCACAATTGTTAATAATAATAATAAAAACACTTTTATTAATTCCAGTATCAATAAAATATAAAACACTGCAGTAAACACCTGTGCGGGGGAGTTAAAACACACTTCATTGAAGTATTGTGTACATACATATAAACATACCTTGCTCACTTGCTTATAAGCTTTCTGCTTTTGCAGTTATTGTCTATATTACAATACTTCAATTAAATGTGTTTAAACTCCCCCGCACAGGTGTTTACTGCAGTGTTTTATATTTTATTGATACTGGAATTAGTAAAAGTGTTTTTTATTACTATTAACAACTGTGGACACCCGCTAATTGTATAACTTTTTTAGGTATGGACAAGTGCCACAGAGTTTTGCCATTTGTCATATAGTGGCACTCTCCGTCTAAAATGATGTACTGTATTTCTTTAAATCTTCTCTGACTTTCAAGGACCTGAGCGATCCCACATCTAGGACAAACACAATTTTGGAGAGAATATGAATGCAAAAAGTTTAGCGTGTCCAAATAATCTAATCATGTTTGAGTTAAGGAAACTGCATTTAAAATTGTTGTTTTAACAGTAACTTATCACATCCAGACCCCTATAAAAAGGTAGTAGCTAGGACAGATCTTATCGAGAGGCTCCACAAGTTCTTAAAAATACCTACAAATCTACATAGTAGATGGAAATGATGATCAACATCCTCAAATAATTTGTCATTTACCCAACTTCTAGACTTTCATTTCTACTTAGATGTCTCTCGACGCTTCTAGTGGCTTTTCCTTGGAATCTCCTTACATTACTCACATCCCATTGCTCAAGACACCCTCTGCACCCCTTCTATGTTTTCATTACAGTTTTCATAATGCAAGATGCATTACTAATACAGAACTATAAATGTAAAGTCCAGTTATAAAATCAGTCTCTATGGACATTTGTAGGCTTTTAGCTATCAACTCATGTAATTCACTTATTAAAGAGTTGGTCATCTGACCTTGCTTCAGGAGAGCTTTAAGATTAAATTTATTAATGTTTCAAAGCATTTATAATTGTAAATACTGCTGACAACACAAAGTAAAAATGTGGCAGGTCCATAAAAACAGATTATCCATGTAACTGTAAATAAAGTCCCATAGTTTCAGAAGTTTGAATCATAACATCAATAAATGTTGAAGTTAAAACAGAAAAGGTGGTTTTATTTATGACAAGATGACAAGCTTTTTCTTTGCAGTAATTTCTGTAAATGCTACCAATAGGTAGTCCCTTATTAGGCTGAATTGTGCAGAAGCCTACGTTACTTAGCAATGCCAGACTGTAGGTTTGGCATGCAGGTACAATGAGTAAAGGACACTGCAATATTCCCCCCCCTTTTCCAATTGGGTGTTCGATGCCAGAATTGGGCATGAAGAGTCCACCTGTGGAATGCAATGGTAGTGATTGAATATATATTGAGTGGGATGACCAGCTGGCTATTGCTAGTCTTTAGAGGATGCTTGACAAACTGGCATTGTCCACCAAAGAATGTAATGATTATAGTTTCTAAAGAAAAATATAACTTGAAAATATTCCTTTTATGCTTCCTTCTACCTATGACCTTATCAAAGCCCCATTCTCTGCTTAACACCTACCTAATCGCTATTTTTTAGGCCCCCTTAGAACACATCCCACAGAATTTCTTACCAAGGGTCATATATGGTAGGAAAACAATGAAGGTACACATAATTAATTCACAGGCAATCATAGAAAACAGCAAATGTAGATCTGGAGCTTCATAACTAGTGATAAAGGGCCAGATCCAGAGCTAAGTGCAGTTTACGTATGATCTCGTAGCGTATTTACGCGATCGTAAGTACTATGCACTCCCCCGGGCGCTCACCTCGGTCGCATGTAATTTACTTGATTTACGAGTACCAAACCCTACCTTAACTTTTCCAAGCATAAATACGGCTGTACGTAATGGATTGTCGCATGTAACGGCCTAACCCTGCTCATACTGTATCATTTAAATGCCTCCCTCCGCCTACAAAGTGTATTTCCGGCCGTCGTAAGGATGACCCGCCCCATCATACGTATTTACGAGGAAGGTACGTACGATCAGAGTAACGACGCCCGAACATCTGCCGCTCTCATGCACAGTACATACAAGAAGTCGATGTTACGCAAGTGGCTAGCGTAATTACGCTTTCGTAATGAACTCAGGATCTGGCCCAATATGTCAGCTAAATTTGCAATTGCATTTATAGAAACTTTATTTCTAACTGAAAAAACTGCAATATTCAGATCCTGATAGAATGACAAACTGGACTAATTAGGAGTGTCCAAAGCTGAATTACTAGCAGTATTGTAAATGTTATATATGCTCTCTGTGTCCTAAAGTAGCATCTGATACCACATCAGTTTCTGTGGCAGAAAAAAAAAAAAAAAAAAAAAAAAAAGGAATGACTATTGCTACACCTAAACAAAAGCAGACTTTCATCTAGAGTGGCCATGTACGAGTTGTTACACTCCATAAGAATATCACTAGCAGGGTGTAGCAGGCTTTGGTTCTATGTGTTAACTTTTCCCCAGCTGTCTAGTAATTACATCTGGAGGTGTTTCAGGCTCTCACCACTGATTGGGGGAGTTCCCCTTAAATAGCCTCTGCTCAGTCTCATAGGTGTCTGTTATAGCGTCTGGTTCCTGATCGTGCTTGCTAACAGTCTGAGTGCTTGGTTTGCTATTTGCATTTTCCTGTTACCCTGTGTTCCCACTTGCCTTCCTGATACCCTCTTATCGTTGTTTGTTGACCCCCTGTGTGGTGAGGTGCGCGGCGAGAGTAGTTTGCTACTCCCGCTGGCGGCCTCAGCCCCGGACAGGTCCCGGTCTCCATTCCTCTCCGGAAGTGTGTGTGCATGTGTCTTTCCATCTCACATTGCCCCAGCCTGTCGGTTGTGTGTTTGATCTGCCACGTGTTTTGAGCGTCTCCTGCTTTTGCCATCTAGCAGTGAGTGAAGTTCGTTGTAGTTCTCCGGTGTTTACATCTCCTCTCAGCATTGTCATCTTGCTTGTGAGTGTAGCTGCCAGTCTTGTTACCGCTGTGTAGTTATTTCTCCAGTGTGTCTGCTGTGCGTGTATTTCCACTGAGTGTGTCACCTCCAGTGTGTATTATTAGAGCCGTTGCTCCACTGTATATTTCCAGCTTGCAGTGTATGTATTTAGGTAGACTGTGTCATCTGTCTATACCTATTAGTACTGTTTACCATCCTGTCAGTACTGTGCCTTAGTACATCCTGGGACTTGTTGTGCACCTAGCGCTGTCTTTGCTGCAGTACCCTTAGTAGTATACTTACCTGTGTAGGAGTTAGCCTGTATCCCTCCTGGGCTATTATCATCCTCCTCCTTGCTCTCCTGCTGTTGGGTTCTTAAGTATACCTCTGTCTGTATTACAGGGTTCAGTGTGTACTGATATTTCGCTGTACTGTTTATGAGGGTTCCAGTATTTGCATTAATAAACCATTACTGTTCTTTGAGAGCTCAGTGTGTGTTGTCCACCTGTTATCCTGTATGCAAGGGTTCCTGTGAATACCTGGGTTCCAGTCAGATTAACCACGCTGCAGTACCCCTCTGAGGCTATCACCGGGGGCACGACCTGTCAGACCAGCAGCCCAGACTATCCTCACCACTAGAGGCTCTAGTGAACACCTGGTGCGGACATAGATTCCGGGCCCCCGGTGAGTATCCCTTTGGCCAACTGTAACACGAGTATTCTTATCTGTCACACTTTATGGGCCTGATCCAGACCTATGCTCATGAAACGCTCATGTGCGTAGCGTTTTTACGCCAGTGTGCCTACGATGCACTCCCATAGGCACTCCCCTTGGTCGTACTTAGTTTTGCTTTCTTACGCCCAGCAAACCCTACCCTAACTTTTCTGATCGTAACCGCGGGCGGCCGTAAGCTCATTACATAGTTATGACGCTTAGCACACCCATACTGTACAATTTAAATGCCTCACCCCACCCACGAAGCATAATTACGGATCTCATAAGGCAGGCACGCCCCCTCAAGCGTTGTTACGAGGCTGGTACGACCAAGGCCCATACACTCAGAATTTCTGAGCGTAACATCTTCCCCGGGGGTCTGGATCAGGCCCTATGTCCTCAAATTATTTACCATATTAGAAGTGCACGTTTATCAACAAAATGACAGCAAGCTCAAGAGGCTTCTTCTCATTAAAGGCGTCCACAATGGACTTATGATCTATAAAAATAATTCTAATGAGAATACATTTCAATACGATCAGTTTCTATCTCAAGGGACTTTGGTGTACAAAATGTGACATTATTTTTATTAGTATTACTGCAGATTTTCCAACATAACGTCTTCTATCATGCACAATACAATCTAACACAGAGCCTTCCATTTAATATGTGTGGCACCCTGCAATGCATGGCTGCAGGTTGCGCGAGAGCTCTAGTCGGGAGACAACACGTGAGGAGGAAAACAAGGTTGTGTTAGTTGTATCATGCGGGGAGTCTGGAAGTTTCTGGAGAACGGTTAGAGAGGGGTGACAGTGGTTGGCAGTTACGTTGGAGAGGACGTAGATGATTGATGGGAGAGACAGTCAGTGATCCGGGTTGTGTTAGCAGTGGTCCAGATCGAGGGAGCAGTGGTCCAAGTTGTGTGAGCAGTGGTCCAAGTCGTGTGAGCAGTGGCCCAGGTCGTGTGAGCGACAGTTCAGGTCGTGGGAGGTGCTAATCAAAGTGACAGAGCCGGAGGCAACAGCGGTCCAGATAGAGTAAAAGGGAGACAGTGGTGACAGAGACAGACATCAACAGCAGAGGTAGCGGTGTACAGAGAGAGGGAGGACAAGCAAGACAAAGGGAGTGGTGATAACATCGGAGGAGACATGGATTGGAGCTGCTGGGGACTGGAGAGAGAGAAAGACGGTGTCTATAACGGCTGAGAGCAGGTTGCTGGAGGGAGAGAAAGTGTGACAGAGTTTGAAGCAGCTGAGAGCACAGAAAAGTAACTTTTAAGTGGGAAGAACAGAGACAGTGAGAAAGGAAAGGAGGAGATCTGAAGTGGCAACAAAGTTTCTGATTGCAGATAACACGGGAGAGGTGAGAAAAGGCAACAAGGAGGATAATAGTTGTGGAGGGAGAAAGAAAGTGGAATTGAAGGAGTAAAGTTTAATTGTAATAATTAAAACTTGTAAAGATTTCTCTAATTGTTTTAAGTAAGGGTTAAATACTTTTCCTATAATCATTTTCCTTAAGGCAAATTGATGAGTACATATAAGAAGTGATTATACTTTTAAAAGTTTAAGAAGAAAAGTAAAATGTATTTTACTATTGGTTAGTGATGTTATTGTAAAAAGCTAACCAAATGTTTACTATGGATTTGTGAACTCTGCTAAAGTATATTGATTGTCAATTTTATTTATTTCATTGTGACAAACAATTCTTATTATAAATGAATGACAAATGAAAATACTTCATATAAAAAGAAGATTAGTAAAATGTATTCCTTATCTTCTGAACCAAATTGTGTCGGTTGTCATTTCTGAGTATCTCCTCGAACTGCATTCACTTTCACAATTTGTTCCACAACCTTGCACTACACCCCACTCCCAACAACATTTTGGGGTGTTACATATGCTGCTGTAGGTGAAGGTTTATATGCCCTATGAAAATTTCCTAGTGGGAAACTAAGCTTTCACTGCGGCTTACCTTATCTGCAGAAAGCTTCCTAGAACTTGCAGGATTGAAAGCAGTAAACAAAATCATTGGGATGCGGGATTGTAGGCAGCAGCATTGTTTACACGGAGCAAATGCAAGGCATCACCCATTTTTATTTACCATTATGGGCTCTATTTACTAAGCAAGTACATACCATTTACTAATACTCACCCTCCGCTGGCTGTCCAGCAATGACATCTGAGCTTTCTTCAGTCATCGCGGGCTTTCTTCGTGTGTCTGGAAAGTCTGCACATGCTCAGTGGCTCTCTGCTGGGAAAAAATGAAGTCCCAGCATGAGAAGCACTGCGCATGTGCCGGCTCTCCGTGTCGGGACCGGCACCTGCGGGCAGACGCGTCTTCGGTCCGGTAACTATTTAAAGCTGTTCTATTGTTTTCTTTTATTTCTGTTGTTTTTTGATTTTTTTTTTATAAGTGATTGGTTTTTACATATATTCCAGCGGTCTCCCCATATATATATATATACCCCTTTTTCTCCCCCTAATAACAGGGGGAGAAAAAGGGGGTTATATGGGGAGATCCCTCACAGCTGTGATCTCAAAGAGGCTTTAAAACACAAAATCCAAAGAGAGGTTGCTCAAATTAGCTTGTTAAAGTAATATACACGGCAGGTGCACTAGACAGGGGATTTGTACAAAAAGCAAGGCAATGCCTGGCACTCTAGCCATTACTCAGCAACTAAATATGCATTTCTATCTTTAAAATAAAAACCAGAGAATTAGTTACAAAAATCTGCAGAATTTTGATAAGCTACTCCGCCAGCATCAAGGCTTCTCTGTGGGAGTAGTCCTAACTCTAATCCTAACTCTAAATAGAGCCCCAACTATGGGTCAAAAATCCAATTTCTTTTCAAACCAAGAGCATACCTCATGGAGGCTCCCTGGGCCTCCAATGCTCATCTGAGACCACACTCCCTCACAGCTGTGATCTCAAAGAGACTTTAAAACACAAAATTCAAAAAGAGGTTGCTCAAATTAGTTTGTTAAAGTAATATACACGGCAGGTGCACTAGGCAGGGAATTTGTACAAAAAGCAAGGCAATATATATATCCCTTTATCTCCCCCTAATAACAGCTATTAAGGGGAGAAAAAGGGGGTTATATGGGGAGATTAGGGAGTGTCTAGTGAAGCAACTGGGAAGAGAGTGTTGCTATTCTAGGCAAAAAGGGCCACATTTAATGACGCACACCTGGGGTAATAAAATTTTACCTTTAATGGTCTGATTAAAGCAGAGATTATCGCTCCCAGCCTGTGGCAGTGTATGGTGCCGATATCGGGACCTTTCCCCAGGGGGAAATCATCCCGTTTATCAGCAGCCACATGCTGGGAGCGATAATCGCTCTAGTGTGTGGCCAGCTTTACCTGACAAGAGTTAGATAATTAACTAGGGAAGAATGGTATAAAGATAAAGTTGTTGTTTTTTTTAAACAAAAATCCGATAAAATTTAGATCATTCAGTTAAAACACATATGTTACATTCTCACAAGTACTGTATAAAGTAATGTAACTTAATACAGAGCTAATAAGCATGGTCTTCTTCTGCTGTATATTTTACAGAGGTAATCAGTAAAGATACAATAACAGATACAGTGTTTAATTTAATTAAGGTCAATAAAGTTTTCCTTTTCTACGTAAAGAAATAGAGAAGTATTCTATACCATTGAAAAAAATCTTAAGGAGTATATTTAAGTTAACGTTGAGATTGCATTTAACAAGAGTACAGTTTTATATATTGATGATTTGGCAAACTCATACAGCTTAAAAAGCCCAAAATGTGTCAATTACTATACTTATGTACAGTCACTATACTCAGAAGCAGTTCAGTTTTAAAAGCATCTGTTACTCAGTTCCTAACTTAAGTATTTTTATATGCATATACCTAAATAATATGTATATGAAGTAATGCATTTTACTAAATGAAACAACAACACCTGAACATTAGACTCCCGAAATTTGGGCAGTTCTCCCAGTATCCCGGGAGGGCTGCAAGGGACTTGTGGCTCGTGGCTTCCATGAAACCACGGCATTACGTTCTGTCCTCCTGCCTAGCATAAATCGTGCTGTTAAGCCCCACCCCCTGCATGCATCTATGGCTTCCCTCTGGGATCGCCCAGAGGGAAGCTTTTAAAAGTCAGCAACCCTGATTTACAGTACTATTAATTGATTTTTTTTTATAAGAAAGAAATGGAACCATTAGCACTACATAATGTCAAGTACATACCAATGGTTTTTTTTAATATTAAGTGGAAAAAGCCAGTGTAGACATTACAATAACATTATTTTGTTGCTGTCCCTCTATGCGCACAACAAGCACACAAAGGTGAAGATAAATTGTCTGATTCAGTAAACTTATAATTGGACAACATTTCTATCCCCTTGATACAATCATTAGAAAACATAGCAAAGTAACGGTTGGATAAATTATCAAAATTAACACCGGCAGAATTGTGCTGCAGCCCAACTAATATGTACAAGGAAAGATACTCAATAGGTATAATAACCAATCAAAACAGTTAATGCCTAAGAAATCTGCATAACACCACAGGTGATCATTTATAAATATGCATTAAGCTTTATACAATAACTGAACAAACTTGTCACATAACTGGAATAATTAAGAACATTTTTTGAATAATGTCTTTCATATTAGAAATGGACATGAATAAGTAAAGTGAATACTACAATACTGTATAATAATGTTTTGGATTGCTTGGAATATATTTAAACGTATAATAATGCAATAATTACTCGTACTATCCCAACATCCAAAAACCACAACAAAGAAAGGGATCATTTATTACAAGTGGAAAACTATGTAAAGAGAAATATTCCCCATGTAAAAAAAACTCCAGTCACAAACCAGCTTTTACAATTGATGAAGCATGGTAGCATGGTTTAACGATGCATTTTAAAAGTCTTAAAATACAACTGAATGATCCATTTGTAATTCTACTTTTCTGCAAATTCAGTGGTTAGAAATATTAAGAGACACTGATGAATTAATGATTTAATGTAATGAATATAATTTCTTACATGAAACACCTATAGCCTTTTTATTTAAGAAAAACATAAAAATCTTATTGTGAATACATTATGCTAGACACATCCCTACAAAGGTCTTTGTAGCTCTGGAATACATTTCCAGCTCCTACTGTATTTTCAGCATATGAAGATTTGATATAATATTTCCCTGTAAATGTAAACTTCATAACATGAACATACTTCCTATGAGGCAATTGAGAATTCTGAATTTAATTACTATTATAAAACACAACCTTTCTTCCCAATTCTTTTGTTTATTGGTCATAACTTATGAATAGATCAAAAACCTAAACACCATAGAAAAGAAAAAAAAAAAAAAGGACATCTTTAAAAACAGCTAGAGCATCATGCGTTTGTGTTAAATTCAATGGCTTGTTGCATTGTTGAATATGACAAAGGGTAAAAGAAAGCATATTAGGTTCTGGAGACTATCTAAGTTTTGGCTTTAAAAAGAGCACCTTCTTTAGGCAGAGTCATAGCTAGAAATTTAAGCGCCAGGGGCAAGAAGAGAAAATGGTGCCCCCAACACTGAATTAATAAGCAGATTAACCTTAAAAATGAACTGTTTCCCCACTTTGACTCCGCCCCTATCGTCCACCCCTAGTTACAGCCCTGTCCTTGAGGTACAAACCCTAGACCAACAAATCAATGCAATTTCTTATCTATACAATTACATAGAAACATAGAAAGTGACGGCCGATACGAGCTATATGGCCAATCCAGACGGCCAAGTTGTTTATTTAAAACTATACTGACCCTAGACTCTATTTACCCTCAATTTAGTTTAAGATTTAGGATATCCTTATATTTATCCATAGCATGTTTAAACTGTTCTACTGTGTTAGCCTCAACCACCTCAGATGGGAGGCTATTCCACTTATCTATCACCCTTTCAGTGAAGACATTTTTATACACATTTCCCTCTGAATCTACCACCCTCCAGTTTATATTTATGCCCTCGTGTTGTTTTACACCTCTTACTTTGAAAAATGCCCCCCTAATCTAGCTGGTCACAACCCTTAATATATTTGAAAGCTGCCATCATGTCCCCCCTCTCCCTTCTCTGCTCCAAGCCATACATGTTTAGTTCCTCTAGCCTTTCTTGGATATGATTTGACACAGACTATGAACCATTTTAGTTTCTATTCTTTGCATAATCTCTAATGTATTTAGGTCTTTCTGGCGATAAAGCTTCCAGAACTGAACACAGTACTCTAGGTGAGGTTGTGCAAACGATCTATAAAGGGGCATCACGACATCTCTCCTTCTGCTACTATTTCCACTCCCTATGCATCCAAGCATCTGACTTGGCTCTCATTGCTATGTTACATTGCTTGGCTACCTTTAAATCACATGAAATAATGACTCCTAGATTCCTTTCCTCCTCAGTAGTTTCTAATGTAGTGCTATTAATGATATTTTGAGCTTTTGAGTTTTTGTGCCCCAAGTGCATGATTTTGCATTTAACTGCAGTTGCCACACTCTTGAGCATTCCTCTAGTCTATCTGCAAAAAGGCATATTTTATCCTCGATACCACAGGCAATATCACTTATAAAGATATTAAATAGCACTGGTCCAAGCACAGAACCCTGGGGTACTCCACTGGTTACCTTACCATATGCAGAAGGGATTCCATTTACTACAACCCTTTGTTGTCTATCCTGTAACCAAGATTGGATCCATGCATCTATCTTTAAGTCCAATCCCAAAGTTTCCAGCTTATTTAACAGTCTGCGATGTGGCACAGTGTCAACAGCCTTGCTAAAATCTAGATAAGCTATGTCTACAGCTCCTCCTTTATCCAATACTTTACTGACCAGTCAAAAAAATTCAATAAGATTTGTCTGACATAATATTCCCCAGTGAATCCATGCTGCTTGGGATCCTGTAAGTTACTGGACTTAAGAAAATGTACAATTTGTTCTTGTAATAGTTTCCATCAATTTCCCTACTACTGTTGTTAGACTCACTGGTCGGTAGTTTGACACTTCTTCCCTACTTCCACTTTTATGCAGAGGGACGACATTTGCCATTTTCCAGTCATCTGGAATCATCCTAGTTATTAGTACCTGATTGAATAATTCAGTTAATAGTTTTGCCAGCACCCCTCTAAGCTCTTTTAGTATCCTCGGATGTATCCCATTGATTTGTCCACTTTCAGATATGAAAGTTCATTTAATAACTGCTCTTGATTGATAGTAGTAATTGCCCCCATTGTATTAATAGCCTTCCCATTTAAAAGTGGTCTCTTCCCCTCTCTTTTCTTTGTGAATATTAAACACAAATACTTGTGAAGATGATCTGCCATAGCCCTTCCGTCCTCAATCCCACTCTCAGTTTTGAGCCTTACTATACACTCTTTAGTTTTTCGCCTTTCATTTATAATCGCAGTATGAACCATTGGCAGGAGCATGGCACCTGTTCATTGCTGTTCTGCATATGTTGGCAAATCACCCAACCCCTGTTCCAAGTATAACAAACCTGAAACAGGGATTGCTGGGATATATGTAGTATAGATGCCTAGCATGTACTGTATACTAATCTTATTCATTTAAGTATACCAAACGATGGATCACTGATGTCAAAATAGTTACCTATGAATTTATTTATTATAGTGTCTTAATAATCATTCCTATAATTTGTAAAATTATTTTACATATTCCTGGTTTAATTTATGTTAACTACATTTTGTCTTCCAATATAACAGAAGTATACAATAACAAATATGGTCTATAAAACACTAACTCCCCAGCTGAAAAACATGACAGCAAGTTACAGTAGACCCTAAATACTATGATAACCCTGATATAAAATACTGTCTGTCAACTCTTTACACCCATTTTAATTAAAGTAGTAGACATGAATTATGGATGTGTATTTTTTATAGCTCTACTGAGACAGCACACTCAAAATAGCCCTTTGCTACTCTAATTGCTTTGAATCAATACATAAAAGTGAAGATTACTTATTTATGGGTGATCGAGTATAATCACAAGTGCAGCTGTTTTTAAAGCAGTTGCACATAAAGAATTAGGATATTCGGAAATAGCTTGACAAACATATTCAAAGGATCAAACTCAATAAAGGCAGCTTTAAGGTAATCTGTTTTTACTTAAAACAAAGAAATGCATATAAAAATAGGGCCCGATTCATAAATATGTGCGTAAGGGGACTTACACAGGTCTGTGGCGTAAATCCGATGACACGTAACATCGGCTCATGCGTGCGCCAGATGCTGAACTGCCATAGAAGGGGCAGGCCCTTCAGATTCACATGCCTAAATGAGGGGCCATGAGCGGAAAGCAGCAGTTCCGCACCGATCTGCATCTGTGGGAGCGCAGATCCCAGGTAAGAAGTTATGGTAGGGATCTGGACATGGCAATGACAGAGGCATGCACTCCAGAGGCGGAACTACTATTGGTGCAACAGGTGCAGCAGCACCGGGGTCCATGCTAATACAAGGGCCCACAGCCGTCATCACCGCACCTTTGAAGCTCCCCACCGGGTTACCTGGGATATCATCAGGGCTAAAGCATATTTTTTGCACCTGGGCCCACAACTCGCTAGTTCCGCCTCTGATGCACTCCCCTCTTCCATGCTGACTAACAGATTTCTGTGCACATGGAAGTCACAAGAATATCTGTATCAGAGTCATTATCTTACATTTAAACCTAGATATATGAACCACACATATATCAAAATGTTTAACAGCACCATTTAAAATACTAGCAATAGGTAAAAAAAAAAAAAGATGGAAAATGGTATTTGCTTCTTGTGAACTTACAGTTCAAATTGTACAGTTTCTTAAGTGAATGATCTGGCACATGGCACCATTTCACATGTAACTAAGAGCCTCAACAATCCAGACACTACAGATTTCCCAACAGGGAAAACACAATAACCAATGAATCACAAAAGATGCATGATGCATCTAATAAAATAAAAAACACCAAATCTACAATCTCTAAAAATAAACAAAAAAACAGAATCGGGGAGCAAACAAGCCCTTCTCCTGATCTTCTCAACCATCTCCAGATCACAAGGACATATCATAAATGTGGTGTCAGAATTAAGCAAAGAAAGGAGAGTGAATACTGTCTCCACAATGCCTACCAAAGCAACATTAACAGACAATATGCAAACACCTTAATATATCAATAGCCCTGAGCTATGGACCCGGGAATAACCCATGTCAGGTGTCTGTATGAAAGGGTCAACCCAGGTCTGCGACCGGTTGCAATCTCCGCTAAGAAAATGTGATTACCGAAAAAAGGGACAATCCGAAAGTTCCTTTTCGGATGTCCCTTTTTCGAATACTTACCTTTTTCTACTTTTTTTAATGAATGGGTGAGTATGCCATTCGGCATACTTCACCCATTCACTTTCGCAATCCACGCTATCCCTCCACCGCAACGCAGTATCCCTCCACTGCTGCTCGCCAGACCAGGGACAGGTGAGTAAATTATCTGTGCGGGGTTAGGGTCAGGCTGCATTGTCATAATGCTGGCCTACACTTGAGAACCATTCTGGCACAGAATGTTAAATATGTGGCTTTTCAACATAAGGGGATTAGGGATTTAGCCAATTTGTTGTGAAAGCAGGGAAGTTGCTATAAGAGAGTAGTGATATAACCAATGCCCCTGTTTTAAATGCTTCCCATGTTTCACTGGACAGACAATAGGACAGTAAATGCTAGTTTTGCTAAATAGATAAAAGGCAGAAATAGTTATGAAGATCATGTATGTTGGTCACATCTATTTAATTAATCTATCAAATTTGTTGCTATTGTTAAATAAATTAAGTTTGTCAAATGCCATATGGTAATTAATTAGAAAATCTGCAGGACAAACATACATAAGCTACATTGTACCACTGAATTATAATTGTTAGGTGTGATATACTTAAAATTAGTTCATCCATTATTATTATTATTATTATTATTATTATTATTATTAGTCACAAAAGCAGTCCCACAAATGTAGAACATGTTACTAAAATCACCTGTAGCTGCCCTGTTCAATTTATAAAACAAATATGATACATTTAACACTATACAACAGATGTGCATTTTTTCTGAAGGGTCTATACAAAGACTTTCCAGCTGGAACCATTCTAAACACAACCCTCTTGCCAGTTTCACAACACATTAGCTTAAAAAGCACAAAACAATAGAAAATATAACAACAACTAAACAAGATAAGAGCTCTTTATGTCTTAGCCATATGGACCCACATTCTTTAGTAGGGCAATACACAAGATAAAAGAACCATTGATGTGCTTGTTAACAGTCAATATAAATGAATAAAGAACCTGAATCCATTTTCTTCTATCTCACAGTATATCAGGCTGGTGAAAAAAATTGTTTTATGTTCCTTTATTATATTTAAGTATTTTTTTATTCTGGGTGAATGTTATTGCATTGAAACTGGGGATTCAACCAAGTGCTCCGAACCTTTCTGATCATGGGGTGTACAAGTCCATGTGCCCATAATCTTTAGTAATAGGTCCAAGGTAGAATGCAATTTCGTATTTTAGGGAAAGTATTAAAAGTATTCCTCAATTATGACCTGGGATCAGACTTGCAAAAAGTGGGCATTTAACAGTTTCTATCCATGTAATCCAGACTTCCCAAATCTCCTTTTTAAGGTAGGATGAACTGGAAATCTTAGTAGAGTAGAGGTCAGCTTTTAGAGGCCTGTGTAAGCAGGGAAATGGCCTCCACAGCACTCACACAGCCGGATGGATACAGGATGACCAACAGAAAATATGTTAACACCTATAAGGCTTTTTGGGTATCAGCACATTCAGACTTCAGTATTAATAACCACTTACACCAGTGGCGCTCAACCTTTTTTTTTTTGGTGTGTAGTGTAACAGTTGCCCATTATAGAATCGGGACACGTGCCATTGAAATA
>WWET01000089.1:354906-367163 GCA_011038615.1 Limnodynastes dumerilii | reverse complement strand
ATAATGATATACTATAAGTAATTATGGCCTTGAGGTCTGCTTCTTGGAATACAAAATACCTTACAAAACAACACCTTTCGAAAACAGAAACAAAACAATGTGTGCATCATAAACAGCCAGGTTAATCACTCCTCTCTGCCGGCATTAATCCCTTATCACGTTCTAGCAAGTTGCTTCTAAGGCTCCTTACCTTTTGCTGAAATTTCAAGCCAGATGCTGCCTCAGAACCCAGTCCAGTGTCCTTGTAATGGTTGCAACAGAAAGAATACAAACAGCCTTCTTCCCTGTATGTTATCACAGGCTTCTCTTTACTGTACCTACAAGCACAATCTATGCAGTCTCTAGTCTTTGATAAACTTGCATCCACCCAAGTAACACTCTGGTAGTTTGGCATGGCACTGACTGACTATTTTATATTGGTAGACTTTCCCCTTAAATCCATTATGATCACACTTCCAAGCTGTAGATTCATCAAAATATTCTTGCATACGGAATAACATGGTGAGGTAATGTGATCACCATTGTATCTATGCACTGTGCAACCTGTCTCATTTATTTAGGAAAGTATAAGACCACAGATGCCATTATATATAATGAGGCAATGTATATATAATGAGCTCAAGGATGCTACAATTCAACAGAAGGAAGTTTAATTTCCCTTTAAATCAGAGTATAAGGAGATGTACTATGTTGTCTTTAGCAAAGTTCCCTGGTCCATGTCAGAAGTTCCAAGTATATCTTGGCTGATATTCAGTATTAGCTTGACTGAATATATGAAGTTGGAATCATGAGAATTTATATCATATCTTTATACAATTATCAACTAAAAAAAACCTGCAACTCTAACTGTTTATGAACAACACTGAAACAGATAAAAAAATAAAAAATAATGAAGCCACAGCTACAGGCCTTATTCGACAGTCTGTGGAAAGTCAATTAGCCATATTCAGTACATACAACTGAATATTTTTACCTCATTGTCACACTGCATCTGAATCTGGCCAACCAATACCCAGCCACTTACCCCATATGCAGAAAGGCAATCCTTAAGACATTCTCTTACCTACTTAGCATTTCTTGCTTTTCCTAAATAAACGTTTCACATTGCTTTTAACCCAATCACGGACAGGAAAAACACCCCAAGGTTGAAGAGTGACGACTAGAAAGGGTACATATTCCCTGTACCCCTTGTGTGCCATTTGATGCTGCAGTGCAGTTTAAACAAGCCTTTCATATCGGGATTTAAATGCTTTATTATCCATTCTTCCTTTTCAGAATACTAACGTGCAGAATACCTCTGGTGCTGTTTAAATGCCCTGATCTTAGGAGAACCGGCATAAATGAAATGCTGTCCCACAACTCACAGCATTCCACTCACTACAGGCAAGTGCAGCATTTCTTTGTTATTTAAGGCAGATAACCCCTACTATTAAGCATGCAGAAAGAAGACAGATATGAAAAGAATGCTTAACATCGTTTGCAGTCAATCAATCTGTTTAAGTGCATGTATAGTATACATAGCACTGTAAACATCTTTCATAAAGATAAGCCCAGGTACAATAGAAAACACCAGAAAAATGCATAGACATACACAAGCAGCGTCCTTTGCAGCAATTTGCAATACAATCAGTATAAGACTCTATATGCATATATGACAGACAGCACAATTTTCCTTCACAATATATAACCAGCTTTCTCATTTCACCTAGAACCCATTGCTTTAAAACACAATGGATCTGCCCCATTCTGAATTCTCATCTGTCTGTTATGGAAGTGGGTTTCATGATTTGCTGGCTAGAAATACCCCAGTGTATAGCACAGAACAATGCATAAATACATTGCAAGGAACAAGACACATATACTCAGTCATCTCCTACCTTATTTTCATCCTCAGTCACTACATCATCCTGAATTATTTAAGTCACCTGTACTGATCCAACCCATTTTCAATGGGAGACAGATATTATTTTCCCTGATAGAATAGCCTCAGCTGTGCTGAGATATATATTTTTCCAGCACGAATGCCTAGAATTTTCTGCACAAGCCAGACACAGCCACAAACTGCAGCTGAGCTCCTTCTCTCCCCTCCCTTTAAAAGATGAAGCTAGTGCTCCCCTCAGTCTCTCCCAGCTTGTTCTTGCTGTCTCTCCTCTCTCTTCCCCTCCCCCTTCAATCCAAACTCAGTGCAGCCCAGTCAGGGTCATATATATTTCTCGTCATGATGACCTCTCTGCACTGCTTGTAGGGTCTAATGGAATTGAAGCTACAGGAGAATAAGATACAAGCATGTGGGGGATACTCATACAAAAATTACATATATAGCTATTTCAATTTAAAGATTAATTCATCTGAATTGGTTTATCAAGAACAAAAGCCAGTAAGTGGTCAGGTGACTGAATTAAACATGTAAAGCATTTTCTTCAGTAAATAAATGTTTGATTTAGAACACAAGCGGGGGTTGGCAAAATTTCCTTCAGCTTCTGCAAATGAGGAGCTAATTCACCTGTCTTCACCCATAAGTTATTTGGAAATATAAGGTTATTTTGAAAGCATGTGACTACTTAGACCTCACCAATATTTCTGTATATTAATGGAACGCCAGGAAGACAGTGACCACCACTACCAGGTATAAACATGCCAAATAAATTTTCTATTTATAGGTTACAAGTCAAATTTTATTTCTGTTATCTATGCCTTAAATCACATTATGATCATATGTAGTTTGCACTAAATAGCTTATCTATTTCAATATTCATATTTCAGATTGGACTTTATTTATTTATTTATTTTTTTTTAAAGATAGGGCATTTGTTTGATTTTATTGCATTACAAATATTATTACCACATATACTTGTGTGTGACTATTTTATTGCAAGAAACATATTATATTTAAATATACTACAGTATTAACAAGCATTCTTCCTCTCCCCCTCTGGAAAAAAATGACTGACAAGGTAGAGAAGGAGAGGATGCTCTGTTTGCCAGTCCCCTTTTCTAGAGGCGCAAAAATAAAGGCCAGTCATGCCTGCCGCATATGTAGCGTGGGTGGGTGTAAAAGTATTAATATGCCAGGATTCAAGACTGCATAACAGTCATGTACAAAATTGCTGGACTGTTCTGGCTGCTTAGAATCATTGATGACATTAGGCTGCAAAAGGAATAGAGTCTAAGCTGATGTCAGCATAAAAGCAGCAGCAAAAACATAATTTGCAAATGGCAACAATAGAAGTCCCTATTCCTTAGGGTGTATTATGTGTATTAATTCATAGTGCACAGCAGTACAGTTCAGCAATTGCTGACTAACCACATGACCACAAATTTCAACCTGTGGCATAAGCAGATCTTCAGGGTGCCAGATATTCTTTCCAGAGTGCTGTGCATAAACCAACTCTTGACAGCTTGGCAGCATGTTTGCAAATTCAGTTGTGCAAACAACACAGGTAGTGCAGTTAGGAATGTCATATTGCCACCAGGTATATTGTTCTTTAGACATGACAAACTTACTTGTGTACATGTTTTGCCAAACTTAAGAACTAGACTGCGCTGGGTGTTGTTGTGCCAGATTTGCTAAGCTGTGGGTTTGGAAAAGTGGAGATGTTGCCAAAACAAACAATCAGATTCTAGCTTTTACTTTCTTTTTACATACTAGAGAATGTCAGCTAAAATCTGATTGGTTGCTATGGGCAACATCTTCACTCTTCCAAACTTAGTAAATCTGGCCCATTGACTGTAAAGTGATCTGGTAGTTGCATAACTCTATATGGCAAATTTCCTGGTATGGTTCAGGTACATTTATTACTTCAAATAGCAATGGGGTTTATTGGTCATCTTCCCTACAAACATTTCAATCCTGACAACAGAAGCCATGCCTTAATTTTTGTGGCATGGTACCAAAGCTTCAGAAGTCATTGTGCCGTATTCACAGATCCGTTTTCATGTGAAGTTGCGTGCATATGTTTAGGCACGGTTTACCTGCGCATGTGTAGTAACTTTATTTACATACGTAACGTAGAATATACGCACATAAGTGCTTTAGGCACGGACATGTGAATCGCACTTGGGGACATACCTACGGAGGAGCAGGGTTGAAATACGTACTGAAAAAGTTACGTGAAAGAGGGTGGGGGGGGGCATTTAAATGAGCCTTTGAGGGTGTGGTTAGACAGAATCACACGTACGGAATACACATACGCACGTATGTACACACGCAAATTTAGAGGTGCTCTATGGAGGCGTAAGTCTACGATTGCACGGCTGTGAGAGGGGAGTGTCATGGGTGTTGGGGGGTGTTGGCTTGCTAGGTGCGTGCGTGTAACTGCGTACTTTTGAACAAACACATCTCTGAATACGGCCCATTGTCTCCCAGTTTTTAAATCAAATGACCGTAGACATTAGTTTTTCGAACATACTAATTTCCATGGTTACACAAACTGTGCATTATGTAAATGGCTTTGATTTAATGGCAAATCCACGGAACTATAGTACTTTCAATAAGACTATCTGCACAACTTAACTTACATAAATTGAACAAGATATGCATGAACTCCATATATGCAACATTTAAAGTAAAATTAATCTCGATGACACTCTTTATATAATAATACCTTTTTTTTTATCAACTTAAATTATACTGGAATAAAAAGTTAAAATGATTCAGAACTTTTTCATCCAAATAGAATATTTGACCCAGTAATTCATCACTTCTGTTTGCTGTTTATTATTGTTACATTTGGATATTTTATGTAAATGAAACCTGCTACATATCATGAACTATCAATGAATTATCATGTACAGCACTTATCAGTTCTAATTTCTCTTATTAAAGGGTTTATCCCACCGTCCTTATTGAAGTCATTTAGGTTGCAACAAAATATAATATACAAATCCGTATTGGTTTACGTTGCCATGGTACAGATGAGTAACTGCATTTCCATCATTGGATCATTCTCCAATGAATTGTGTCATACTTTAAAACAACAACAAAAACATTCACTTGGATGATTTGAAAGTATTTGTATAGATAATTACATAACTGTAAGCAGCATTCTAGTTAGTACAGTGAACATCTGTTTTGAATGTTAAACATTGATTAATGACACTGAGGGTATCAGCCATCAGTGGGATTCCTCAGGCTGTCCCAGTTAGGAATGTATGGAACCATGAAGTAGGGAGCATTTTAACAGTAGTGATTTATTTAGTCACACAGTTTATGCCGCCTATTGCATCATCATTTTTTTGTGGATCTTACAATTCCCAGATAATTGGTTACCTTATAATTTTACCTAATCATAATAAGAATTTACACTCGGTTAGACTAAGCTATCACACAGGTGGATAGCAAAGAGGACTTTATATAAGCTGGGGGCCACTCATATGAAAACTCAATTCATTTACTGGAATAGCACGCTTTTAATGCCAGAAGATGAAGAAATGGTCTTCAGAGATGCTGATAGCTATTCCTAAGCAACCAGGTCAGAAAGAGGCAGTTCCTAACCTGCATTAATTATGCTGCCAAAAAGCTCTCCAATGACTACCACCTATCCTTGTTTACTGGATAGGCAAAAGCTACTAATAGATGTACCAGGAACAGATAGATGACCTACAACTGTTTTGAGTGGAAATATGGCTTGAACATAGCAATACTGAAGTTTAAAGTAGCTATATATACTTTGCATATGTGGGAAATGCTGGGTATACACTTTTATGGTTGATAGCCAGGGAAATCGTAAAGAGTTTAAACACTACCCAATGATCAGAACATGCTCCCAGTTGCACTGTGCCATGCTAATAGGATCAGTTATTAAGATCATTTACATAAGGGAGCCAATGTGATTATCAGTTAGAAGCGTTTCTGGATCAGTATACACACTAGACAATTATCAGGCTGATCAGTAAGCAATCTGATAACGATATAGTGTTTACCCAGCTTTAGTGTCAGTCATATCACATACAGTTTGAACAGCTACGAAAATGCAATCAACTTTTAAAGTCTCAATGAAATCCAGAAGTAAAGTCCAATTAGACAGATCCGCACCTAACTCACATGTCCTGCCCCCCCTTTTAGGAACCTTATGGCACGTGTGCCATAGGGCTACCTTATCTAACCGTGTAGAGTTTCCTTCTTAAGATGGAAACTCTGCATGTACATTGCCTCTCCGTACCTCACCTGGCTAATCTAATCCCTCCCTCCCACTTATAAGTAATCACTCCCTCTTTCTTAGTAAACTACTCTGTGCGACACGGAGGCAATCTACATAATGCACTGTATCTGTACATGTCTTGATTGAGGAAGAAAGCGCTCAATCAAGACGTATACAAAGAGAGAGGAGTGATAGGTAGAGGTTATATAAGTAGTAGACATACAAGGAAAATATGTACGCAAAAGTGTGAGAATGGTGGTAAAACAACATTTGGAGAGAGACAGGCAACAGTTCAGTATAAGGGTTCAATGCACATCTCTGATGCTCAGCCTCATATGACTGAATTTGAATCAACAGAGACAGAACTGCAGGAAGGACTGGCCTGTTTCTCATTGGGTTTAGATACAGGCCTATGCTCTCAAAATCTCAGAGCTACAATAACCATGTAATGTCTACATGTGATAAGAACTAGGGCATGTATGTCACACATTTAAAACCCCTATTGGGCCAAAAAAATAAAAAAAAAGTCTAAGATTGTGTGAACTACATGCAAAATAAAAAGTCTCATCCAACCTCACCAGTATTTACCATCATGTCTCTCCAGCTCCCAGTATTCCCAATCATATCTCCTAATTTCTCTATCATGTTTCTCCACCTCCCAGTGTCTCCATCATGTGTCTCCAGCTACCAGAGTTCCTCATTATGGTTCTTATGCATGCGTAGTAGGTCATATACGCAATCTGCATACCAGTTAGGTACGTAGATTACCTCCATGCGGTCCATAAAGACCGCACGGAGTAGTTTAGTTAGTAAGAGGCTAAAGCCGCCTCAGGGAGTGTTTAGTTAGAAGTAGGAGGGGGAGGGATTTAGCTTAGCCGGGGAGGGCGGGGGAGAGGCATTATCAGCATGTATATGCACCTATGCACGGTAAGATAAGGTAGCCCTATGATACTCATAAGTGACATAAGGTACCTAAAAACGGGGGGCGGGTTATGGGCTGCACGAGTAAGTTAGGTGTGGATCTGTCCACACCTAACTCACTCTTAGGGGTAAATCGGGTCCTTACAGACCCAGAAGTGTGGGTCAGGCCCAAAGTCACCAAGAAGGGGAGAAAAAAGGGGGGGGGGGGGGGGGGTTAGGTGCGGATATGTCCATACCTAACTCACTCGTAGGTGTGAATACAGCTCCATATCTCTCCAGCAACCAATATCCCCCATCACGTGTCTCCAGTCCCAGTAATTACCATTCATATGGGTCTAGCTCCCCATTATTCTACAATCATATGGCTCCAGTCCCAGCTCCCCAGTATTCCCCATTTATATGGATCCAGCTCCCCAGTTATTCCAAATTCATTAGAGTCCAGCCTCCCCTGTTTATACCTTAAAAGGGCTTTGCCATCAGCTGACATGTTTAACTGCTGTGGCGGCTGATAGAAGGCCCTTTTTTGAGCAAAGATCGCCGGACCTCCCTGTGTGAGATGAGGCTGCAAATTAAAAGCTTTTGGGCTGCATGTGGGCCATGAGTTTGACATGCCTGAACTATAGGAACTAGAGAACAGGGAAGCTAGAAATAAAAAACTATACACAGACACATGGGGCCTGATCCAGACCTACGGGCACCGTACAGCCGCCGAGGTCTGTACGGCTGTCATCGTAGCGGGGAGTGGCGGGTGGAAATCTGGACATTTACATATCCAGATTCCTCCCCAAACTATTACGATCAGCTCTGCGGCCTTACAGCCGCATTGCTGATTGTATCGGGGCTTCCTCGGCCCCGTTCCCTAATTTGAATGCCTATCTCCACCTTAACGGCAGAGATACGGCAAGCGTAAAGGGGGGGGGAAACCCCGTTTTAGTAACAGCTGGCGGCCCTATGCGCACAACCTTTAAAACAAGGAAATTACGACCAAGCCAGACGTAATTCCCTGGGCAACCGTAGGTCTGGATCAGGCCCATGGGGTCCATACAAGTATGTTAAACTGATAAGAGGAAAATAAATTTTCATGCTGACAATTTCACTTTAAAAACCACCAGGCTAAAATCTCTTTTGAAATCTATAACATGACAATTATAATTAATGCAATTAGTAAACTCCATTGTAGCATTTCTAGATTGCCTTGAGCAATGTAATTAACTGTTCCTACATGGCCAAAAACAGTCTACAAACCTGATTTAATATGCCTGAATAACTTTCTTGGTTGGATTTCCACAAAATGAGAACTATTGAAGAAGATCCAAGATACCTCTATGAATATCCATTCATCTTGGCAACAAGTAGTTCAGGACCAGAATGGTTCCTGCATGAGTTCCAGGTTCAATAAATGTCAGATATTTATTCTACCAACATTTCTCTCCCGGTGTCTGTATTTAACATAGTATGTACATTTAGCAGTATTTGAAATGTCATTCACATAAATTCAGACACTTGTGTAGCAATACATATGAAGGCACCCAACACATTTATGCTTGTAGGTGACTGACAGCTGGCGAGCAATATGTGCAAGAGGGCCATGGATCTTAGTGCATTACACAGGCCAAATGATAGACAGCCATTAAATCTCATCACCCAATGTATTTGACATGAGGTTTGTAAAGAAGACATAAAACTATAAATGCAGTAGGGATTTGACATGCCAAGAATGCATTGTCAATGCGGATTTATATTTTTATTTCTTTTTACCTTAACCTTTCAATTATGTTTTTTCATTCTGTTAAATACTCACCATTTTCAGTTTTTTTTTTCCAAATATAGGACCGGATCCAGATTTAAGATTGTCAGGTGATTTACGCACGCAAGGTGCGTAAATCACCTGACTGAACTGGATGGCGCATGCGCCCTCCAGATGTTACGCTAGGATTGCACGATTTGTGTGCAAATGGGCTGTACTTCCCTTTCCGCCCACTAAAGCGGGCGGGGGGAAGCATGTAAAGTGTACAGTGTGGGAGGGGGCTCCCACACTGCAGCGGATCAGCGGTCGTCGGGTGGATCGTAAGCTGCCATAAAGCCCGCACGACAGAGGGGAGTGACAGGGGGCGTGCACTCCCCTCTGTCTCGCGTAATTTCAGACCCCCGCGCGCACGGAAAGCACCCGGGGGTCTGGATCCGGTCCATAGAGCTGGATCCAGCGTTAAGGGTTAAATCCATACGTTAGCCTCCTTTGCACAAAGTAATTTGTGGGTTAATTAGCAATTAGGTTTACTTAATTAAGTGTTAACTGATGATCTTATGACCTTCCAGATTCAAATACAGGTATATAAAAGGCAGGGTCGTATTAAGGTTTGTAGGGAACCCTGGGTAAGGACAGTAGCCTCTGTTGCAGAAGCTAACATACAGAATTTTCTGTCCTATATTCTGTACTGCAAGGGGAGAGCAGAGGGTGTATAGGATACAACATTTTTTCATGTTCGGGCCTTCCGCATGCAGAACCCATCTTAATTCTCTGCATGCAGAAGGCCGGTGTACAGAATGGAGAATCGTACATAAGCTCTTAAGCTGGCCATACACTGGAACGATTATCGGCTGTTCTCGGTCTCTACTACTCCCTGCACTAGCTGCTGCTGCAGATCTATGTATTATGCTGCTTTGACACCTCTGAAGTATACTTTAAAGGTGTCAGAGCAGCATAATACATAGATCTGCTTCACTGTGGAGGGAGGGAATAGGGAGCCATTCAGTAAGCTGATCGGCTCCCTTAAATTATCGGGCACTAGTGCCCGATTTAAATCAAGCAGGTTAAAAGATCCAATAATTATACCCGAGCATTTCTGCTCCGTTTATTGGATGTTTTAAAAATTGATCCTGGCCACTAACTAGAGCGATTTTTGGCCCGATCCACGATAATTGAAGGATCAGGCCGATAATCACTCTAGTGTATGGCCAGCTTTAGCCAAACAATTATTGTACAATCTGCATTCCATACAGAGCCCACCATGCGTATGTCATTTGTATGGAGAGTGGGCCTGTCCTGCATGCAGATAAAGTTTCCGTATTGGAATGCAGCTAATGCGTTCCGATGTGAAAGTTCATGTACTGCACGTGCACAGTACAAACTAACATGACTTAATCAAGCAAATTGCGTAAGTTTGATATTCATTCTGGATCTGGCCCCTAATGCTTATGATACAACCACATATAACAGCCATTTTTATGATGCAGGATTGGTGATCTATTTTATTTCTGAGGTTTTATTCTCTATTAATATTTGTAGTATGAAACTTCCTGATGGAAAATATTCAATAATTATATTTTATGGTTAAAAAATATATATTTTGTGCTAGCAAACATTCATTTTTAAAGCAATAATAGGATGCATTGGGGAAAAATTATTTCTGCAACATTTACTGAACATGTGAAAAGTGCAGAGAATGTGCACAAATTTTACATTAGTTAAGTTTAAAATCACAAAATGCATTGTGATTTATGAACCATCCGTGTTTATCAAAATTAAATAGTGTAATAGTGTAGTTTTTTACTATCCACACAATTCATTTATAACAGATATGGAGATACGTTTTATTGTTATGGCACAGCTATTTGAGGGCCATATGAAGCTGCAGGAGTTTATTTGTGGGTTGTTGGTTGTATAATTTCATATAATGTACAAATTGTGTCTATTGTTAGTGCTTTGTCTTTAAATCAACTGATAGAAATAAATGTATTCTATTTTCTGGTAAAAACAACAATAACAACCACTATTCATCATTACTTTTTATATACAGTACATGGCATATTGAGATTTTATTGCTCTGAATATATAGCAATGCTGAAAGACAAGATGCCTCAGCAATTATCTTTTCTGCAATACATCAAGCATTCTTAACTGCAAGATACTATCAATGGACTTTTAGGCATTTGAGCATATTAATAATGTAATTTATTCTATGATCCTGCCCTGAGGAAATTCATATCTCACCTTTTTCTGTCACTTCACATGAAACTACTGGCTACTCATTACTTCAGGGGTATATTATTGTATAGGAGAATTTATCAATTTCCATAACTTTATTGAAAGCAAAAACAGGCTGCTAAATAGATACATAACCATAACAGCACAGAAGTATGTATTGTCTGACTCTTTATAATTAAAAGTGGTCTGTTTGGTCAAAAGTCACCATGGGGTAGATCCAAAACTACGTTTGCAATACGTTTCCTCGCGTAGCATATTTACGCGTGCGTACCTTCTATACACTCCCCTTGTCACACCCCTTGAATGTACGTATTTTGACCAAGATACGCTTTCCAAACCCTACCTTAACTTTTGGCAACGTAACCGATGTGATCCGCTCACGTACGTATGGGCAACATATATTTACGCAGCTAAGCACGCCCATACTGTACACTTTAAATACAAACCTACGCCTACATAACGTATTTCAGACATATTTTGGACTCGCGTAAATTTGGCACGTCCACGCGTAAGTATTTACGTGACACATACGTGAATGGCCCATACGTTCACATTTACGCTATGTTACGGAGCGTATTTTCTATGATGTGCATGCGCAGTGCTTACAAAAACGCGATTTTACATCTCCGCCACGCGTAAATTCGCTCACAAGCGTTGTTCTGGATCTGGCCCCATGTAAACAATGAAACACTAGTTATATGTGTTATGTACATGAAATAAATATTCGATTATAATATCATATTCTTAACGTATTTGTATTAAATAAAAACATGTCCCCATTTAATTTATTGGTATAACCAACTAATAAACAATCATTTGAGGACCTTTCACAAGAATTTCTCTGTTCATCTGTTAATTTCAGCCACTGCCACTGGAAATGAGAGACCCGGTCCACGGCTAGTAATCACAGCTGACTTAGGGATTGGAACACAGCTGACTGATACTGCTTTCTGAAGCATAAATATGTCTATGACAACAGTGCGGGCCCAGTCACTATAGGGTAGATCCAGACCTAAGTGCTAATAAACTAATAAAAGTCAGAGAATTAGTTACAAATATCTGCAGATACATGATAAGCCACCAGCCACTTACAAGGCTTCTCTGTTTGGTGGTCCTAACTCTAAAAAGCCAGGGTTGAGCTCTCAATTTAGAAAAATATAATATGTAGTTGGGACTCTGATTTTTAGAGTTAGGACCACCAAACAGAGAAA
>WWET01000089.1:342017-354743 GCA_011038615.1 Limnodynastes dumerilii | reverse complement strand
TATATATATATATAGTGACAGAGCTACTGGACTTAGATAGGAGCATTGTAAAAGTCCCAGAGTTCTGTCTTGCAGGCCTATTTCAGGTCTTTGGGCTAATGGCCTGGATGTAGCCTGATTAGAAGCACACCTATGTGTGGTGCTTAAAGGGTCTGAGGTTTGCAGCAAGTGTTCCTAGAGAGACCAAAACAGCCAGCCAGCCAGTCAGCCAGCCAGGGAGGCTGAAAGCACTAAGGTGAAGAGCACTGAATTGTGTTATGGTTGTGGGTGGGACACAAGGTCCTGCTACAGTAGTCAGTGACTACTTACTGTGATAGATAGTGGCCAGACAGGCCTAGCATTTATGTTTTTGGTTTTGTATGCTGTAAAGGTGTTGACTATTTGTGTGACAATAAGGCACACTGGATTATTGCATCATATTGGAAACCCATGTCTGCTGATTTTGGCTGCTAAACAAGGGATAGTGCCTGTGGTAACCTTGAAAATGGTGACCTAATATTTAAAACCCTTTTTTCCTTTTCTACTTGGATGTGTGTATGGATTTGTGTGCCCTGTCTTTAAGTAAACTTCTAAATCTCCGATTTAACCAATAGTTAAGAGTAATTTTGAATGCAATAAACACTATAAATACACAATCATTTAGATATACATTTCTATTTGATCAAATGAGCAGGACAAACTAATACTAATACTTCAACGTGTCTTACTTATATAGCACATATAGGGATCTCTAACCCCTTTAATTTCTATCCTACAATATACTCTAGCCACAATACTTCTTACTAGCAAAATAAATGAAACCAGTGGTTGAAGGGGCAATTTAAAAGTGGCGGCAGGGAGACATAAAAATAATAGAAGAGTAAGATGACTTAGTTTTTTTTATTAAATCAGGGGAAAAGTGACAGTGACAGAATGTCATACCACCTCTTTCCAGTTCTGCGTTAAACTCAATAACAATTACTTTCATTTCACTAAAACATATTAAATGAAAACACTTGTATAGCAACCAGATGAGTGCAATTATGTGGTCTTATTATATAATAATAACAGACATTATGGTTGCACATAGCACTTTCTGTCGAGGTGTTTGATGCAATTTTTCTCAGTTTTAGACTTTAACCCTTATCTGTCTTTCCCTTGTTACTATATCATCCTCCTGCAAGTGTATTATAAAATATTCTTCCAGTTTCCCCACCTGATCCCTAAATGACTAGTCATAAGATTACTCGGTCCAAGTATTCACAGATCCGTTTTTACGTGGTGTTGCGTGCAAATTTTTATGATCGGATAAACTGCGCATGCGTATTTACTTTTACGTATTTACTTTCATATGTAGTATTTACGCACAAAAGTCTATTAGGCACGGATGTGTGAATCGCACTTGGGGACATAAGTGCGAAGGTGTGTGGTTCAAGGTTCAATTCCGTACGGTCTTAGTTACGTGAAAGTGGGTGGGGGGAGGCATTTAGATGACCATTTGAGGGCGCTCTTAGTTATATACGCATGTACAGAAGTAATATACGCATGTAAATGCACACTTACAGTTAAGGGTGCCCTATGGAGGCAGAAGTCACCGACAACATGGCCGTGTGAGGGGAGTGTCATGGGTGTTGCCTTGCTACGTGCGTGTGTATAATTGTATACTTTAAACAAACGAATGTGTGAATAAGGCTTAAGGTAACTATTGGTTACTTACCATCCCCACTGTTCTCCAGAAACTGTGTCCGAGGTGGCACCTCTCTGCTCATGCATCTGTTTTTAATGCTTCTGTCTCTCAGACATCTCATACTCCCTATTCTTTGTATCAGATTGCAGGGGAACTCCCTTTGGATCTCTGTGTCCCTGAGTCTCAGCTTTTTTTCTTATTTCCAGCTGTGGGCTTTCCTGCCAACTCTCAGAATCTCCAACTGCCATTGTGTAACTGCTTCATGTGCTGGGAGATACAGTGAGGAGGAGCATCTGTCTGTCCGTCCATCCGTCCATCCATCCATCTACCCACTAGTGGGCTAGTCTTTTGTGTTCCTAGTCTGGCCTGTGACTTTGTTTCTGTGATGTCATAAAGGAATAGCTATGCCCTCTGACCCTGTCCCACCTCTGTGCATGGCTGTGTGCTTTGCTGGTCTCTTGCTGTCTGTCACATCTCTTCAAGATGGTCTCATACAGCCTGTCATAAGAATATATCCAGTATATGGCAGTGTAGTCTGCCATGGGTAAAACTATGACACCAGGGTCACCATATGCAGGCAGTCATGGGTGTGTTCACAACCCTTGCGTGACCATCTGTGAAGCCTTAATGTAAATATGTGACCAGGACCAGATTAAGAAAGAATGAAGCCCAACAATATACCCCTCCACTGCCTAACTGAGAAAGCAGTGATACTCAGTAAGTGCTAAATGGAAGTAAGAGATTAGTATTACAGTTTTAGCCAAAGCCAGGCCCCATAACTATATTAATTGTAATCTTTTTATTTATTCTATTCCATTCATTTAAACACTAAACAGCAGTAAGTTATATAAGCAAACCATTTTCTTGTATCTAGGGCAAAAGAAAAATACTCACTTTTAACACTTAATAAGGATTATATATATTTATAAGGATTAGAAAAACACTGAAATTATGCTAAAGCATGTCTTAAATTTCCTGTTTCCTAAATTGGGAGGACTGTCCCAATCTTCAACCCATCTTATAGTTTGTTCCAATAAGTGAAGGAGAGGGTTTTATTACAAGTTATCCAAGTACCCTGTGCCATTGCCCTGTGCATGCTTGCTGATGGCTGTATGATCAATGCTGCGTTCCATGCTGTGACGTTCTCCAATGTTATATAAATCATACTGTAATACAGGGCTTAGCATAGCCCTTTTGTACAATTCTTCATTACGCACTAGCCCCATTTTATTATTGGGCATAATGGCGCACCCAGGGGGGTTTCTAGTAGCACAGAAGCCCCACCTCACAACTGCAAAAAACAAAAAAAGCACATGTGGTATGGAGCATCAGTAAGAGCACGACTGATATGCCCTCCTCTGTCGCTGCAATCAGGGATCCTCCCGGTCCTGTGTCACAGAAACTCTGTAATGGAGCCCAGGGTAGAGCTAAATCTCTGCTCTGAGCTCCATCACGGAGTCTTTGTTTCTGGCTGCCTGCAGAGACTGGCTGTGAGACGGCTGATTCTAATGTCCTGACCGTAAAGAGTATGGGGGAGGCTGCTGACTTTCTGGGACAGGAGAGAGGATCCAGATAAGAAGAAAAAGTATAATATGTCTATATTTTATATGCTCTACCAGACTGTACATATAAAATGTCTATTTTTTATAGTGTAACGGAACGGTAAAATGTTTTAAACTGTTAAAATGGAGAGACAAATTCTATAAAAAAAAACTACAATGTTCACATATAAATCTCTGAGTTTAATAATGTAATTCAATATAAACACTTTATAGAAATATAGCACAGGGAGAATTTGATCAATGTCTCTTAATTAAATTAGTTGCTATAACATTGATCAAATTCCCTTCATACTAAATTTCTTGAAATGATTTACATTGAATAACATTATAAATTTGTAGCATATCATATATTTATATTGGAACATATATTTTTTTAATACTCTTTCTCTTGTTATTCCCTATTTTACACTTTCACCCTTTCTGTTAAATGACATTGGGGTAGATCCAGAACTAGTTACGACAGGGGAATTACGCACGCCCTGTCATCTAACTTGTGCATATGCAAACATCCTTATTATGTGTCCATACCGGCAGGCTTACGTAACCTTGTTACATAAGCCTGGTGGTACGCAAAAGGGGCACGCTGGTCGTATCTCCGCCGTAGAGGCAGAAATAGAAATGTAAGTGAGAGGTCGGGGGTGTTGAAAGCCCTGTTACGACTATGGCCGCAGACCTAGTTGTAATATTTAAGGTAGGAATCTGGGCACGTAAGTGTCCAGATTTACTACTGAGAGCGGCAAGTGCAGGGGGCGTGCACTCCCCGCTACGCAAACGAACTTACAGACCCACGCCCGCACGTAATACATGCGTGGATCTGGATCTGGCCCATTCATTTTAATTAATATGAATAAAGTTTAATGCTTTCATATGACATAGGAAAATCTGAGCATGTGCAGTGCGAATTCTCGCTGCACTTATGCATGTAAAACATACAGAAGTGCAGCTCTGAATCAGCTCCTATATGTTTAACAAATATTTGGAAACCTTCCTTTCAAAATCCTGCGTTTGCCACTGAGGCGGGTGCATAATACTTAAGGTAGGGTTCTAAGTTTGTAAGCAGCGTGTGTCTCGGTGCCCCTGAGATGGCTGGTGTAATTTCCATAGCCTATATAAAGATAGTGGGCAGGAAACAACCAAGTGCCGTGACATTGAGAGCTTGGATGTGGTGGGGGCTCTGGGGCAGGGTCTTTTCCAATATGCAGGTGCCCAGGGCCGACAGAACGACAGTCCTGGATTTCCACTGGGGAGCTAGGGTAATCCCCAGCTTCATAGCGGTCCAGTGCAGTTAGTCTGAAAATGAACTGATTGCACTGACTGGCTTCCAGTGAGATCCGCAGGCCGTTGCTTCACTCCTTTTTGAAACGATCATAGCCTTCACTTATATCCGCAACACCAAGTGTAGGCTGCGACCCTTGCAGTTGTTCAAGCAGTGCAGAAGGCTGATTGGACATACAAGGAGGGGGGCAGAAAGGTTCGCACAAGTGGGAAAGTTTGGATGACTGTAGATGAGCAAGAAGGGGCAAAAGTGTGAAGGATGGCACAGTGTAATGATAAAGGGGCAACACTTATCAAGAATGGGTAACAGTGTGATGAATTATCATTTATATGTTGAAATGTTTGCGTTTTTCAAAGCTTATAATGTTTAAAAGTTTTGGTTTCATTTTTTTCAATGCTTTGCCCGGGGCCTTCAATACTGTTAAGACAACCCTGCTCTGGGGCCCACAAATAAGAAAGGTGTAATTTGTTTCTTTGGTAGTACACTGATACAGTGATAGAAGAAGTGATTGGTGTAACCTTAGACCTGTCCTCTGGAAGATGCAAGACACAGATACTTCCCACAAAAGATATGCCCACTGGATGGTACAAGACACACCCTTTAGTGTGCTGTGACACTCTTGCAATTCTTAAATGTTGAGAAGTATGCTAAGGCTAAGCCACCTGTAACTGCTTATAGAACCATATTGCATAGGCTATGTTTAAACATTTTACTCATGACTTTGCCTAAGAAGTATAACCTCTCAACTCTAATACTGTTTGCAGCAGATTTAATTTGCTTCAACATGGTATTGCTTAGGTGAAATTTTGCACCTGTTTTCCTCATTTCAAATTCTGTATCCGGGACAGTTATTATAATCCTATTAAGCATTAGGTACACTTGTAATTTATGGACCAGCAACAGTAAAAATCTACAACCTGGGGGGTATGATGAATGAAACATAGAAAGAGTGCAGTGGCTGCATTTATCAATCATATTTTAGATATCTGTTTCTAAAATGTGCTAGAGAAATGACCATTAGACTCGTACTTTTGTTATGGGCAACCTCAATTCTACAGTCTAATGAAATTCTAATGAAATTATTTTTCAACTGTCATAAGTGAACACCGACCATGCCAACCATAAACTTTGTAGGGGAGAGGGTACCTAACCTTTAACCAATCCAATTTAAAATGTCAGATTCATATTTTCTTGATAGCTTTTTACTTTCCATCAATACTTTGTTTATTACATATCTTTTGATAGCATTAAATTATGGGAAAAAAGATGCTGCTGACTACTTCTATTAATAAATTAAATGTTATGTGAACACATTAGAATGATGTATGAGAATTAAGTAATGTGTGTCGGATCAGGGAAGCCATTTATATTAATACTTTAAATAACTAAACAGTGACATGTTTTATAGCTTTACAGCTTTTCAATGCATTGTACAAAACAGCAACACTATGGATATGATACTGTACAGCTAGTTAAGTTACCAATTTAGCTATATATCATCTCTACAAATGGGTGTATTGTGCTGTTTATAGAAAAGGTATATGTAACCTTTATTTGTAAATAATAAATTGGATATTTTTTAAAACAAATGTAGATCCAACAAACGGTCTTATAAATAAGAAAATTGTGTAGCATGTAGTAATCCTATTATTGGTCCACAGGTTTTATGGGCATGCTGACATATCTGTCCAGTAACCACGCTATACAATTATCTGGTCTATAATTGCATAATTGCTAATAATTGCATAATGGGGCTGATTCAGAGTTGCACTTACACCTTTTTTTAGGTGTAAGTGTAGACCTAAGCAATACCATATTGAACTGCATGGGAATTCAATTTATACTGAGAAAGCAGAATTAGAATTGAGAGGTGAAGTTTCTTAGCTCAACTCTATATTATAGATTAAACATAAAGCTATTCAGTATGTGAGTTCTATCTGCAAAAGTAAAGTATTTTACATACATGCAAAATAATTAAAATTAATTAACACCCCTCACTTTGCAAAATAGTTTAGCTGAGCTGTACACTTGCATCTGTTTTAACCTTACTCCCAAATTCTGAATCAGCCCCAATATGTACAATGTTTAAGCCACTATTACATTATTATTTTTAGGAGTGCAGCTAATGAACTTTTTCCATAGTGGGGCTACGCTTTCCCCCTCTCCATTCGGCTGGGGGGCGAGGTTGTAGCCAGGGCTGCCATCAAGGGGACACAGCCGGGACTGTTGTCCTGGCCCCCGGAGCTGATGGGTATCAAATGCTGCAAATATATTTATAAACAGCACTCAACGCTCATAGGGCCTGATGCAATTATCCGCAATTGTGCTTTTTCAGCAAATTTATTGTGGATTTTATCTCGCATTTAATTGAGATACGTATTAAAAATTGTCAAATTTTTATTACCGTTATAGACGGAATAGCCATAATTTGCACCTATTCCCTCCAAGGATAGCAGGATGCCTGAATTTCAGGAGTCACTTAGATATTCCAGGAGAGTCGGCAACGGGTGTGGGTCCCTGCTTAGAAATGCGCTATTTCAATAGGACCGTTTCCTCCCAGCCAGTTTTGAACTGACTGAGATTTCGATTACACATGCCTCGATGAGGCATAGCAATCGATCCACGGAGCACCGAGCTTTCAGTACTCCGAAAAGTAAGTAAAAAAAAGTACCCTAATCCTTTCACTAATTCTAACCCTAACCCTCCCCTCTCATTACCCTAAACCTAACCCTCCCTTCCCTGTAGCCTGACCCTAATTCTCCCTTTTCTGCAGCCTAACCCTAATTCTCCCTTTCCTGCAGCCTGACTCTAACCCACACTACCCTGCAGCCTGACCCTAACCCTCCCTCCCCTGCAGCCTGACCATAACCCTCCCTACCCTGCACCCTGGGGAGGTTACTCACCTTTCCTGTAGTCCGGCGGTAGCGGCGGAGGGATATCTGCAGCGGTGGAATTTGTGAATGAGAATGGGTGAGTATGCCGATCGGATTCTGGAAAAAAATAGAAACTGGGCAGTATACGAAAAAGAGACATCCGAAAAGGACTTTTCGGATGTCCCTATATCGGCAATCAAAGTTTCTGACCAGGGACTGCAACCGGTCGGCAACCATGTGTTTAAGTTGCAAACCCCTGATATCTTTTTTTTTTTCTCAAATCACATACAAAACAAACCTACATCACATATAGGGCCTAATTCAATTAGCATCGCACCCGCGTATTTTGCGGTGTGATGCTGTTTGTGCACATTTTTTTCTTCTATTTTTATACGTGCCTTATAGAGGTGCACATAAAAATTGGCTACCGTAAGAGACGGGAAAATGCACAGCGCAAACATTTTCACGTCTCTCGCGGGCTGCAATTCTAATTGAATCAGGCCCATAGTGTATATTGTATATTGTAATTCCTTTTTTAAAATATGTAAATGCATTACTCGATTGCATACTACTCCTTGTATTTAGCAGGCTGCAAGAGATTATACTGAACCAGGAATTTAATATGTATACCAATGCATATAGAAATTATATGTATAAACCTGATACTGGTTAACAACTTCAAATGTTATTAGGTCCAGAAAGATAATGGACTCCCCTAGCTCTCAGATATAAACCAGCACCCACTCTAAACATTATGCCCTGGACTATCACCTCTCTAGCACACCCATAGATATGGTCCTGTTATTAGTGACAACCCTCATAACACCCATTATCTGATATTCTTCTTTGACTGATGCACAAGTTATATATAAAGCATCAGTGATCAAAGCTATGAATAGTCTTGTCAGTCATTTGTGAATTCATACAATGCTGAAGGGTAACAAAAATCCAGGTAGTGGTGTTTGTAGAAAACAAATGGAGCGAAAGGCTGAAATGAATACACTAAAACTAGTGTTTCAGCAGATATAGAGATTGACAGATTATATGGACTTTTAAAGTCTTTCATTTACTCATAAATCCAAACAGAAACACTGGAACATTAAATCCAGAGGAAGCAAGAGGTTTGCATTTTTTTCAATGAAGAGAGTATTAGAAATCCTCTCCAGCTGAGCAGTCCTATTGTTATATAAGTCAGCGTTCACTGGAGCGTACCCTTGTTAGTATACTGAAACTGTAGATTAGGTAAATGTGAATTGAAGAATGCTGTTAATGAAGCAAGTCATCAGGAAAGGGAAAACAGAAAATTACTGAAGTACCTACAATGCCATGTGAAAAAAACTAATTTCATGTGTGGTAATTCAAATGAAGGTGTAATCATTAAGAAGCCAGAAGACTGTTAATGTGCAAATTACCAATGTAGAGATTTACTATTTGCTGACTGAGGTCTTCATGTGGGGAATAGACAATTCATGGCTATGAATGTAACTGTTAACATTTACATTAACTAAATCACTTCCACTGAAGTTAAACAACGAACTTATGAAACAACAGCAATACAACACATGTATTTGATGTGACATAAATAGGACAGCTAGCTCATAGATCTCAAGTCAGGCATTCAGTGAATCTTATAGTAAAACTTGTTTGTGTAAAAGGGTTATTACTAATATTAGTAATGTTATTACTCACGTAAATCAGATTATTTAAACAGCTGATGACTGGAGGTTTTCGCAACACACCTTAAAAATCCAAGCTAATTCACTACTAAATTAGCAAAGAAAAAAAGGGAGATCTGTTCCAGTTGGTTTAAATTTAGTAACTGACTTTATAATATTTAAGCACTTGCCCTTACTGTATGTATCAATCCCCAATGTCCTATAGTGTAAGCCTGCAGGGAGGGCCTTTTACCCACCCAGTCTGTCTGTTGCCGCCTAGTCTTGTATATTGATTTCTAAAATTGTAAAACACTACATAATCTGTTGAAGCTTTATAGAAACCTACTACTACTACTACTACTACTACTACTACTACTACTACTACTACTAATAATAATAATAAATAAGCTAGTTATCCCTCTTCTGTGTTGGGGAAAATAGTTTTGATAATAATGGGTGATGCCACACAGATAGAGGCTTGATACCACCTTGAACAATTCATGGTTCAACCTTATTGAGCTGAAAGTTTCCAAATGATCTCTGTGTACAATGCATCACACAGGGGCTTGATGCATGGACCCATTTCCTTACCCTTTTATGGCAATTTCACTAACTTAATGGGAGATCAGGTAAAGAATGTTTTCTAGATAACCCATTCCTTTGATCAATGACTTGTAATAACAACTGTTTCACTGTTATCTTTACAGTGAAAGTTTTTTAAGAACTAGAATTTATTTTCAGATAGACCTTGCATAAAACATTTAATGGTAACACTGCTGTGTTGGTTATAATGGCTTCAGTATGTTACAATACCTGTACATTAATTAATGTCTCGTTATCTTTAGAACAAAGATTTTATGCCTCACTACTTTAAATGAATTTCAGCTCTGGAAGGTCAATTCAGGATTAGTTCCCTCTTTATCTTGAAACAGAGAAAAATCCATCATTATTAATACCAAACCAAAACAAAGTCCTTAAAAACAGAGTATCATTATGCCTAATTAAGCAGTTTCAAATCCTATTGGGTATAGAGACGTTCAGTGGGGTTTTAATGTTCAGTGGGGTTTTAATGTTGTACTGAGTGTCAATTCAGCCTTAATTTCAATTTAAATGTAACAGATAGTTAGTTTGCATTATGGTTATATCAAGTCTTTGCTGACAAAGGAGCTGAGTTATTTTGGTACAAGTTTTATATGTATGGATGTAAATAACACTAGAGTGATTCATGTTATGGCTACTGGCTTGTCTATTATCTTCTCTAGAGATTATTATCTGGAGATAGCTCTTTCCACTCTGAATACTGTATTGCAAAAGTCATGCATGGCAAAGAAATTATTGAAAATCAAGGAAATTTCTAAAGTTCAACACGCAGTATTTGATCAAGCTCAATTCATGGGTCATCCATTAGATGTACAGGAATCAAAACAGCTGCAGGCACAAGATCAAATCCAGACTTCTGCAAAAGGGATGTTTTCTGATAGCTAGGATCTGGAAAACGCATACACAGTACATTCACAGTACAGATCTGGATCCGGAGTTCTGTACTGGGAGCAATTTTGACAGTGGGGCAGGAAGCGGACAGCTATTTCCAAAGTGGGAGGGGAGATAGATGCAGATAGCACAGTGATAGAACACTGAGGGCATGCTAAGCACCCTCCCTACAATCCCATACCCTCCAACTGTACCTAATTTTAATGATCTGTAGCAGCTAAAAGGGCTCTTGTACCGGATTCTGACCCAGCAGCTCCCTCCACCTATACTCACCATCCATCCTGCAGCACCTGATCCTGCAGCACCTGATCACTATAGGTGGGGACAGACTCCTACAGCTCTGCTTAAGTGACAAGACCCTCTCCTATGAGTTCTTAGCTCATATGATAAGGTGTAAAATGAAATTTCACACCTTATCATACATGCAAATAAGAGCTGATGAAGGACCAGATTCACAGATCCGTATTTTCTACGTGTGCTTTTTCACGCACGTACATAGCAAAACAGCACCCATAACACTCCCCTCGCCCGGATGTGTTTTCTGTAATTCACGCCTCCATAGGGCACCCTTAACTATACGTGTGTACTTACGAAGCGTGTATGTTACTTACATACATGCGTATTTGTCTAACCGCGCCCTCAAATGCCCATTTAAATGCTTCCCCTGCCCACTTTCACGTAACTTCAACCGTACAGAAAAAAACACGCCCCTCCGTAGGTATGTACCTAGGTGCGATTCACAAGTCCATGCCGAAAGTATTTACGTGCGTAAATACTACGTAATATGCATGGAAATATTACTACGGATGCGCAGTTAATCCGCTCCTAAAAATACGCACGCAATCCGCCGCAAAAACGTATGTGTAAATACGGTTCCGAAGACCACAGCACTTCACAGGATAAGCCACGGCCCCAGGTTTACCGATTTTCCATAAATAAAAATGTTGGAGGGTATCCTATCCAGAAGGATCCAGGTACATGATATGGCCCTTTATTAGCATGCCTGTCCCCGCATGTATGGTAGTGAAGGGCTGGCCCCTTCCTTGAAACTGAATTCCATACATTAGAAGTAATGTTAGTGTTACACCTGACATGCGCATGCGCCAATTTTACATGTCTTGGGACTTACGCAAGTCCCCTGACTTACTTAAGTCTGGATTCGGCCTCTAGTTATGTTATTACAATTCACTTTGCTTAAGTATGACTGCAAAAAATATATCAAAAAGCTACACAGTGACACTGATGTCACTGAAGATGTGCCCTTTTAGACTTTGCAGCCTCCTAACCGATAACTAAACTATAATTAACTAATTATAGAAAAATCTTTTACTTTTGCAAAATACTCCAATGCTTCACACAAGTTATAGCCTGTAAGGTCAATTAACAATAAGTGTAGAAACAATCCTACACCTCTAATCCATTCAATTTACCGTACAAAAAGGTTTGCAAAATCAATATGCAATCTCTTTAAGTACAGTATTTTATTCTATTTTTTTTTTATTAGATTCTAGAACATGTAGTGGCTCTGTAGAAAAATCACTTGGATATTACAAATTTCAACCAATGACAAAATAAAAAACAAACAAACAAAAAAGACAAAAAATACATCCAAGCAAATCTAGTTTGTCATAGTTTGTTAGTGTATAATTACTTGTGTATTACTCTACAAAGTGGTCTTTTTACACAGATATTCACCTGTGTCTGTTAAACTCCCTTAAAAGTCCTAGGGTTTACTGACATATGCTTAGCTAGTGTACAACCTTGTCAACTGTCAACAGTGGACTGAATCCAGAATTAAACTGCTGGTGCAGAGTTATGATGATGGATCACGGTGGGATCCTAACCCCTGTGCATGCAAATTTTCCGCAACACCCCTACAGAAAATATGGACAGTGTGGAAATCTGGATTGTATGTAAGGGCTTAATAACCATTACTGTACAATTCATTTATATCCTTGATTTAGGCTCCAACAAACTAAGCAGTGCTTTCCAATCAAAGAATGTTATTACTGTTACTTGAGATACAGGGGGCGTTGCACATTTCTGCCAATGCAGTATGCAGCAATGAAGGTTTTTTCTGTAGAGGAGTTACGTGATCTTTAAAGGTCGCATAGCCATATAGCCATGCTCCAGTATTTTGAACACACCATCTTTAACAACTAATGTATCTGGGATAATCAACAATGGGGGGGGGGGGCATTTT
>WWET01000089.1:321095-341997 GCA_011038615.1 Limnodynastes dumerilii | reverse complement strand
GCATATTTTGGAGAAAATTAGCACCAGATCCAAAATTTGAAAATAAGAGGAAAATCAGTATTTGAGTGCAATAAGTAATATATTCTCAATTAATGTAAAGATTAAAATTAATTTATCCCCCTTTGCAATTCATAACAGTATTGCACAACTCTCCACTCTACATCTGATTCTGGATTATCACTTTACCTCTTAATATTTTAGATTTCTTAAACTCTGTGCATAAATCTACTTGTAAACTGAGTTCTACATTCTTTTCCCCTTGTAACGGTAATTCTTGTTGTTCTGATTTTCTCTGTTATTACTCTCTTCTTTTTGTAATGGTATTTTATTTTTACTAGTTACAGAAACAGTGCTGGAAATTTCCTTCAGAAAAATAGAGATTAGACAAATATTTGGAGTGGCATTAAATTAAAATGAAGGTTGTAAAAATCTTGCGGTGTCGTCAAAATGTATGTGAAGAAAACTATATTTAAGAAACAACACTTGTATTATAGCAGTGAAGATGGATTGTGTGTGGAAAAGATTTAGGTTTCTAGCTATGTAATTGCTTCAGGCAAGTATTGTATTTCCTTGCTTTGCTTTCTTACAATCATGCTTGACTTTTAAGGTTAAATCATCCCAACAAAAACATGAGATGTCTTTTTTATCCTCCACTTTCTTTCCTTTTTGTGAGATATGGTAACAGCGCTCTCACATCTATACCTGGTATGAGGTTATATGATTTAGTGTGACAGATTTGCTTGCAGATATCCTATAAAATATGTTTGGTAATATACAATCTAGAATAGTGATACAAATCATGCAGCATATAAATATGACAAATGGCACACACAATGCAGTCAGTAATAAGCTTTGTTTGTTTATCTTGGCTATTTTCAGTAAGGCTAGAATCACTAACAATTTTGAGCACCATACATTTCCTGGCAAAAATAAAATGGGTGAGACGCCGCAGTGTATGCGGTTGCTATTTTGTGTATGCGATTGCTATTTATACATAGTTGTGAAGAAAAACTATTTTCCCAAAGAGTGTGAAGTCTCCCATCCAGTTACATTAAAACAGGGTTGTTTAAAAGTGTTCCACCAATCTACCTCATTTAAATAGCATTTTTCCAACAACCACAGCTATATAAACATCAGTTTCTACAGTCTTCCACTTCTTCATTTTCACCACCCTTTTCAACCACCTTTTCTACTACCACTATATCTTTAGATGTGTAATTTTTTTCTTTTGTATTTTTAATTTAAATGTAGTTGCATGCAAAGCATACATTATTGTGAGGGTTAAAGTTATGGTTGGGGTAAGAGTTATTGTGATGTTAATCACTACTATTCTACTTGACTGTACAGAAATACAGAATTCAGACCATATGCTGTAGAAAATTCCTATATGTAGAATGAAAGAAAAATTTACAGAATTAAAGGTAGGGCTGTACAACACTGTGCATACTGGATCGTACGCAAGGGCTTAGCCGAGCCCTTACTGTATGATTACCATAGCTATCACTGTGTTACACGCTGCAGTATTGTCGTTGTTCTGTAGTAGGGTACTCCAGTCCATCTTTCCTCTGCAGCATTCCCTTTTGCTAAGGATATTAGCTGATTACCTCACAGCTGGGATGTCTTAGCTGAGGATTTGGCTGTCAGCTGATGCCTCCTTGCCGGTCATAGCTTCTAGTTTCTAGTGTTCTTGTCCATGCTCCTGTTGTTATATCAGTTCATATTCTATGATTCTAAGTGCTCCTCTCCATATTGTTTGTTATACCCTTATTTCTGTATTATTATTTGTTTGGTCTGTCTGCTTGTTATCTGTGCTCTCGTGTATTGTTCTGTGTCTTGTGCTAACTCAATTTGCACTCCAGTCCTGTACTAGTTAATATCTGTGCTAACCTTCTGCACTGCTTTGTTTATTGTGTACTCTATCTGCACTCTGGTACACCTGCATTGGTACTTACCTGTATCTGGCTCTCAGCTCTCCCAGCGGGACTCTAGTGAAGACCAGGCTCCAGTTAAGACTCTGCGTTCTAGGAAGCTGGACACATCGTAACATTCCGTATCTTGTACACCGTTGTCAGTCTATGGCAAGAAATAGCTATATTACAAATAGAGACAGCCAAAAGCTCATTTTCAGGTGTCTCTATTTCGAAAAATAGCCATTTTAGATTTTTTTTTTGAAAGGGTAAGTATACTGATCGGCATATTTACCCATTAATTTTTGGAGGTCGCAGCCACCGGCACCTGCCATCCACCGAAGACACCATCGGAGAGGTGAGTAACCTCTCTGGGGACTTTAATGGTTAGGGTTATGCTCTGGGGAAGGGAGGGTTTGTGTTAAGCTCTAGGGAAGAGAGGGTTACTGTTCTGCTCTCTGGAAAGACAGGTTAGGGTTAGAGTCATGGAAGAAGGGTTAGGTTTAGGATCAGCCTGCGGGTAGGGGAGTGTAGATTTAGGCTGCGAGGATGGGACACTTAGGGTCAGGGGAGGGTTAGGCTATAGGGAAGGGAATATTAGGATTAGGCTGCGGGAAGGGGAGTCTTAGGGTTAGGCTATGGGAAAGGGAATATTCAGGTTAGGCTGCGGGAAGGGGAGTCTTTGGGTTAGGCTGCCGGGAGAGGAGTCTTAGGGTCATGCAAGGGGAGAGAACAGCCCTTTTGAAATGGGGCCATTCTCAACAGAGACCCACACCCCTCATATGCATGGTGAGTGGGCCTCCCCAGCATTTGGAGTCTGAATTCCACATGTAATGCAGCACTGGACTACGTAGCGTATGTAAGTTACCTATTATTAACTGGAGATCTGGTCCTAAATAGCAAACTAGTGCTAAAAGGGTCATTAGATTGAAATTGCTGCATAAAAATGGGCAATATTATTTTTATTATTATTTATTTATTAACATGTTTTTATATAGCACCATCAGATTATGTAGCGCACAATTTTAACAATCATTAGAACAAGACTGGGTGGTAACAGACTGACTGTATAGGTAAGAGGGCCCTGTCTGCAAGCCTACACTCCATAGGACATTAGGGATTGATACATAAGAGCAAGTGCTATATATCATAAATGAACCAGCTATCTGCTATGGTAAAAATACTCAGTGTTCTGTATGATCCAGCCGCACAGCAGTTTTAGGGCTGAAGATCATTTTATTATGGAAAGTTTCCAAGTCATGTAACCGAAAGGAAAACCAGATAGCAAAATAAGTGTAAAGGAGTAGACAAATGTTAAGAAGTAGGTTGAGTAATTTGGTAAGGTGGCCGGAATAGGTGAGTTTTAAGGGAGTGCTTGAAATTTTGTAGAGTAGAAGTCTTAATGGATGAGGAAGGAGTGGGTGCAGACTAGAAGAAGTCCTGTAACTGGGAATCAGAGCAGTGTAGATGAGAGCTGTATGTCCTGTGAAGATCTGAGATCGCAAGCTGGGATATATCTTGAGTGAGGCTATGTGAGTGCAGCCTTGTTGATGGTTTTGTAGGTTAGCAAAAGGATTTTTTATTTGAGTCTATAAAATACAGGCAACCGCTGTTGAAATGTTTTTTTAGATGTATGTAACATGATTTAAAAACAGATTGTATATTGGCAGCAAAGGACAGTTCAAAGTCAATGGTAACGTCTAAGCATCAAGCTTTATGAGTAGGGATTATTTCAGTTGTCAACAGAAATAGAGAGACCAGGTGGGTAGCTTTTATTGGCAGGTGGAAATATTATTAGTTCTGTTTTTTATTAAGCTTAAGTTTAAGATGAACATGGAAAATGATGGATATTGTTGCAATAGAGCTGTGTATGACTCATGAAAATAATTTACTGTTCTCTAAATAATTTTCATGAAGTTCTGATACATCTTGGGAACAATATAGTATGTCAATTTAACCAGTCAAAGAGCCACACGTTAATTTTAATCTGCTGATCACTATTGTAATTTATTAAAATAATGGAAACAGATTAAAAGAAGGTGCTTTGTTAAATATATTGTTTTTGCACAAGGCGTAATTGTAAGAAGTGTGTGAACTGAAAAAAAAACTGGGTATAAAACTTAACAGGAACTAGGGAAATTACAATAACCTAATATGATTGGCGGTTGGGGTTGTTTAAGCATACAAGATATACATGCTTTTATGGATCGTTTTGTTGGTTTGTCTACAAATTGACCAAAAGGCCCAATAATTATTTAGTGTATGAATAAAGCCCTTTGCATCACTTGCACAGAACAGATACATGTCCGATTGAGCACGCATTTCACTTGATGAAGACAAAACTGAAGGGAAAATGCCCCAAGAACAAGCAGGAACTGAAGACATTTGCAGTATGAAACCCAGCGTCTGGTGATGTCTGTGTTCCAGACTTCAGTGGGAGGCACATATAGATATTATTACATATATGTAATTCCTACACCGTTCACCTGATTTGGATGTAAATACCCTCAAATTAAAGCTGAAAGTCTGCAGTTAAAGCACATCTTGTGGTGGTGTATAGAGCCCAAAATATGAGAATTGTGTTGATGTTCCAATATTTATGTACCTGACTGTATGTAATTTGGCCTTCCGCAGTTTGTTGGGTTGTATTGACAGTTGTATATAAAAAATCTGTGATTTTTTTTATCTCAATATAATGGTTAAGAACCAGCTGCTAGAAAAAAATATACACAATTTTTTACGCTAGCCGCTGATGTTAAATCGCCTATTTGTATTTACTGCGCATGCGCACGGCAGATGTTAGGCCACATAACTCTGAACGTATGTACTATGACCAAAACTATGCTAGCGTAAACACGCTACATGATGCAACGTAACAAGCACTTAGGTCTGGATCTGGCCCATAGTAATGCTTAAATTTAGCAGGTGTATTTTAAGCTCTTTATAAACTGCTTATATCATCAGAAACATCTCACACTTTTGATTACCTACATCAAAAAACGCCTCCCTATTCATTTATTTCAAAAGTGCTTATGGTAAATCTGTTATTCTTTTAATACAATAAGTATTTTGTGCCTTTGTATTCATTAAAAAAATTATAAATGATGTTAGTGTATCATAAGCTGCTAAATATATTGCCCTTTGTTAGGATAAGCTACTGTAATATATTGATAAATAAATCAGTTGTAATATTAATCTACTACTTATCACGGACTGACTTGGTTGGGTATCCGCTCTAGGTTTCCTGGGATGTGATTGGGTTTCAGCATGGTGTTGGAAGCTAGGGGGTTTGATATATGATCTGCTCATGTGATAGTGGGAAAAGGATTGAGATACATGCAAAAGCTTGACTGGGCTGCACAAGGCAGACTTGGCTGGACTGGACAAAACAAGCTTGACTGGAGTGGGCAAAGCAGGCTTGGCTGGACTGGACAAAACAAGCTTGACCGGACTTGACTTGACCAGGACTGGACATGGACTGAACTTGGACTTGACCAGGAATGGACATGAACAAGACTTGACTTGACCTGGACTAGACTAAGAGACATTAACTGGAACAGGACTTGACTTGACCTGGACTGGACCAGCAATATGAATCTGCACACAGTAGAGGTCTGAAGCTGGAATAGTAATCTGCAGACTGTTTACTGCTGACTAGGATAATCAGGGTGGTTACTGCTGGCTGGTTTTGCAGGCTGATTGCTGCAAGCTGAAGACTCCTAAGGAGTAAACTGGAACCAGGCACTTTGAACGACCAAGTTGTTCTGCCACTGTGGATACAGTGCTCTGGGTTTAAATAGAATGTCCCTGACCAGGATTGGATAGTCTGGTCATGTGATTCCTAGAGCTGGACTCTGACTGGCTATAACAAGTCATGTGATGATTCCAAGATGGCAGCGTCCATAAAATAGTCCTGGAAGCATGGTAATGGCCAAGGGCAGCAGACAGATGACTCCTGATGCGGTAAGTGCCGTGGTTTGTGACACTACTATTTGTAGCATAACCTTTTTTCACCAGTCAGCTATGCAATTGCTAGCAAATATAATATTAACTCCTTATGCACAAATGGTCATACATTTAGGCTTTTATTTTGTAAGGTTGTGTGCTTGTTAGAGGCTGGCATGCGCGGTGATCCTAACTACCACCAACATAAGCTTTGTATCTTTTTTATTTTTACAAGCACCCTAGATACGCTAACATTATTTAATAAGATCATCACGATCACGAGTAGTTATGCCACTGCTGCAGATCATGACAATACTAGACAAAGAGCTTTGCTGAGGGTTACAGGAAAGGTACGTTTTATAATACTACTGCTTTCTAAATTGATGTATAGAACATAAAGAGAATTCATGGCTTTATTTATTAACAGGTTTTTATATAGCACTATCAGATTATGCAGTGCTTTACAGAGAACAAGCAAAATAAAGAAAAATACAGCAAAAGTAAAATAAAAGAAATATATATATTAGAAAACATGAAAAGATCAGACAGGGAAAATCATCTGTTAGGTTACATAACCATTACAATTCAATAAATCGGTTTTGGACGCTACAGTAAAAGAAATTTGACTACAATACATTTGATCCCATAACAAATAGCAGAAAATGTTATGTTGGGGGGAATACCATGCCAATAAGTTTAGCAGGTAACTCTTATAAAAGTATTGTCAAAGTCTGTATCAAAAAGGGATCATATACATAAAATAATAAAATGATATCTGGATTAACCTTAAAACATTTTTTCACTGTATAAAGCATTGTGTTACTTGTCACATACACAGTTCTCACTATCTTGAGTTCCAATCAAATTCCTAATTAAGTCTTTCTTTGAGCTATAAGTCACAGGAGGTTATATCACCTAAGAGGAGATCCATATTGCCACCTGAACAAAGGACTTGTGACAGCTGGATGTATGTAGGACAATAAAGAGGCAAACCCACATCAAAATATCAGGAACAACTCGCTCTAGCCAGATACAGCCACATCAAAGACATTCCATTTGATCTGCCCCTGCAAGACCCATTTTTTTTATGCATGCAGAATTTTGTGTATAAAAAGGCCCAAGCTAGGAGGGACTTTAGAGGAGATTATGCCTGATGCAGGTGAATTTCTCTGTGGTAATGTGCTGATGATATAGATTGTCATAATTGTATCATTTATCTTTCTTAATCTATTCCCACTCTATTGCAAACTGGTGTTCAGTTTATAAATGTGTTTTGTTACTGCTATTTTGTGTTTGTATCATTTGAATTCTGTGTATTATTTTCTTATTGATTACTGTGGTCATGATTTAAATGTTTGTATTTTTTGTCCTTTCGCGCATGTTTAATAAATATTTTGTCAATCTTTTTGTAACCATATACAATCAGGTTGGACAATCTTTTATTCTAACTTTTTCAGTATTATTTTTAAAAAATCATTCTTTGCCATGTACCTGCTCCCAGCTCTTTTCTCTGTCCTCTCCACATCTCTCCTCCGTATTCTATCTGACAGGTGTCGAGATAGGCAGGTCAACTGTTGGCCTTCTAAATATCGCAATTACATAATAATCCCAAATAACATTTAGACGACCTGCTTTCAAGAATGTAGTCATATAGGAAGGATTTACCAAATATGGTAGCAATGTCACAGACATCTGCTTATATCTTTATAATGCATGCAAGCTCCCAATATTTTAAGGGGTGTAGTTCCCTGTAGCTAACGGCCCTATTTCGAAAGGACTGTTCACTCCCAGCCAGTTCTAAACTTGAAGAGTCATAGCAATCAATCCCCTGAGACTCGAACATGGTGCTCCCAAAGGTAAGGCTTCCCTACTCCCTTACCCTAACCCTGTCACCCCCCCCTGCAGCCTTACCCTAACTCCCCCCTCCCACCGCCTAACCCTAAGTCACCCCCTTGCAGCAAATTTAAAGGGAGCCAATCAGCAAGCTAAAGGACTCCCTATTCCTGAAAGGTGCTGCTGCATATCTAGGCATATCTTCACACAGTGCAGCTCCTGATAATCCCTGTCTGTACTACTCTGTGCAATAGACGCTGCTGCATATCTATGTACTATGCTAATCTGACAGCTTTGAAGGTATACTTCAGAGCTGTCAGAGCAGCTTTTAGATATGCAGCAGCACCGAGAGCCCTGCCCCCCCCCCTCTGCTAGGATTATCGGTCCCAGCAGAGGAGGCGTATGGTGCCGATTTTAAAGACAAGAATATAACAGCTGTAAACCCATTATTACAGCAATACAGCTCTACAGATTATATAGTTAGAGTTTGAGTTAGTTCTTCTGCTGCAAAAATTCTAGTAGCCGAAAGGTAATTGTCTCTATTTTGAAAATCGCTCCATTTTGACTATTTTTTTATGAATGGGTAAGTATGCCATCCGGCATACCTACCCATTCATTCCTTTGGAAACGCCGCCACGGGCTCTTTGCATTGTCGCAGACCTATCTCACTGACCAGACAGGTGAGTATGAATCTTTGGGGAGTTTTAGGCTTAGGCTGCAGGGAGGGGTGTCTTAGGGTTAGGCTACAGGGAAGGGAGTATTAGGTTTAGGCTGCAAGGAGGGTAGTCTTAGGGTTAGGCTGCAGGGAATGAAATTTTAGGGTCAGGCTAAAGAGAGGAGAGGGTTAGGGTCAGGCTGCAGGGAGATAAGGGTTAGGGTTAGGATAAGAATAAGGAGAAAGGATACTTACCATTCCCCACTCTGTCTTTGTCCTGGGAATTATTGATTGCTTCTCCTTAGTGAGGCAAAAGCAATTGATTTCCCAGGTACTTCTCCGCGAACCACACCCATCCAGGTCACCCATATATAGTCAATTTAAGACTGTTATCTCTATTAGAATATGCATATTTGTCATGTGCTAGACAGGCATTTACCAAACCAGACCCTGTGCCCTAAAATGGAGCTTAATTTCAATCTTTACTTATTTCAAATTTTTCTAGCTAATTCTGAGAGTTCTGCAACAATTGCTTGTCAAAGGCTTGAATAATCATGAATCTTTGTAAATAATAGAGCATTAGTCATCATTTTACGTATTGATTTATCTCTCTGTCACTGAAGATGATACAGTATTCCAAGTTGCCTTATATGAAGAGGTCACACAAGGGTTTTGCTGCATCATGCATAACCTGAGCGTTATTACACATTGGTAACTCACATTACACATTATAGCTACATTTTTTTCTGCTATGCCAATGTGTAATTTAGTACAAATTTGGCACACCTTGACAAAGTTGGCAGTTGTAGAAAGTTAAGCTTTAAAAGCACAAGACTCATACTTTTGTCAAAGGAACACTACACCACTAAATTTGCTTTGCAAGTCATTGGCAGAGAGCCAGTTTGAACACTGGCTATATTGAACAATAAAGCAGAAGCCAAGGTCAAGGTTTTATTTTTATACAATGACAACAGTACCAAAAATAGATTTCTCTATGTCATAAATTTTGTCTTTGAGCTGTGTTCTAATTCTCAATTACGTTTCCAAATAAACAAATAAAAAAACGATAGCCAATTTATGCAATGATGCGTGTGTAAGTTAGCTGTCAATTCATACTGCGCTTGGCTAGTACCATGACTTACACATGGGAATGTAGCAAACCGATGATGCATTCCGATGAGGAAGTCATTCTCCGATGGTGGGGTGGGTGCACTCTCAACATGTATGAGATATGCGTAGTGGGTGGGGTATAAAATAGTAATGGTACAGTAATGGTTCTACAATGCCCTCATGCAGAGACTTAAAGTAGGATTCTGCATGTGGAAGGCCAGTATGTGCGAGGGGGGTGTAGGGTGTGTACACTTGTCACTTCCCTTGCACGTACGGAATTCTGGATCTCAATACTTTACCCAGCATTGCGGAGGATAATGCAGAGAATTTACTAGTAGTTAAGGATCAGGCCCATAGCTGTTAAGTATATTAACCCATCTCAACTGCACTGGCACTGAATGACAATTACAAATTAGCTTAGTAAATGATCTGATTGTACTTGACCTGTACAATGTAAAAGGTTTAGACTAATATTTCAGATTAAAGCCTACTACACACTATTACATTAGGCCTGACTAGAATAAACAGACATCCGCTGCTTCTTAGACTTAAAAAAAAAAAAAAAAAATCTCAGTCCTGTATTTTAAGTAAAAATTTTTAAAATTTTAAATAAATTATGTTATGGTTCAATTGACATTTCTAATTTTAGAACATGTGTGGAGATGTGTTTATGGCTATATAGAGGGCCATTTATTGATAAAATATGCAGTCCTTCTTACACTTACACCAGCTCAGGGCTGGTGTAAAATTTGAGGTGTAAGCGCAGGGTAGCTCCCACACTCGCAGCAGCACTAAACCGCCCCTTTTCTAATTTATATATAGTGTAGCTCTCCATTGTGCTAGTGCAGAGCATACAGATGTGGATCCGTTCTGCACATGTGCAGAGCTCATTTCCGCTGCTCTTGATCAGGTCCTTTAAAAAGCAACAAGGATCAGTGATTCTCCTTAAAAACATGTTGCAATAAATATACATCCAGTCTTTGTCATTTAAAGCAGAGCAGGAATAATTCTGCATTACAGCACATTACAGCACATTTTCCTAAATGTACCTGTTAGTGACAAAAATAAATACTGTAGCAATATAAACATAGACATTACTTGGCATCAGCAAGTGTGACTCTTAATTTATCTATCTTGTTAAAAAAAAAAAAATCACAGGAAAAGGAAAAAAAGTTCATTTTAAGTTAAAGTTAATTGTATCATATGATTTTATGAAGAGAAAAAAGAAGTAAAAGTATATTGAATTATTATTACACTTTTCAATAAAAAAGAATTGCATGATCATCATTGTTATAAAATATTTACAAATTTTAAAGGATAGTTCTGAAAAGTCAACAATGACAACACACGTAACTGTTGCAGCAGACATGTGCAGCCACAGTACATGAGAACTTACACTGTACAGTGTGCAGAGATATAAAAATATACTACTTCATATAGATGCGTTCAGTGGTCAAAGTGAAAAGAGATTAATAGCTTTTATTTGAATCAGCAGGAGAAGTAGTGGCATGGCGTACCACTGTATACTGCCCCACTTCAAGCACTGAATGAATATAAGGATGCTTCCTTGCACCTTCAGTCACAACTTGGGTTTTCTAATTTATATTCACCACTTCTCCCTGACAATACATCCATCATCATGGTGTATGCTCAAGAAAGAAAAAAAAGTGTCTACTGTTATGAAACCAGGGCTCTGTATTTTTATTAAATTGATGGTGCTTATCTTTTCCATCTCAGCTAAAACTTCTTGTTACACGGCTGATTTCTCAACAATACAAAACAGCATTCATCAGAAAAAAGAATGGTGCCTGCAGGTTTAAGCAATGTGCTGAAAGCCACAAAAGGCCTATTTTACTTGTACTGTGAAACATATGATAGCTTTGGCTAAACAAAACAGTTCTCATTCCAAAACAATTGAAATCTATAAATTGTAATATTTGCAAACTATTCAATACACCAACATAATAGTACATTTAAATATGTGTTACATAGAAACAAGCACACTATCACATTTGCTACTTCCATACTATTAATTTAGCAATATATTAATATATATTAATTATAATTATATTATAATTAATATAGCACCATCATATTACATAGCACCTTACCATTTTAAACAATCATTCACATCAGTCCCATTGTAGCTTACATTCTAAATTCCCTAACACACAAAAGGTTAATCTCTCAGACAGCAGCCAATTACCCTACTATCATGTTTTTGAAGTATAAGAAGAAAGAAATGCAGACATGGGAAGAACATACAAATTCCACACAGATATGGTCTGGCAATTGTACTCATTACCTCAGCATTGAGAGGCAGAATGGCTCACCACTTGAGTCACCGTATTGACTGCTAAAGCTGGCCACATACTTCATTGATTATTGTTCCCAGTATGTGATGGCTGATGATGGGATGATTTTACCCTAAGGAAAGGTCCCAATATCGGCACCACATACTGCTGGGAACAATGCAGACCAATGCAGCTAGCCTATTGGATGGCTGTAGTCTTGCTATTATTGGCTGGGCCTCCTGTCGATCTTGGCTTCTCAGAGCTGCGAGAGTAAGTACACAGAGGGAGAGAGAAAACAGTGGACACTGTGTGCTCCCTCCCTCTGTATGGGTACACAGTACTGTGCATATCATCTCACACCGACAAGTTGAGCAGTCTGTCTGTGTATGGTGTTCTGCAGCACTGTGTCCTCTCTCCCTCTGTGTGAAAAGAGTTTCTGGACAGTCATTTTACACAGAGGGCAAGAGAGCACAGGGCTCCAGAACACCAGACATCATCAAAAATCGTAGCTAGAGTCCAATGACCAATGAGATAATCGGATCCTAGCATTTTTTTAGGGTTTTATGTTTTTTTTTTTAATCTACACACTAGAGCGATTTTTGGGCCATAACTGTGTGATTGGGCCGATAATTGCTCCAGTGTGTGGCAAGCTTAAGTCCATTAATCGACATAGATCAGTAAGAATTAAATCAGTGGCCAGTCCTTCCTTTGTCTACCAATCTCTTGTATTTATTGATCAATGCTCATACCACCACTTCTAAATTTTCACTGGTCTATATATAATTTATGATTCATTGGGGAGCGAAGAAGACTATGAAGCTAAATTGACATTATCATTCTATTTGAGGTGCAAGCGCAGGGAAGCCAACCTGCTCCTAAGCTCACAGCAGCACTAAACCGTCCATCAGCTCACAATACTAGAACAGTAGTGTTTTAGTATTAAATCTCTGTTACAGCATAGTAGAGGAGCCCTTTGTTAGAAAAGTAGAAAGTATGTTCCTGACACTGATAATTAGACATGTTTATATCAGACACACTGGTTTTCTTTTGTGCAAAAAAAGGTTAAGCAGATTTACTTATATGTGATACAAATAAGAAGTATTGTTTATTCAAGTTATTTTGCGCCGTTAAAATAGATAACATAGATAGATTGTATACAATCAAACTACCTTCCGAACCTCTTGGTTTTTCTAAGCTTTCTTTTAAAGTCCATGAACTTTTATTATTGTCACCTTCTTAAATGAGTTGTTGAACCAAAGTTAGTGTTGACAAAGCTTGAGATCAGCCATACCTTAAAACACAAAATCATCTTGAAGTAAAAAGTTTGACTCTTTGTTGAAGTCCATTAATCTAAATAAATTAGTTAATTTACAGTATGATCCTAGATATTTTGGAGTGGATAATCCATTGTTTAAAAATTGTTTTGAGTATGATCTACATCAATCATTTTTTAAAGCAAATTATTTACTTGCGCATTTGTCAAAAACATACAAATAAAAGTAAAAAAAATTGAAATTGCTATCGTAATTTTAGTTTTTATTCTTCTTGTCTTGCATAAATTGTTTTAGAAATCAGAAACATTTCAAGTAACAAAATTTGTAACTGAATTATTGTTATTTTTAGAATAAACAATTTCTCTACAAAATGTGACAATCCTCTATGGTGATGCAAAAAAAAAGTTCTAAATGTCATGTCACACAGGATTTTTCTGAAAAGCTGATGTTAGAATTAAAATTTTTATCATAACTATGTGAAAAGATTCCTTAGCGATTTAGCACTTCAGGAAATATGAAATTGCATTGGCTTAAAAATGCCCACAACATATCTATTTTATAATAACTTGTAATTAAATTCACCAAATAATTGCAATAGTAAATCCAATTCATTTTTTGCCTTTATATTTGAAGTCGTAGTACACAATACCATTGATAAAATCATTCTTTTAAGGAGTATTTAAATATTTATAATCACATAAGAGTCAGAAGGTTGAATAATCAGTGTGAGCTACTACATTAAGTGAACGTAATTTTTTTCTACCGGTGTGGGTCGCCGCTGTGAACGGCCCTAGTTCGGAACTGGCAGGGAATTCAATTGCTTTTACCTTAAAGAGGCAAAGCAATCCATCCCCAGAGCACCGAATATGGTGATCCGAATGGTAAGTATTAAATCTAACCCTTTCCCTAATCCTTACCCTAACCCTACCCTTCCATGACCCTAACCCTCCCTTCACTGCAGCCTGACCCTAAGACTCCCCTCTCCGCAGCCTAACCGTAATACTCCCTTCCCCATAGCCTAACCCTAACCCTCCCTTCCCAAGAGTCTAACCCTTAACGTCCCCAGAGGGGTTACTCACCTCTTTGGTGGGGTCTGTAGCGGACGGCAGGTGCAACGGGTCAACATACTTACCCATTCTAAAAATTTAAAAAATCAGAAAATGCTGCTTTTTTGAAATAGAGGCAGTTGAAAATCAGTTTTCACTTGTCTCTATTTCTAAAAGACAGCATTCACGGCAGGGACTCCCAACGATATACTACAATGACAGGTTTTAATTATAGCCTTAAATCTGGCACTTATAATGAATTACTGTAAATCAAATGTGCTTAAGCCACAATATGTGGTGTGCAAGAAGAAAAGGTTCAGGACCAATAATGTACAATTAGGAATAGTAACTATGGAAACTTGCACATTTAAGCATATTCTTTCAATGCAGTAGAACATTTGTTACAGAACTATATATCAGAATACAGGCAACATTTATACTAGAGGATAAAGTAACAAACTCTTCATTGTCAAAATTATGGAAAATAAGTGCAAACTACTGCATATTGTTTCGGGAGTGTCATCCATGATGCAAATAACTGAACTATAAAATCAACTCAGACAATTGTATTTGTAAGTAACTATACAATATCCATTATCCTGACTCCAAATGCCTAGCTTAGCATACAAATCTGCTTCAACATGTATGTGTTAGTATTGTTAGTATCAGAGGCGGAACTAGCGAGTTGTGGGCCCAGGTGCAAAAAATATGCTTCGGCCCTAATGATATCCCAGGTAACCTGTTGGGGATCTTCGGTAGTGCAGTGATGACGGCTGTGGGTCCTTGTATCAGCATGGGCCCCGGTAATGTTGCCCCTGTTGCACCAATGGTAGTTCCGCCTCTGGTTAGTATGCAAGTTAATCCTAGGGAAAAACACGATTTTAGTGGTAAGAAATGTGTTCTCTCATATGGTACAATAACTAGTACTATTTGCGATTTTTGTCCTTATTATTTGTTTACATTGGAGTAATCGGATCCTGATTACTTGCGGTGTCCATACTGTCTTCTCTGGAGCAATAGAAAAATGACTGCCATCAATGCTACAGTGCATAAATACAATCGGCCTGATTCAATTTGCTTCGCACACTGCGTTATTTGCGGTGCAAAGCTAATCTACTGAGTTTATTTTGTGCATTTTTTAAAGCGCACCCCATAGAGGTGCACAGAATAATCTGTGAATTTTGCCTACTGTAATAAATGGCAAAAAGTGCACCGCAAGCTTTTTCCCGTCTTCACTGCAAATTGCATCAGGCCCAATGTGTCAAAAATCAACACATCATACCGGGGAACCACAAACTTGCTGTTGCCTGTATTAAATCAAACCAGTCTCACAGTGCAAGTTTTGTTGGTCACAGTATTGGCACTTCTACAGACAGAAGGTTCAATGTTATGGCATGAAGTTCTGTGACTGTATGCATATGTGGCATCCATGAGCCATTCTAGTTTCCAAAGCCCATGCACACAGTTGTGGTTACAATCTTCACTTTATCAAGTGGTAATGTTCTCACTACTATTTTTGTTGATAAATGTAATTTTTGTACTCTGGACTATAACCTGAAATCATTTGGATACATAGTAATATTTTGAAGAGATTCTGCCCTTCCAAGGACTCGTTAACCTATTGCTTACAATATAGCAAACAGTAATAGAGTAACCATTATCATAAAGTACTGATTACACTTAATCCAAACTGACCAGTTTTACAGACACACACTAAGTTGATGCACAGTGTTTGTGTGTGCCTGGTCCCTTCAGAGGCTACCTGCCTCCCTAAATTCAGCTGAGACCATGGCTGTTTTCTTTTTACACATCCTTACACAGGTTTCACATTCATTACCAGTCCCGGAATATGTCTGGTAAATGGGGACCATCCTACTCTTTATCTACAACCCACACTCTCCCTGGAGTTAATATGTTCATCCAATATATTGTAGAAAACTCAGTAGGAATACTAAATCCTTATGAGGGTCATTTATAGAGTGTAGTCAATGGTCTCCAAAAAATACCTACATGAGTGCTAATGAACAAATATACCGGTTGCAGTCCCCGCAACGATAGCCTCCTATCCGAAATAGAGACAGACAAAATTTACTTTTCAGCTGTCTATATTTTGAATAGGGGGCCTTTTTAGATTTTTTTTTTATGTATGGGTGATTGTGCCGATTGGCATACTCACCCATTCATTTTCGCAGAGGACCCAACGCACCCACCGCTGACAGCTCCGGAGAGGTGAGTAATCTCTCCGGGCACTTTTAGTGTTAGTAAGGGCGGGTAGGGTCAGGCTGCGCGGAGGAGGGTCTTAGGGTTAGGGCCATAGAAGGGAAGGGTTAGGCTCAGGCTGCAGGGAAGGGAGGGTTAGGGTTTGGGTAATGGAAGGGGAGGGTTAGGGTTAGAATTAGGAGTTAAGGTATGGTAGTTTTTGCACTTACCTTTCAGAGCACCATGTTCGGTGCTCCGGGGATTGATTGCTATGCCTCATCGAGGCATAAGCAATCGATATCCCAGCCAGTTCGAAACTGGTTGGGAGAGAACGTCCCTATCAAAATAGGGCCGCTCTTAGCGGTGACCCACACTCCAAATATACACCTACACTTTGGAGAACATCCAACATTATAACCCTCCTAATGTCTTTATTCCATGTGCCACTTCAAGTGTGAAGACTTTTTATTAAATTGAGTAAATCTGGATTTGTTCTTCTTCACCAAAGAGCAACATGGAAGGCTTAGCAGTTCTAAAAGTCTATCAGTTTTCCAAAACTAAAGGCCTTTGGAGAATGGGATCTCTTTTAAGTTCTGTACCTTTTAAATGCTGCCATCTTGCTCCATTAACAAAGCACCTTGGTTAAAATCCAGGCTAATTTGTGCTAATTAAGGCACACTACTAATTCAAAGTTGATTATGCACTGCATGTAGTATCTTTTATAATTTACATATGCATTCTTTAAATACTTATTTCATTTGATTTGTCTTACATGCAGCAAGGCCACATCTTCTTACATCAAGTACACGAATTCTGTATATGTGGAAAATGCAATAACAAGCACAATGTAAGAATAAAGTGTTCAGACCAGACAAGCTTAATACCCTGGGGGTGACGTGTGCATATATCTTCTGGCATCTGGCATGCTTGTGACCAACTTTGTTTCTGATGGAGAAATAATTTACACACTAAAGCAAAGTAATTTATTCAGACTGATTAGAATAAAGAAAGCAAAATGAGGTTATGCAAATGAGCTAATCACATATACACATGTGCTCATTAGTGGCATATTAAGTATTTAGAAAGCCTCACAAATCTGAGGTTCCCACTTAACAACATAACATGGTTTCATAACAACAGTTTGATGGATAAAGAATAACTACATTGTTTCAGCATTCCCTTTAAAGTCTTTTATTCAACATTTATACAGAATGGGAAAATGATAGCCAAAGCTGGGTGTAATTTTAAAATGTGCTTCAGTCGGATCAGTTGTTGCATTCCTTTCATGGTGTCAGAAAAGACTATTATGCTTACACTCTGTTTTTGGGATTATTTTGTAGAATAGAAATTTAACTGAACTTTGGGCCTCTTCATGTAAACAACTTTAATTTAATTGTCCCAAGGTCCCCAGTAAAGTGATCCACAATATTTTAGACATTTGTAGTCAAAACTCCACCCATTTTGGATAAGCCCCACATTTTTTGTGGCCCATCAATCCAAAGGGCCCTGCAGAAAATCGAAAAGTAGGGAGGTGTGATAGAAGCGGTCTGAGGTGGAATCTTACCCTACACTGATGTACATTGCTCAATTAAGCCAGTCATCAGTGTCTCTGACAGCAAAATGGGCAGATGGTCATGGTGAGCTCAGCACACACTAAGACTGGGAAGTTGCCATTTTCTCTGATTAGTCACTGTCCTCTGCAGTGGTTAGGAGTGGGAACAGGAATGAGATAGCAGACTTGGAAGCAGGACACTATAGGTCAGTTAAGAAAAGGAACTAGTGAGTTGTGGGCCCAGGTGCAAAAAAAAATAGCATGCTTTATATGTTGCTTATATTGTCACTGGGTTACTGATTGTGTTGGGGGGGGGCACAGGGTGTTGGCGCTCAGTACTGTCATATTCTATATATGTATTTTGATGGGCTATCTATGTGTTATAGGTGAAGATGTATGGACCTGTTGTGGAGAGTAGATACCTGCAGTCAATGGTGGTGAGAGGGAGGAAGGGGGGCAGGAGGGTTTGTGGTATGCTGGTTCCTCAGTAGGTGGTCCGGTGCAGTGCTGATAATGATGCCCTTGGTGATGATGGTGCAGACCGGATACTGTAGAAAACTGATGGTGTGATAGACAGGGGGAGGGGGATTGAGGGTTAGGGTTAGGTCTAGGATCTAAGACCATATGCAGAGCTAAGTTAATGTCTGACACAAGTTCTAGAGGACATTCTGTAGTTCTAGGTCTATATTAAGACCTTTAGGAGACAGCGATTTGAGGAGAAAAATCCACTTAATTTAGCTCTGCTGATTTGTCTTTATTATGTTCCGTTGCAAAGTGCTGTGAGACACTATGGAGTAGGTATGTGTTCACTGATACGTGTTTTGAGGGATCTTATGGATCTGCCAATGTATTGGTGACCACATGAGAACTCTAAAAGGTATACAACATTCTTCGTGTCGCAGGTGATTGTGTCTCTGATTGTATGTGTTTGCCCTGGGATTTTGGAGGTGAACTCCTTAATGGCTTTGGTACGGTGGTAGCCCCCGTCCTACAATTAGAAAAGGATCGCTACTATAGGTGCGCTACCACAGGTGCACTACTACAAACCTACATTACGGATTGTGTTACTATTATAAAATTGTTGTTATAGCCTTTGCATATTACCAGTCCTGTCACTTGAAATCCACTCTCCTTCAGGAACCCTTTCTACACCTCTCCTTACCTTTTTCTGGCTGCCCGCTGCTGCATCGCACTCTCCATACCTCCGATCTTCCGGTCCTCTCTGCTCCTGCTCTCACGCACGCTGCACTTCCTCTCCCAGCCGACGGCTCCCCTAGCAACGGCATCATAGTTACCAGCCACGTGGGTGCCGTCTCTTCCTCTGGCGCGCGCTCTAAGCTCTTTGCTGAACAAGAGGCATTCCCAGCCCTTTTGGGAGACGCCTCCTCATTCAGGGCTGTTACTGTTTGCACCAATCACATTCTGGCTTCTTCTATTTAAATTCCACCCTGTCACTTCCTCTCTGCTGGTTATAGACTCTGCCTGTCAGAACTGTGACCTGCTAACCTTGTGTGCCTAGTGTCTTGCTTTGCTTGCCTAGTGAATTGTCCGTTGCCTGACCTCCTGCCCTGCCTATTTTCCAACCAGCCTGTTGCCTAGTGTTTCCTGTCCTTATTTCTCCCACCATCATTTGTACTGACGTTCCTGGCTCCCCTGGTCTCTCCTGTTTGTGTGTGTTTGTATCTCTCTGAGACTCTTGAGTGCTTGTGTGTGCGGTAGCCCCAGTCAGTCTGTTTTGTATTGTGATCCGCTTCTTGTCTTCAGTGCCTTGTTTAATGTTCTTTGTTTGTCTGTCACCGGTAGTCCCTTACCTACCGGTTCTGCTCCCTCTTATTCGTTGTTCTAGTCCTCTTTGGTTCACTGTGGGGTGTTTATTTTATTCCTGTCCTCCGAGTCCAAGTTCAACAGGGTTACGACCACGCCTTCAGGGGCCGCTCCTGTCCATCCCCACCATTAGGGGCTCTGGTGAAAACCACCTGAAAGGTAAGAATCTGGACCCTGGAAGCTTGCTCGCTCACTTTTGTGGGTTCTTTCAAGGATCACTCCGGTACTTCACAGGTAAAACCGGTGTATCCACACTTTCCCTCCTGGACTACTCGGTACTCCACAGGTAATTCCGGAGTGTCCTAACAGTGTGATAGGATTGCTGTGTAATGTCATGGATTTTAGTGACAGGATTGTTGTGTAATTTACACACCTATCCCGTCACAACAATTTAAAAGACATTTTGAACATGTGTTTAACTTACCTTTTCTCTTTTGAATCATATACGATGTGATGCATGCAATGTTTCTAATCTTGGAATAACAAACCCTAGATTACCAAGCTTGAGCTCTAGGGCTGGGTATTCAAAGTTTTCTGTGGCGCACTAGCCCCTAGGTGACGTCACATATTATGACATCACATAGCAGTAGAACGCAGGCCACAGCATACAGGAAGAAATAGCTGAAGGCCAATGCACTGAGAAGACTTTTTTTTTCAATAAGTCCTCTCTGTGCAATGGCCCCCTGTGAAGCTCTGCAGAAGACTGGGCCTAGGTCTCAGCTGCAGGAGTTCCCTTGGGCCCTGATGGTGGCTCAAATGGAGAGCTCTGGTGGTGTGGTGGTGGCTGCAGGCTTTTGTATTGGCATGAGGCCTGCTGTTGTACACTAGTCACACCATCGGTAGTTCTGCCCTGGGTCAGCCACTAGTGGCCAGAGAATGAAATAAACATTTACGAAACCACTGAGAGATATTGATAATCTGTCATAGGGTGGAAGCGGGTTTGCAGGCAACCTGAAACACCACTTGGTGTGCAACTGTTGGGGGTAGATTCACAATATGAAAAATATAGATACAGCCCATATAAACCAGATGATATTCTATCTCTTTTACTTTTTATAAGTAGTAAGTAAGTATTTGTACAGCTGGGATCAGATAAAGCTTTTCTGCCATGATACTTATTTCGCAACATGGGGGGAAGATAGATTGCAGCCCATTAGTAAATCCTTGAAACCTTATTTACCATTTAGCAGCTGCTGGCTACCTGCAGAGTTCAGACAATATAGCTGACATTGCCCATTCAATCGCAGGATGAGTCATACACTC
>WWET01000089.1:292877-305459 GCA_011038615.1 Limnodynastes dumerilii | reverse complement strand
AGGGAAATTCTTTATTCCTAGTTATTTGCCATAGATATTTATATTAGTACAATAAATCAAGATTTGTTCAGACATTTCAAGTAGTTTTATAGATAGTATGGTTGTATAGATGAAGCCCTTGGCAAAGAATTAATCTCCTGACCTGTATACACAAGAAAAGATACAGAGATACAAAGTTGCACATTATCAACCTTTAATCATTTCTAAACCTACTGTACTGCAGGATTGGTAACTGTTAATTCATGCGTTTTTCCCCTCAACAGTAACATGATTGCTTCCTGCTGCTGCAAAAAATAGTTCACTTGGAAGTGGTTATAGCCCAGGCACCTGAGTCAGAGGAAAACTGCTTTGATGCTTCCTCAGAGGATTTCCTGCTGCTCTTGCAATTCTTCTCACCTCTATCTGAGGAGTCATATTCTGACCCTAGTCACATTAGTCATTCATGAAAACAGTGTTCCATTTCTCTATATCTATTTAATAGAAATATGGTTATTCAAATCAATGCTGACTTCTTTTCAGATTTATGATATTGGTGAAACAAAGCTTACAGCCCCGCAACTTCAGTCATTGTCTGTATAAGTTCATTTACATGAGTCCTGCACTGACCTATTGTTATCCCTTCTCCTCCCTAGTAATTATCATTATTCCCTTCTATGTCACACCAATGATGTTTGCATCTCTACTAAGGAGTTTGTTATATAGTAGATTTTTGCATTTCCTTGGCTCTCTAATTGGAGAATACTGTCAACAGCCAATGTTTACTGCCACGCTTTATTCAATGTTAATAGTTAATGCTTAGTTTCACTATTCATGTTGCTGTCTCTATACTGATAAAAATGAAGAAAAATACAGGAAAATAGAAGGTCAGTTAGTCTCATAAATTATTTACCTCTAACTTTATTTCTTTAAAACATATGTGACTGTCATATTGGAAAACATTATGATTTTTGGATTAATCCTGAGTGTTTGTGTATTACTGGCTGTAAAAGAAGGTAAACACTAAATATATGCAATTGTTGCCTGAATTTTCAGTTTTAAGCATCTTTTAAGAAAACCTGCACAAGACATGGAGAAGCATTATCAGCACTAGTATTGTCGTGATAAGTGTAAGGGGTGACAGATGAAAATCAGTCTGATTAAAGAAATATATTGTTACTTTTCAGCATTTTATAAAAAAAATAGGTGACAAGGGTAAGGGCATATGCAGAAAACAGTATACTGGCCATCACTGCTGGTTATGTGTATGAGTAGGTCTGTGTATGTACAGACTGCTTATCTCTACACAACAGTCATACAGTGTATATGTGGACAGGGCACGCTCTTCAAATCAGGTTGTCTGGTCTTTGTGCAATTGAAGACTGCTTGGATGTGCTCTGTATGTCTCTGTTGTTAATATTATTCATCATTAGTATAGTGTTGTAGAAAATCAAATAATAGCAGTGGGTATATATATATATGTTTAGCATCATTTTTTTTTATTAATAATTTTAATCATAGTTGCCAACTCTCCCTGAATATCAGGGAGACTCCCTGAAGATTGGGTGATCTCCCTGACTCCCTGAAGTGTTTGGTAATCTCCCTGATTCTAATTTCATCCATTGAGGTCTATGGAGATGACCAATTTCATGGAGAATGAAAGAATCTTGTTAATCTGCTGCAGCATCACTTTTATCTTTTCTATAAAGATAGTAATGAAAGTATTCACTCACAATTTAATCATCAATAAATACTGACATTCTTATTGTAAAATAGTTTTCCTGGCCGTGCTTGATACCCCCATGGGTGGAGCTATTCACAGGACACACCTCTTTGGTGCTACAGGACACACCCCTTTGGTGCAGCACCTTGATAGTGCTCTTACAATCACCCTGATATTCATTTGCAAAAGTAGGCAACCATGATTTTAATGTATATAATGTATTTAATGTATTTTATTTATATAAATATATAATGCATTTTTTTTATATAATGTATTTAATGTATTTAATAAATGTTTAGCATAATCATTTTTTTATTAATGGTTTTAATGTATTGCATGTATAATGTATTCAGTGTAAATTATATGTTTTAAGTTAAGGGCCGGCCTTATATTTTATTATGTATCTGGGGGGACATTACTATGTTGTGTTTGGCACAGAATGACAGGGCATGCTTGCACTTGTGGTTCTCCAAGCACCAGTATGCCCTGGCATCCTTGTTTTTAAAAAAAATTTGAATAGGGTTTTTTTTTTAATTTTACATAGATAATCACCCAGCAATAACCCAGGTTGAAAAACCTGGGTTATTGCTGGCGTTGTGATCTAAAAGTGGTATAAGCTGCGGGTTTGAAAAAGTGGAGACATTGCCCATAGCAACCAATCACATTCTAGATGTCATTTAATTATTGCATACTACAGAATGTCAGCTAGAATATGGTTGGTTGCTATGGGCAACATGTCCACTTTTCCAAACCTGTCGCTTAGTAAATCTGGCCCCTTGAGTTTGAGTCCTGATAGAGGTCCACCTTTTATAGTGTCTATGACGTCATAGACACTATAAAAGGTGGACCTCTAGTGAGCGAATGGTCATTAGCATTGTAACCCCAGAAGAGGAAGGAGGACAGTGGCTGCCGCACTGCCCTTAATTGTTTAGGGCCGCGCGGTCTGTCGCTGACCATGCGGCTGGATCCTTTTAAACATGCTCTCCTGGCCGCAGCGGTTTACATGAGGGCTGGCCTGGCTGCTTGCTAGGATACAAGCCAGCCCTTATGTAAACTGCTGCAGCCGGGACTCAGTCTGACCAAGTCCCGGTCGCAGCAATTTAAATGAGGGCTGACTTGTATCCTAGCAACCAGCCAGCCCTCATGTAAACAGCTGCGGCCGGAACTTAGTCACTGGTGCGTGGGTGAGTAAAGACGCTGACGTCAGCGTCACTTCAAAGTGACGAGGGTGCGGCGGAGGTGAGGTGAGACCATGGAGCGGGTAAGTGTATATGGCTTCAATTGGGGGATGCGCTAATGACTTAACTATTTGATGGGGCTGCACTAAGGACTTATACTATATGAAGGGCTGCACTAAGGACTTATACTATATGAAGGGCTGCACTAAGGACTTATACTATATGAAGGGCTGCACTAAGGACTTATACTATATGAAGGGCTGCACTAAGGACTTATACTATATGAAGGATTTGGAGACTGGGGAGACATGAGGGGGATTATTTAGAGGCTGGGGAGACATGAGGGGGATTATTTGGAGGCTGGAGAGACATGAGGGGGTTATTGGAAGCTGGAGAGACATGATGGGGATTATTGGAAGATGGGGAGACATGAGGGGGCTTATTGGAAACTAGGGAGACATGAGGGTGTTATTAGAAACCTAGAGACAACACATGGAGTATGTATTGAAAGGCCTAGGTGATGATTTCTATGGACACTGACAACATGGCTCTTGTGTACCAGCTGTTTTCTTGGGCTGCCATGATTGCTGATGCCGTTTGGCCGTCACTTTGGGATATCGACGGGCTTCCGACCGGCAGCTGTTATGCGGACATGTTCGTATGCAGATTTGATTGGCAGCGGCATGGTAAGTATTAACTTTAAGCCTCGGCTTTCTTTGTATTATGGTTACAAATATGTATATTGCTCTCTATGGGCCGTATTCAGAACTCCGGCCTCATTGCATATAAGGCCGGAGGTTTCCGCTATGATGTACTGCGCATGCGCAGTAATTCTGAAACGTAATCAACGTTGTATGTTGCAACGTAGATTGCGTATACGCGGTCTTGTTGTTCATCAAATAAAGGTCTTTCAACTAAAAGATGGAACCATCTTTTAGTTGAAAAACCTTTATTTGATGAACAACAATTGGAAAAGAATAACGTCCACTGTCAGAGGATTGGGAGTACTTTGTATGAACTATTGGAATTTCTATCTAACCATCTGAGAAAACGAACATTCTCAAATTTATTCAATTGATTTGAATCATATAGTTTGTGGAGTGATAAATGTATCTCTAGCGCCGTTATATATACACAAAAAAATCTTTTTGTTGATCCCAAGATAGATGACTGCCAAACGGTGGGTCTATACTACACTTTTTCATACGTAGGGGATTTTTTTAATAACTGGCCACAATCATAGTTAAAATTACAAAGGGGGACACATTATTTACATTGTATTTTTGTTTATATATTTAATGTTTTAAAATGTACATTATGTGTGTTTAGGGTGTGATTTTTTGTTTTTGTTTTTTACAACACAGCTAAGCATCTTTTTAAAGATTCTCAGGCTGACACTTAAAGTACTACAAGGCACAGCATGGCCATGTGTTTGTGGTACTATCTGCGTCGGCAGTTGTAAGCATGCTGCCCATCACATTTATAGTATGAAACACACGTCAATGATGTTGACATGTGTTTTTCAGCTAAAGTGCGTGGTGCATTCAATGAAAGTGACACACACAGCAGGCGATTTTTTTAATAGCGATTTCAGGACGTACTGGAGGCGATTGTGTCAAAATGCCTTTAGTAAATCCTGTGATTGCTATTGTCTTCCATTGTAAAAATTGGGGCTGCGATGTTAGAGCGATGTTTGCTGTGTAGATTTTGATAAAGATTAAAGTCCCGGGATTTTGCCTTTAATGAATGCGGGGATGTCATAATCGCCCCCAAAGTCCTGGGACTTTGGCCATTTTTAGCAAAATTGACTTTAGTAAATGAGGCCCTTAAAATCTAATAACCCTTATAGTTTTAATTTTGTATGTTCAGTTTTATGTAACAGTTTGAAAAAAGAACATAAAAACAGATAATAAATGGAATCTACGTAAGAAAAATATAAGTAGATTACGTTAAAAAATGACTACACATGTGCAGTAGTAAAAATCGCTAAATACCAGACGTATATATTATACGTCCGGTACTCTGAATAAGGGCCTAAATGTGGGAAGTAGACTCGGTTTTCTCTCCTTCCATATTATAGACAAACTTACAATCTTTTATTGCTGCTGCAATCTAAATTGTGCAGGAAAGATGCCTTGATTAGGACAGATTTCTTAGATACATTTTAATTACACACTATAATGAAATACCAGATGTTTTATCACATGCTTCAGACTTTCAAATCAATTCACAAAAGCCACAAGATGTGAAAGCTTGCTTAGTTTCCATGTCGCCTCTCATCTGGCACGTTTTTCCTGAATCCACTAATTACCTAAACAAATAATATGTCATTGCTTTAAAACAAGAAAAATTGAAAAAAAGCTAATAGCAAGTAATAAAATGTGTACCTCCGCCAAAATATTTATGACTACAAATTAGTAAATTAATAATAGTCCACTGAATATTAATTTTCTTTGGTTATGATAACTTGGATATTAGCTTAAATACTGTATACAAATATTGACCTGAATCAAAGTATACTGCATATAGAACTTACCAGGTGTAAAACATGTAATTAGATCATCCTTTATAAATGAATGCAGGTTAGAAGACAGAGAATTAAGCTTCAAAACAAAAGGTTACCTGGATATATAAAAGAGCATGGACCGGATCCTGACCTGATAACGTCAGGTCACTTACGCACGCATGCGCCCACCAGATGTTACGCTGGGGTTACTATAGTAACCCTAGCGTACAAACAATCAAACGGAATTGTTAAAGCGGGCGGGGGGGAGCATGCAATGTGTACAGTGTGGGAGGGGGCTCCCACACTGCTGCAGATTAGCAATCGTACGGACCGCTGATCCGCACGATAGAGGGGAGGCACGAGAGAGGGGAGTGACAGGGAGTGTGCACTCCCCTCTCTCTCGCGGACATACAGACTGTACGGAAAACGTGCTGGGGTCTAATCCGGTCGCATGTGAACAGTTATAATGTATAAACATTTGTACTAGAATGCGGAACCTGCACACAATGGGTAAGTCTGGATCTGGTCCATAGATATGGAAGTGTTACAAGGACAAATGTCCTTCCACATCTAATCCATAAATTATCACGGACTGACAGGTTAGGGTATCTGCTCTGGGGACATGATAGTGATTCAACAGTGAAAATGAAACTGGAAGGCTTAATGTAGGACTTGCTCATGAGTTAGTAGGGGGAGCAACAATGGGTAGACTAGACTTGACTTGACCTGGACTGGTTCAGGACTGGAACCGAACAGACTTGGCTTGTCTTGACCTGGACTGGATTAGGACTGGAACTGAACAAGCTTGACTTAACCTGGAATATGCTAGGACTGGAACTGAACAGACTTGACTTAACCTGGACTGCGCTAGGACTGGAATTGAACTTGACAAGTTTGACTGGACTGGACTTGACTAGTACTGGATCTAGACTTGGCAGACTTGACTTGACCAGAAGAGGACCTGGATTTCTGGACTTCACAGACTTTACTGGAATGGACTTTACCAGGACAGGACCTGGACTGAACTTGACCAAGACAGGAACTGGACGTGATGTATATCCAACTGTAGCAAAGCAGTAGTTAGAAATTTTAGTGCCAGGGGCAAAAATGGAGAATTGTGCCCCTGCAATAAATTAATAACTAAATTAATCTTAAATATTAACCTACTAGCACCTCCATTTAGATATTTTTTCTTTACTTATTTAATCTTTTAGATCCCCTTCAGTCTTTCATTCTCAATATTACACAGAATCTACACTGACAACCATAGTAAATACTTTAGGACTTTATACACATTTAAGTGCACAAGGGAACATAAGCAAATCACTTGCGTAAATCCCTTTGCTTGTAACATCTGCGCATGCGTACGCTACATGCTAAAAACATATCTTTATGAGGACGGAATTCTCATGGCAAATCCCTGCACTGGAGGCAGAGTTTGCAATGCTAATAAGGCAAAAGGGAAGTAATTAGAAATATCCGCAAGGATCTGTCATCGTACGGAGGCAGATCTGTGAGACAAACTTTAAGGTAGGGGGTACTGACACGGAAGTGTCCATACCTCCGCACGTCAGAGCTCTTCCATGCGTAATAGCAGACCCCCGCACGTATGGAACTTGTGCGGGGTCTGTATACGGTCCTTTATCACTGATTAATCTAAAGGCCACATCTAATGCTCCAGGATCTTTTCACTGTTTATAACATTGATGACCACTCTCTTCTCATACATTCCCTAGAACTTCAGGTCATTGCCCTTTTCTTTTTTCACCTTAATTATCATATTATTATTTTAGAGTGTGCTTGTCTGGATCTCATTGCATGGCGCTTTTTTTTATTTGTTGAAACACTAAATGGTTCAATCCCATATACATCATTTACTGTTTTGGTTTGTGTAACAAAAATGTATCTTAATTGGGAAGTATTATTCTAGTCTCAACCATTTAAATTACAGGTATGCTGTATATATTCCTATTTTTATTGATAACAGTGACAGCATGGTCATACATGTACGAAGATTGCTGTGTGACATGGGACAGAATGATACAAGCAGTCTGGAAGGGAATCTTACCCTGAGTACATAGTTCAACTGAGCAAGTTATAAGGGTCTCTGATAATGTGGGTGGATGGTAAAGGGGAGCTCACCACATTATTATTATTATCGTTTATTTATAAGGCGCCACAAGGTGTCCGCAGCACCATACAAAACACAACAAAATACAGAACATACATACATACAGGGTAGGGATGTACAGCATAAGAATGCACCCTCCAGTCCATTTAGCCCACTTACGCACATCTAGAAAAAGAGCAGGGGCGCTTCATGGTGCAGAAAATCTGTTAAAATACATATACAAACAAACAACTTGATTCACGCATTACATCACCGCTCCAGTGGCCAAAACAGAATACCGGCTCATCCAGTGTCTCGGACCACGAGCTTTAGATTTGCACATACCTTCGGTAGACTGATGTGTGGTGATTCAACAAGGTAGCATGGTCGGAGATAGTTTCTCCACCTCTACGCATTTTGTCATAGACTTCATCAGGAGGTATCAGACAGAGAGCATAAGAGCCCATAATATAGTTACCATGGGCCTGATCCTCAGCTGAGTACGACAGGGGAATTACGCACGGTGCATACGTAATTTCCTGTCTTGTATGTTGTTGCCAATAAGACCAGGTGTGTGACCGTAAGGCCGCAGACCTGGACGTAAATTTTAAGGTAGGAATCTGTACACGTATGTGTCCATATTTACTACCTTGAGTGGGGAGTGCAGGGGCGTGCACTCCCCACTACGATATCGTCCGTACTGACCCACACACGCCCGTAAGGCATGCGTAGATCAGGATTCGGCTCCTTGTCTTGTGTTCTTCTTCTTATCATATAGGTTCATCAGTAATGTCAATGGACCGGATCCATACTCCCACACGCTTTCCATACATGCGGGAGTCCGACGCTGCCATAAGCCTGCCTAAACTAAAGCGTGTGGATAAGCGGTCTGTAGGACACTTGGTCGAGTGGACGACTTTAGTGAGTGGAGGGAAAGCACAGCCCATGTCTTCGTAAATGGAACTAAGTTCCGTACAATGCTAGATATGCTGGTGTTACAAACGTAACACTAGCGTAACATCTGGAGGGCGCAGTGGCCCAGCATTCCTAAATCTGGATCTGGTCCAATATCGTTAGGTATATGTGACAGGATCCCTGTCATATATGAAGTGTCTGGCAAAATATCAGAAGTGTGATACTTGTCTAATTGTATTCTCCCTCTATCCATATTGCGATCCAGTAAATGAGATGTTTATTTTTGGTTCATTTATGCTATAATGTGTGGTTTAGTCTATTAGGACTAAAATAGGAAATGTTTTTATCATAAATGCAAACTCTAACTGGTACAGCATAATAATTGGTCAAATATCTATTTTTGTAAAGTTATATTAATTGTCTACATAGCTGTGGTCTATCTGGACTTCTATATACAATTCTACATATCACCTGGTGACACAGGACCATATTCACACTTAAGAAAGTGATGCTTTTTCCATGCGTATTTTTAGGATTGGTTAAACTGGGCATGCATACGTTTTTTTTTGTTTTTTTACACAAGCTATGTAGGATTTTGGCATGGACTTCAAATCCATGCTTAGTGTGATATGTATGGAGGGGCGTGGATGTCCTCCGTAAGTAGGAAGTTTTGTGAAAGTAGGTGGGGTAGGCATTTAAATGGCCTATTAAGGGCGCGGTTCAAAATGTACACACAGAGAGTTAAGGTTGCCCTATGGTGGCGGAAGTCTGCTAAAGTCCAAAGAGAGTATCATGGGTGTAGCCTTGCCACTTAGGTGCGTATGTTTGCGAATCTGTGCATTCTTATTCCACAATTAAGTGTGAATACAGTTCACAGTAATTACTAAAATATGCATGCTGACATTTGCAACATTACACAAGTAAAAAATTCTTCAGGTTAAATTATTGCATATATAAGCCACAACAGACAAACATGAACTGACAGCGGTTGATAAATAAATATACCTGCACCTGTTTCTAAGTCAAATAAATATAGAAAATATTAGAGGACTGCATTTTCCGAGTCATTTTAAGGATGTGAAATGACAGTTATTAAAATGTCGGTTAGCAGTAAAAACAAGAATATAAGAAAAATGTTATCAGAGAATTAGGAACAGATTTAATAAATAGCCACATTTCTTCTAAAATGTGTTCTATTCCAGAATAAAATATATTAAATGTTAACTAAAGACCTGGAAAGAAACTCAATTTGTTTTGAACTAGTATGCTGTTTGTATTAGAAATGTTTTTATATTTTTTATTCTAGTCAGGATGACTTCAGCTTAAAGGAGATATACAGCTCCCAAAAAACCAGTTTTCATTTTTTTCTAATAGAACATGATGAGAATTTTTATCAATGCAATTGTCTTACCCAACATTAAGTATTTGACAGCATGGAAGATTCAGGGCCAGGTTGGATCGCTGGATGTTGGAAAAGGGGACCTGAGCAATTGTTTGTGACTGGGCCACCAGCAAAGGGCCCCTACAATTAATTCACAAAAGATACAAAAACATGGGGGGCATTCCGCACCAGTGAAGAGCAATCATATATAACAGTGGCACAATTTGCACTACTCGCAATAAAGGTGCAAAAGGTTGTGTGACAGCGAAATACCACACTGAATCTCGAGGCGTAGCGATATTCCTCTCTAAATCACTACAATATAACATTTTGGACACGCTATGCGACCCTGACGGCAGATACCTGATTATGGACCTTCAGGTACATGATGTCCGTTACACGCTAGTTAATTTGTATAGTCCGAACGCTTTGCAGAGGGATTTCGTTGTAGCCACATCGAAATTATTAATACAGCGGGACAATGCTAATCTTATAATAGGCGGAGATTTTAATTCAGTAGCGGACCCGACGAATGATAGAAGCCCTCCACATTCTAGAATATCAGCAGCGGCTTCTCCCTTTTTTCCACTTATGGCAACACATTGTGTTGTGGATCCCTGGCGGCTCTTGAACCCTACGGATAGGTCATTTACTTTTATGTCAGGGGTTCATGGGTCACATTCTCATATAGATCATATATTAATTGCAGAGAACCTTATGTCAGATATTGTAGAGGTACTAATCGGTGACATAATGATCTCAGATCATGCCATGGTGACAATATCCTTGAACCCTCCCCCACCAAGTAACAAATTTCGTTGGTGGCGCTTTCCAGCCCACTTGTATAAATCGGATTCATTTACCTGCTATCTCAAAAGTAATTGGAATAACTACCTAGATGACAATGTGGAGTTCTGGGATAGACCTAGCCTGTTTTGGGAAGCCTCCAAGGCTGTCATGAGGGGCCATGTCATTAATTATGTAGCCAAATATAACCGTGAGACTAGGGCCTGACAGGAGGTGCTCCAGAGGACGGCTCGTCATTCTTATGAAGCATATGTTGCTAATCCTAACGAGGAAAATCTTCGGGATTATCGGGAAACGCGCCGTCTGCTCGAGGCTTATCTTACGTCCCAGGCTAAGAAACAAATTGATTACATGCGCAACAGATATTTCCGCTGGGGAAATAAGGCGGGCAAGTTGTTGGCAAGAATGGCGGCGGGAGATAGGAGAAGGAGATGTGTGGTCGCGGTAAAAGATATTGATTCTAACTCCCTTAAAACCATATCAGACGAGATTGCGGTAGTCTTCCAAAAGTACTATACTAAGCTGTACTACCGTCTTCCAGATGACCCGGAGACCTTAGAACGTCTGGTATCGGAGGCCTCGCTCCCTCCGCTAACGGAAGAACAGATAGCCACCTTATATGCAGACATTACTATGGAGGAAATCTCGGGTACCATACGCAGCTTGCACTTCCACAAATCTCCAGGGCCGGATGCCTTCTCGGCTGAATATTATAACATTTTAGAGTTCGAAATCGCCTTGTTACTTCTGGAGCTATTTCACCAACTGCACAGACAACATATCTCCTTTCCAACCTTTAATCAAGCACAATCAGGGAAAAGACCCGCAGATGCCTTCCTCCTATCGACCGATAACGCTTTTGAACATAGATTGTAAGATATTGGCTAAATTTATGGCCTTCAGTCCTTCTTGCCGGATATACTTACCGACCATCAACTCTGATTCGTGGCAGGTAGACAATCGGTCAAGGGTATTTGTGCAGCAATATCGGGCGTAATTGCGACACAGATGAGTCGCCCCCCTGGAATGCTTCTAAGTCTCGACGCCCAGAAGGCGTTCGATTCGGTGTCCTGGCATTACATGCAGTCATTACTGAGATGTAGGGAATTTGGCCCTGACTTTAGAGCTTTGATTAATGTGCTTTACTCTTCGCCTGCCACATCGTTGTTAGTAAACGATAATAAGAGCCCAGAAATCATGATGGAACGGGGCACCCGACAGGGCTGCCCATTATCCCCCCTTCTTTTTAATTTAGTCCTGGACCCAATGCTGCGGACACTGCAGCATTGGGACCTACTCAAGGGTATAGCTGTGGGCACCAGAGATATCAAAATAACGGCATTTGCGGATGACATTCTTTTGTATATCTCGAACCCACAACAGTCTCTCCGCCCATTAATGAACAAATTGGTGGAATTCGGTTTAGTGTCTGGGTTCCAGGTGAACTTCGATAAATCTGTTGCGCTTTATCTGGATTCAAAAATCACCAGGCTGGGATGGGCTCAAGACATAGGGATATCATGGGCAAAACACTCCATTCCTTACTTAGGTATAGTTCTGCCTAAAAACATTGCAGAGTTGTATCATTTGAATTTAACTAAAACTATTGCCCATATTGAAGCAGTGATTAAAAATTGGTCAAAGCTGAACCTCACATATGGCGGTAGGATAACCTAATCAAGATGGTGGTATTCCCCACACTTCTGTATCCCCTCCAAGCTCTTCCTCTAATACTCAGCCAAAAAGATATCAGGACTATAAACAAAATATTTAGCACATTCATATGGGCCAATAAGAAACCCAGAATCAGCCTATTCAAACTACAGAAAAGTAGAAGCTCAGGTGGTCTTAATGTGCCAGACGTACAAATCTATAATCAAGCTATACAACTGCGACATCTCCGGGACTGACTCTAGTATACAGAGCTTTATACCAACACCACCCTTGACCGACAATTCCTCACCAACACTGACTTAATTGCATTCC
>WWET01000089.1:240948-259489 GCA_011038615.1 Limnodynastes dumerilii | reverse complement strand
GAAAAAAGCGGGGAGGGGGGGGGGGGTGGTATTTTATAATGTGGGAGTCCAAAGGAAAGCATTGCAAAAAATAAATCCAGAGATAATTAGTGCATGAATGCCTCTGCAGTGTCTTGTATGAGATATTGTATTCTGAATATGTTTTTTAGATACATGTAACAGGAGTTAGAAACAGATTGTATGTCGGGACAAAAGACAGTTCAAAATCAAGGGTGACACCTAAGCAGCATGCTTTAAAAGTAGGTTTAGCTACTTAAGCACAGACCAGCAGTTGGACAGAGAGCTATCTGTACGATTAAGATAAGGCAGCCTTATGGCAGCGTATCTGCCATAAGGTCCACATAAGAGAGGGGAGTAACAGGGGGAGTTCACTCCCCACACTTGTGCAGAATTGGATCAGGACCAAGGTGCTTTTATTGGAAGGTGAAAATATCATTACTTCTGTTTTTCAATTATTACGTTTGATTTGGGGGAAGGGAGGACATCCAAGCTAAAATGGCAGAGAGACATTGTTACGTTGGACTACACAGTTTGTGAGAGCTCAGGAGTGGATAGGTAGACTTCTACATCAACTACTGATTGATACAATGCAATGCAAATTACTTTATTACCTGTCCAAGGGATATGGTATCAATATAGAAGAGCAATGGACCTAACGCTGAGTCATGTGGTACTCCAACAGATAAGGGAAGGGTACTCCAACAGATAGAAGAAGAGCGGGGGAGGTAGATTCAGAAAAGCAAACACTAAAAGAGTGATCAGATGCAGAGTGTGAACCAGGAAAGTTGTGTCCTACATACCCAGAGATTGTAACATTTGTATGAGAAGAGAGCGGCCAATAGTGTCAAAAGTAGCAGTATGATCAAGGAGAATTAGAAGAGGGTAGTGTCCTTTAGATTTAAAAGTGATTAAATCATTGACCTGGTCAGAGCAGTTTTGATGGAGTTTTGGAAATGGAAGCCTGGCCGAAGAGGATCCAGAAGACTGCGTGAAGAAAGGGAATAAGTGAGGTGAGTGAAGGGAAGTTTACAAATTGCGCTTGGTACTAAGCACTATTTACAAATGGTTTATCATCTACTGTTCTGCACATGCGCTGGATGAAGGAAGTGGGGACCGAGTATACTGTGGCCTTGGCCCCTCTCTGACCAAGGAGACCCGATGCTGGAGAGGACAGTGGTAGTGTATCTACAGTGAGTCAGGCTCCATAAAATCACAAGAATCATCGCTTACATGTATGAAAGACATATATATAAACAACTGACAGAGACAATCGACTTGGGCCCCATAACAAAGATATAGAGTGTGAGTCTGGATGGGGGGCCTCTTGCCACTCCTCTTTCTTTCTAATACTTGCACAGTGTTGTTGGAGGTTTCTTTGTAAATGCACAGACAACTGGGAAAAGTTGGCAGTTTAGACAGTGCTCAGCGCTAAGCACTGTTTACTTATACATTACCTGCAGCTGACAGCTAAGCATTATCCTCTGCCAGATACGGCTCTCTCCCCCTCAGAGGACAGAACTAGACTGTCAGCTGCTGGCAATGCATTTATAAACTGCGCTCATCACTCATAGACTGAGTGCTGTCTAATCTGCGTGTACAGCTGTCAGCTGCAGAGTGGTATGCAGCCACTGGGCCTCTACTTACCTGGACCTCACAGCAGCACCCTTAGAACCCACAGTAGTTATGCCACTAGATACAATATTATATTGACTATTGTTTTAAAAGTGTCATACTAAGGGGACTTGATTTTTTTATGTCTCTGGATACAAACTTGCTTCTTAATAGTCAATATTGCTTACATTTATACTTTAAATTTGACTTTTGATCTTGGTTTTGAAGTATAGTAAATATATATTATAATATATAATAAAATATTAAAAGCTATGATACTATAAAATGTTGTCAGCGGTGGTCATTTTATTTAGGATCATTTAATAACATTGGGTTGGATTCAGAATTAATAAAGAGAGCTCACTTGCACAGTACCTATACTTACGCAGTCACCCAATGCTACAATCCGTGCAGAAATCAACCTCGCCAAGGGGGGCAGGTCCACCCATCATATGTATGAGATACACATGATGGTTGGTCTTTGGCATTTAAATCATTAAGTACAGGCTGTGTATAGCCCTTATGTTTGATCCTCTGTTCTGCATGCATAGAGTTGCATGCAGAATAATTAAGGTTGCCCCCAGGTAACGTATTCACTATTTGCATGTATGCATGTGCGCGTATTGTGAATCAGAAATTCCATACAGTAGCCTTCATTGCAGAGGCTAGGTATGAAATTTCTTATTAAATCTGGCTCAGGCCCATTAGTCTTTTCTATTCCAACTAAAAATTATATTACATACATTAAATGGGAAACCAAACAGCCATTGCCAAAGTCTCAAACTTATGCATATTGTCATTTGCATGCACTACAGTAAATGTCACCTTTTACAATAACCCTTGTATATCTTTTGTTCACTCTTCATCAAGCCCTGTCTCTTCCAATCATCCTGAATCAACAGAAAATAAAATGTATGCATGTCAGTTGCCTGGAAGACACATAGAGGTCTGCAGGTCAAGGTACAAATGCCGTGCTCTGTAAAAGTGAACATATTTGACAATGTCTTTGGATATTTCTATTTATTGTGGTGTGACAACAAGATCTTTGAAGTCAAAAAGCATAAAAAGTTTAAATAAAATGTAAAAAGCATTCATAAAGACAAAAGCAAGACTAGTCTAGGTAAGTGATGTCCAACAGCTCTAATGAAGTTTAATTGCAAATATTTTGTTCATTAAAGAAATGTTTATATTCAGTCATAAGGTTGCACCAGTGTGGTTGTAGCTTATCAGCAGATGCCTATCTATTTATGAAGTCATCCCAATTGCAGGCTCTTAAAATTTGTCACTAAACCTCAAAATGTTTATGACAGCACTATGGCGTAATAGTAATAGATACTCCCAACCTGAGCTGCCACTACACCAAAGGTAAGGGGGTCCACCACCCCCTAAAAATAAAAAAACGAATACAAAATAAATAGGTGTGTGGGCGCTAATGACTATAGAAACTGAAATCTATTTAGTGACCTTGGGTAGTATACACAATTAAGAGGGCCGGATCCACACCTAACTCACCCATCTAACCAGGGGCGTTTTAAGAAGTGAGGGGGGCCCTTGTACAGTATTTGTATAAGGCCTCTCCCTTACCTGAGACAGGACAGTGCCAATTCGTGGACCTCAAAAGGGATGGAGCCTAACTGCGCTGTCCTGCCCCCTTTTCAGCCCGCGAATAGGGACAGTCCCACCGCAAGGGAAAGGGGGGGGGGGGTCATTCGGCATCTATTTCTTCCCTCAGGAAGATCTTAGAGGGAAGAAATAGATGATGAATGGCTCCCCTTCCCCTGCAGACCCTGGGTGCAGGATGCATGCCACAGGGCCCCCTGTCCTGAGGGGCCTGTGTGCACTGCACACTCTGCACCCATTATATATACGCCTATGCATCCAGCCCCATGACCGTCCCCGATTTTAGGAGCCTAATGGTACTTAAGAGTGCCATAGGACTAACTTAAGTAACCATGCATACTTTCCTTCTTAAAAAGGACATGGGAAAGGGATTTCCGTGCATATTTTCCTTCATAAGAAGACTTTGTCTAGGTCATGAAACTTTTGGGAGTCCCCTGTAAGGAAAACTTTAATGGGGTTTCAGACCAAACCCACCCACCAGTGTTTGTCCTCATCATCTCTAAAAGGTTCCCTTTAAAACCTTAACCTTACCCCCTTGTTTTTTTCTTTTTTATTAGTTTTACTGTTTTTTCTTTTCCTTTTTCTTTTTACTAAATATAACAAATTTTATCAGCTAGAAAAACTTAACTGTGCTTGGTAGACAGAATGAATATCATGTGCTCTTTCAAATAACTCAGACTTTTTTCAGACTTTGGTTTGAAGAAGATGAAGGGATAATAGGACAAAAGCAGTTATTTACAAGATACAAAAAAATCTGATTTAAAAAAAAATAAAAATGAATCAATGTACAGAAAAGGACTTTTTAAAATCAAAACTTTGTTCTTTTCTCTGATATAAGTTATTGAAATAATTTTACAGTGCAATCAACAAGAAAAGGTATTGGAAAAAGTTAAGACACAAAAAAGGTTATTGATTTCATGTGTTTTAAACCCAACATTTGCAAGTCATATTGATAAGGATACCTTCAACGATTTGTTCTGTTATATTAATTTCATTTTTTTTATTTTATGGCATGAAAAAATCATTCTTCAATCTCCTCAGAGTTTATAATGCTATAGGCAAGAAAAAATGCTATACCATTTAGCTAAACACGGACAACTGTTGTATACATTCTAAAAAGTATGGTTTACTACTAAGACTACTAATACTATTGCTGCTGCTACTACTATTACTTAAAGTAAAAATTAAAGAAATATAAAAAAAAAGTAAGATTCTAAGTGCCTGATTCAATTCACTGCGATGCCTGGTCGCTGTGATTTTTTTCGTGAACTAGCATGACAGATTCTACTTATATAATAGATGGGAATAGACGCATTTTCGCGGTCAATTGAATTGGGCCCTAAGTGTGATAATAGGTCTGATCCAGAGTTTGGAAGTAACGGCAAGTAAGAGTTGCTAATTATTTTTAATTATTTTGTATGCAGGGAAAATTCTTTACTTTTGCACATAGACCTCACATGCGGCATAGCTTTAGGCTTAGGGTCAGATTTACTAAGCTGCGGGTTTGGAAAAGTGGAGATGTTGTGGCATTCTCTAGTATGTAATAGGAAAGTCAGAGCTAGAATCTGATTGGTTGCTATGGGCAACATCTCCGCTTTTCCAAACCCACATCTTTGTAAATCTGGCCCTAAATCTGTAAAACAGAGTTGAGTTAAGAAAATTCTAATTCTGATTTCACATTTTAAATTTGTCTCCCCTTAGCAGTTCAACATGGTATTACTCAGGTCTAAACTTAGATCTCAAAAAAGGTGTAAGTGCAGCTCTGAATCAGCCCAAATGAGTGTAGGTTAGAAGGGAGCAGAAGAAAACCCATGTAGGAGGCAAGAAACTGGAAACCTTTGGGGGAACCACAAGGAAAGTGGCAGGGGAAACAAAAAGGCGCTGAAGATCCCAACCTCAGAAAAAAAAACTAACCTGATGGAAGACTTTGATGTGCAAGCAAGTAAGCTATCTTCTTTCATGTACAGATCCCAATCAGTGGCACCAATCAGTGGCAAGAATATAGCTAACCAAAGTTTGCAGTTGATATTTAATTATTGTTGCTGCAGTGAGTCTATACCATACAACTAATGCACAGTGGCCTTTTTAAAGCTGCTGTTCCTCAGAGACTTACCAGCAACTAAAAATAGAAGATCCACGTGGATTAAAAAGACTTCTGATAATGAAAAGAGGAGACCATTCACCATAGCAAGATAGAAGGCATCACTGTGTAAACATGGAGAAGATGTGGTTAAGAAAGAAGAAAGGAACCCCTTCCCATGACTTTTAAGAAAAAGGACATAGGGCCCAGTGTTTTCACAATATGTTATGGGTAGTTAGACACCTGGGCTGGTCAGAGTTGATAGTGTTTACTCAGACAAGGTGGGTTTTTTCAGATGCTTGTTTGTGTGCTTCTTTTCCATGTGTTTTTTTCATGTGTATCTGTCTTGTGATATGTGTCCATGTGAAGGATCAAACTATGATGCTGCAGGTAAAATAGTAGATAAGTTTGCAAGTGTAGCCATAGTTAAATAGTGGGTGTTATGAAAGGTTTAAGTAACAGAGACTGGATCTTTAGATTTGTTGGGGAGAGTGTTCAGTTACCTTTATGGCATACCATGGTCAGAGCCAAAAGATCACAAACACTCTACTTGGTTAGTATCCTTCTGTGTCTATCTCTTTTACTTCCCTTTTCCCTTATTACCTGACTTGGAGCAACTTTTGGCACATGCTTATTGCCAGAACTTACCAACTGAATGTGAGTGCTCCATAGGAGATAAGAGGGTATCTGGTGTTCTAGCCAGCTGTAAAAAAAAGATGTGAGAATTCTACTCCACATTCCCTCCTGTTATTTTGTCCATTCACAGGTATCCATCTGGACCAGGTAGAACCCTGTCATGTAGAATTGGTGCATTTGTTTGTAGAGCATCATACACCTAGTAGTAAACCAAGATTTCACATTGCTTGACTCTGAATGCACTGTAAAATGGACTTATGGGTAATTAACAAGATAACTTGATTTAGTGAAATGTCCCTCAATTGAATTTCACCAGTTGGCTTTTAGTCAATCTCTAAGCATGATTAGTAGTATCTGATAGAGTCCCTATGCCAACATATAACAAATATAAAACTGGGAACGTATTTCAAAATATAGTTCTCTAAAAGCTTTTACAAAATTGCTGACATCCAGTTTAGTTAAATTGAGGTCAATTGTGTCCACATTCTAAAAAGTTAAACCATTTAAAGCTTGAATCTAAAGGTGCTATTTTTTTGGCTCAAAGACGATGCTGACACATACACACTTTGTAAGCAAATAAATAAATAAATAAAACAAAAGCAAGCAAAAGTTGTGTTCTGTTCACCTGAAAAGGATGATGTGACCCAATGCATAGAAATGTAGTTAAAAGCAGGAATTAAGTTTGCTAACACACGTTGAATGTGCATCAACTTGTACCAGTCCAACTCTGATACAAGTACATTCAGTATACTGCACGGCCGCCAATAAAATTGAAACATAACTTATTACATGCAAATAAGTGTATGCTGTGTGCGTGTATCTATCTAACATCAAGATATGCCTAAAAGTTGGTCACCACGGGCTGGATCCACACTTAAGTAAGTACTTGAAATGATTTACTCCTGGGTACAGAGAGAGAGATATAATATATATATATATATATATATATATATATAGGAACATAAGTCAAAATGCTTAAAGGAAGAAGGAAAAGGAAAAAGAGCTAGGACGTGGTAGTACATGGATTTTTTTTGCGTATGGATATATAAAGCACAGGAAGTAATTTGTGGTGTGGCTGCCAATATTGTCAGTTTCAGGCCCCACAATTTCTGATGGTAGTCCTTCATATGGTGACACGCCTTCTATTTCATTATTATTATTATTATTATTATTATTATTGAACCAAAGTTTACCTACTTTTCCCTGTAGTTTGTGCACAATAACAAAACAATGTTTGGGTGTCTAAAACTATAATATCCATATTTTAATTATTTAATTGCATCATTATAAAAGTAAAATTTGTTAAAAGTTAAAAAGTATTAACATATGTATGAAGATAAACACATAGCAGATGGTATAAAATAATTAAACTGTCAAATAAAGTATTTAAATTAATATGAACATGTCTCATTTTACATACAGTAAATCTAATTAATCAATTGTATAACAAAAAAGGGACCTAACAATCTAGATTAATGCTTAAAAAACATAAATCATAATAACGACAAAAATATTTCAGTCATTGTTTACAGTTATAATATAGTTAAAGTAATCCATTTAATCTATTTCTATGTTTACAGCTGATCTGTGCAAATATTTTTTTTATATAAAGCACAGAGTAAAGCTGTATAAAACTCTTGGTAGAAACATTGCTCCTGATAGATGGATAAAAGGGCATGGTCAACTGAAGGGCCATATGTTTTCTTTCTACTAATGTTAAAATCAAGACAAATTAGCAACACTGAATATATGCTCATATGGGGCCGTATGCAGAGCTCCTGCCGCATTGCATTAGCGGCCGGAGTTTTCAGTAAAATGCTACTGCGCAATGCGCAGTTATTTTGTCACATAATTTACATTACTTCTTGCAACATAGATTGCATATACGTGGTGTTAAAGACCGCATATACGCAATCTACATTGCAGGAAGTAACGTAGATTACGTTGCATTTGCGGCTGGAGCTCTGCAAATGGCCCATGGAGCCCAAGACCACGTATCAAATTATATATTCATTCACATTTGTATAATAAAAACAAAAGCAACATAATAGAAAATCGTGACTTTCCAAATCACTGTGATGTTCGCTCCCCAAGCACAATTAAATGGACAGACCTGGAGTCCACATACCTGGTCATCACTTCCACCTCCTCACTTTGGGGACTCTCCTCCTGAACCCATGTACCTCTGGCCTCCTCTTTCCCACTAAAGTTTCAAAAGTTTTTACTTTCAATCTCTACCCTCTGCCTCAATACACATACACCCCTTTAACTTGGAATCTTTTTTGTCTTTCTTCCTCTCTTGGGCCTACTTCTAATCTTCCTTAATAGGCTCTCAAGATAAACATCGAGAAGAGGACCTGAATCTCCACCCTCAGATTATGACTCAAGGGAAACAACTAGGGATTGCTAAATCCTCCATCTCCATTAGGATTAAGGAGAATGCCTACAAGGTTTATTACAAATTGTACCTCACCCCAGAGAGGCTCTTTGCCATGTTCCCAGGCTTCTCCCCTGTGTTGGAGGAACTGTGGTCAACTGAGCACATTACATAAGGTGGACATGCCTTAAGGTCTAAACTCTTCTGAGACAAGGTCCATGACCTTTTAGATTTTCTCTTAGTCCTCCCGATTCTTAAATATCCATGGTTGTTTCTCCTGTGTTTCTACTTCCTGAATATTTATAGGCACTCTGCTAAGCTTGCCTCGCATATCCTAGTGGATGCTAAATGCCATATAGCTAAGGCTTGGAAATCGCAACGCCCTACCCTATGACTCAGGCCATACAACTTGTATGTCACAAACAATAAAAAGGTCTATTACCCTCCATGTGGCCAAGATGATCTTTTTTACCTGGTTTGGTCCTCATGACTGTTTACCCGTCCTCTCCTTACACTATACATCCTACACCACACTACACACTATTTGCCAAATTTATCTACAGTATCGGCAAATTATTGATTCCCCAATCTTTTTTTCACCTCCCTCCAATCACAACCCCTGATATCTTTCCTCTCACCTCCCCTTCCTCCTAAGGACCTCCACTCTTATCTTCTCCTTTACTTTTTTTATCAACTTTGACCACTTTTTGGAGTTCCTTGATCCCTAGTTAATAACCTTTCAATACATTATTCTGATTGAAATCACATATTGTCCAATGTACTTTATGCTTTGTCTTTCACTTTCCTGATGCATTGCTTTATACTCTGGACATATTATGCCGTATCCACATTTAATAAAGGAAATCGCCTGTCTGTGTATACTGCGCATGCACAAAACAAAGGAACTCTGCATCGGATTGCATTTGTCCGTGCAGAATTCAGTCGCCGATTGGGAACTGGAATGGTTTTCGTACAGTAAGTGTGTTCCAAAGCCTTTTTGTCTGATTCACCATTCTGTGTCTTGCCTTTCATCTGCATGCAGAATGCTCATATATGCGAGGGGAGTGCAGGTGGTTTGCACTTCCATTGCACATATGGAATTATGGCTAGCAAATTCCCTACATTAGCTCCCACAAAAGAGACTAACATATGGAATATGATTTTAATTACTGACCCAGTCAATTGTTCTTTCAACAAAGAAAATGTTAAATAGAGACAGTGGCTTGTATCATATCATTTCCAATTGAAAAGCACTCCTAAAAATGATGCACATTTTCATAATTTCATTATTCTTTGAGTGAAAAAAGTAAAATGCTGGGAGCCTTAAAAAAACAACCTAGTTATACAGTAAAAAAAAAAAAAGAATTACATTGGTTTCACCATTGTAAGGTTAATGGCACAGTTCTGTTGTGTTCAGGACATTAGGGCTCTCAAAGAATTATTTCTGTAACCAGCAACATCCAGCATCTATGATGATACCACCCTTCTTTCCTTACTTCTGAGGATTCTAATTTGCATGTCCCAATCTCTTAATCTTTTGGTTGCCGTAGAAACAGAGTATACTGATAGCTTCTATTTTTTTTTTACCTGTTCAAGACACATTTTTTCACAAGTGTTCCTGATATTAAGGATTTCAAATATATTGTCATTTGCATTCCATCTTATGTTAAAATGCTGTTTAACATTCCATAATTTTCCGGTGCCAACAGCAATATTCTGTTATGTGAACATACGGTATATCATTCCTTCAATGAGAAATCTACAAACGCATTATCTAAGCTAAAATCTATTGTGCTGAGCATTTTCCAAATACAGCTACAAGAAAAAACATATTGTACACTGTGTTTTACTCAGCCCTTTTCTAATTTGCAGGCAAAACAATTGTCTTACATAATGTATATAAAAAATTATGCTGGTTTCAATTATCATGTAAACAGGCTGAATTATATATACAGAATACATGCTGATCTTTGCATCATCTGACTGTTATTTTTATCCATGGAGAAACCAGAATAAAGTTATGACACTTTTTTCCTGTCATTGACATTTTTTTGTTCTATGCTGCATAATAACCAAGCCACAACAGATAAGGATTTTATGGCATAATTAGGATAACTTTTTCCAAAGTTTAATGCTCTTTTTTTCTTTGTGGAGAAGGTAGGGATAAATTATCATTATTATTATTATTATTATTATTATTGGGCAAATTTTCTGCGGCACTGTACAGAGAATATTTTTGTCATTCAGTCCTTGCCAAAGTGCAGCTTAGTCAAAGTTCCAGAAACAGACATCAACAAACAAACACAGACTCAGGTTTAATTTTTATTCAATTTTAATGTTGGCATTAACCTACTAGCATGTTTTTGGGATTGTGGGAGGAAGCCGAAGAACCTATACAGACACAACAAACTCCACACAGATAAGGCCTTGTCCTGCAATTAACTCATAACCTCAGCATTGTTAGGCTAGTGCTAACCACTTGAGCCACAATGCTGCCAAAATGTAACAAAAAGTGAAGTAATAGGTCATAACAGGGTGTGGGTCCCCGGTTAGAATGGCCCTATTTCGATAGGGCCATTTCCTCCCAGCCAGTTTCAAACAGGCTGGGATTTCGATTGCAATTGCATATGCCTCAAGGAGGCATTGCAATCGATTCATGGAGCACCGAGCTTTCAGTGCTCTGAAAAGTAAGTAAAAATAGTCCCCCCCCACTGTTTACCCTAATTCTAACCCTAACCCTCCCCTCTCACTACCCTAATCCTAACCCTCTCTTCCTGGCAGCCTGACCCTAACCCTCCCTTACTTGCAGCCTGACCCTAACCCTCCATCTCCCGCAGCCTGACCCTAACCCTCCTTTCCCTGTAGCCGGACCCTAACCCTCCCTACCCCACACAGAGCGCTTACTAACCTGTCCCTCGGTCCGGCGATAGCAGCGGCGGAGGGATATCGGCGGCGGCAGTATTTCCGAAGGAGAATGGGTGAAGTATGCCGAACGGCATACTCACCCATTCTGAAAAAAAGTAGAATCTGGTAAGAATTCTAAATAGGGACTTCCGAAAAGGAACTTTCAGATGTCCCTATTTCGCAAATCAGATTTTTTTGCTGGAGAATGCAACCGCTCATAACAATGGGGTCTTGGTACCATATTCATAGATCAGAATGAGTTAGGTGCAGCAGTATCCGCACGTAACTCACCTGATCTGTCCCCCGTTTTTAGGATCCTAAAGGAACTTAAGAGTGCCACAGGGCTTCCTTAACTAACTGTTCGTATTTTCCTTCTTAAGAAGGAAAACAGGAATTGAGATCTCTTCCCTGCGCCATCCACAGGTAATTGAAATCATTTTTTCCACCCCTTCTTCTTAAGGCTGCCGTGGCACACCTTCTTTATTATATATCTTTAAAGACCACACATACATAATCTATGTACCTAAATGGTACAAAGATTGTGTAAATCACCTACTATGTATGAGTGGTAGGTAATTTCTTAAAAGACCCATCTTAAGAAGCCAGAGCTTTTTAAGCTTGAACACGGTCCATGGTTCCAATCTCCATCAGACCCCTGTGAAGTGTTTGCCCCCTCAATGTCATTGCCTGGATGTAAACATATCTTGCTAAGGATTCATCATTAATCAATTCAGCTTCCTGACTTGTTCAAACACTTCCCAAAGGCTGTAGGCCCCTGTTCTCCAGCAATTCAAATTTTGACCCATCTTTCCACCTGCATTATTTAATCCCTTATATCAGGAAATGTAAGTGTTTAAAGGAAAATAGTTTATAATATATTCTAATTGGTACCAACTATGTTGATTGTTTAAGGCCTGATGCAGACAAGAGGGTAAAATGTACGCATGCTGCATTTGTCAAATAATGGAAAGTTAAGGTGTAATCCGTAAGAAAATGCAATTGTAGTTCTGGATCAGTATACAAGTACAGGAGATTGCAAATGGACACATAACCGTCGAGCACATATCTTTCAAGTTACTGTACGTTCCCTTCTTTGCTTGGATCTAGATTGCGCTAACGTGTGAGAATTACTGTTACCGTTTATTGACCACGCCCCCTTCACCCCTTTCCGCTTACAAAATAGCACTCTGAACACAAGCGGTCACTGTAGTGAGTTGCATTTAGGTTGATTCCCTTAATTGCATGCGTATTTTGTTCTATGTATGCGCAATGCAAAGATACAATAGGCCATTAATCATACATTCTACTTTATCAAAAATATAAACTGACACACTTTACCATTACTCCTCACAACAAAAGCGATTAAGAGCACTTCTTATTTAATTACTACCTAAAAGAGCTCTTACTGATTCTTCAATAAGCCTCAGATCATGTAACCAGTTACCAGTGAATATGGAATTTGTGGTCGAGTTTGTGCATTAACTTTAATTATAGCAAAAGAATTGCCTGTGACATTTGCCACAGCAAAACCCCTCTGGGTGATCACTCAATATTTAGTAATTGTTTTCCCATCAGTAGAGAAGTATTGATCTGTAACCGACTACCACACTGCTTTATTGGCAGGTCTTGCAGTTAAATACTTAAGAGAAAAAAAACACACACATAAAATTCTAGATTAAAAAAAGAGCAGTCTTTAGCTACACAGTCACAATGACATTGAAAACAAAATCCCAAACTGTTGTATCGAAATTCTAACAATGCTGCTCTTTCCACTGCACACTGAACAGGTCTGGTCAAATGATTAAGCATTACTCTGTTGAGATAAGAGCTCATGAGAGCACCTGCTTACACGCATTACATTTACACATGTGCAGGGTTAGTAAGTGAAAACAGCTCATTAGTTCAGAATTCTCACAGAAAAATGTCAAATCTAAAGGACATGCACTCCAAATTATTAGGCAGAATAGGAATATATATAGAGTCAGTACCAGTATGGGAATGCAAAAGACAATACAAGAAAACTGATTAGTTTCATAACAACTATATTTTATAATAATGCATGCCTCTAGGGCAGTGAATCCCAAGCATTGTCAGTTTGAGGTACTCTTAGGACCTGATTCAGAGTTTTAGCAGTCATGCAACTCAGACGCATAAAAAAACGGCAGCGGTGTAGGAGGAGCACTGGCTGCGGGTTATAGGTAACGTTTTTTGCAACATGCATTAAAAAGTTTTTTTTTTTTAACTAATCCCCCCCACCAATATAGATAAACAATTTAATTAATATACAGATATCACCACTACAGAGCATGCTGGTGCTTGTAGTACTACAAGCACCAGCATGCCCATGGATGCCAGGACATGCTGACACATGGGCAATCATAAGCACCAGTATATCCTCTGTGCTGCTCAATGCCCCCAATATACTATCATACAGTATATTACATAAAAAAAATGTGTTCCAAGTTTTTAATCCTGGGTAAAGCCTTGGCAAAACTAAGTTTCATTTATGTATAATATTATTATTATTTTTTTATTTGCCAGTATCTAGTTTTCTGTGTATATGTTAGTACATTTGCATATCTGCCTCATACATGCATTTATGCCGGTGTATTTACCTTACTTTTGATCTGAAAACTGTATTTTATTGTAATTGCTGAGTAGTAATAACAATTTTTTTTTATGTTTGATTGTTTCAATGTATTTCTTATGACTGAAAAAGACAAACACTGAATGCAAGTATGGATTCCAACTGCAACTAATTAAATGATTAATTGCCTTTAAAACTCCTTCTCAAGTTTCTCAGAACATTTACTCTTTGAGAAAACCCTGAGGGAGAAACGCGTTTGAGTTACCCTCCACCTGTGACTTTTAAAATGTGCATGTTTTTAAATTATCTGATTACTGCAAAGTCTGCCATTAGGGATGTCTTTTGGTATTACCGGCAACAAGTCTCTACAACCTAAGAATAAGTATTTGATGTGGACACCGTCCTGTCTGAAAATGAATATTTATGTATAGCTCACAGTTTCATTGACAAAGTGAGCACATTTGGGAGCTAATCAACCTTCCAGTATATCATTACAACCATGCTAATTGGGAACAAGCAGGCTGGAGACTGGGATTAGTTTAATCACACTTTATGGACCAAAGCTCTGGTGTTACCTGCCTATGAGCTGCATTATATCAGACAGCACTGCGCAAGGGGAACTGAAAGTTCCTCAATATTTAAGGGGCGTTTATTTCGTTTTATATGCGCTATTGCTGTCCATTGTACTGTAAAAATCTTACACCATCCCCCGTCAAATTTACAGATTAAACATAAAGCTATGTTCTCTGGAGCTGATCCGGAGCTGTGACGGATGAGCAATGTGCAAGCAGTGTACCGTATGTCCTATGCAGAGTTATTTGTCTCCACAGAAGTACACAACCCTGGATAGGGCATAGGGAAAAAGGGCAGACATGTCATCCCTGCAGTTGGAGTCGTATGGGCAGAGGCTGTGATTCTTTAATGTTTGCATTTATAGCATTAAAAACGCCATTTAATCAGGTACATCAATGCCTTAACATAGTAGCGATATTCCTCTGCTATTCTGGCATTAAAGAAAAAAAAAATGAAATGAAAAATATTTTAGTCATTATCTAATTCACAGATTGTTCTAATATGTAGATCAGTCTTTTTTCAACCAAAATGAATTTTCCCATTGAAGATAGTGTAAGCGGAAGCGCAGGCATCTTACACTGCTACTGTGCCTATTTAAGTGAGAAGAACACCCCTTTTCTCATTTAGATATTGTGGAGCTCCCTGTTCCACTATCACGGAGCAAACAGATGCGGACATGGGGGAATGGGCAGCAGTGTGCCCTTATTTCTATTTTTGCTCCTGTTCCGAGCATGCACACTGCTCATTCCCGCTATGCTTCTACCTATACCACAGCTCTGGATCAGCTCCTATGTGCAAAAGTAAATAATTTTACCTGCATGCTAAAGAATTCGAATGAATTAGCATTACAAAACAGTTAGGCCAAGCTATACACTTGCACCTATTCTGCCCTTACTAACAAATCCTGTATCTCCAGTCCTGCTCCTCTGTCTCTCCAGGCTCCTTCCTCGGTCTCCCCACCTCTGATCCCAGTTCTTTCACTTATCTTTTGCTGTTTCTTGCTTTTTCCATCTGGCTCCTCATGACACACTGACTAAGTAATGATAACATAATCTCTGCATCCATGGCACTCCTATGAGTGTGCTGTGCTCCCCAGGGTTGCTAAGTGCACACTTTGGGAACTACTGTTTTAGGGTTTCCATGGTGGAAGTAACAAAGTAAATGTTATTTTAACATTTGCTGATACATAATGGCGATATTATTGTAGGTTTCCTTCCAGACTATGAGATGTAGCAAAACACAGTAGATAAATAATCTCTCTTTTATATACAATGCAAGCTGTGACCACTATTTGTGTTTATAAATCTGTTTCACTTGTCTTATAAATACAGGTTTGTTAATTAGATGTTATGGACTGGATCATATAAAGGACAGTATGACCGTAACAAACAAAATTTGACACCAGCGCCAATCTGTCAAAATGGACTCTAAGGGCTGGATCTGGCTGCCAGTCATATCTTAGTTGTCACCAACATTAAATGTAACAAACCCTAATCTGACCCTGGTAAGAGCCATCATAATTTATCTTTCCATTATGGTTTAATAAAAATCAATCTCCTATGTGTGGATTAATAGCCATGTCTCAATTTATTTCATTTAAAAATCATTCAATAAAAGCAGACATTTCATTGGTCCCTCTAACTAATTATCCTGATATGTCTGTTCCATGCTTTACAAGGAATCTGTCCAAACATATGGAACAATGCAAGCTTCAAATCCACCACAAATTCTACTCAGGGTTGCCGACTTTTAAAAGCTTCCCTCCTGGAGATCCAGGAGGGAAGCCATAGATGCATGCAGGGGCGAGGCTTAACGGCGCGATTTATGCAAATTGTGTCATTAAGCCCCACCCCTTGACTAGGAATTAAACCTTTTGGGGTTTCATAGGGATGGGGGTGGGGCTTGATGACGCAATTTGTGTCATCAAGTCTCTTCCTATCCCTAGTATCACTAGTATATTAGTGTTGCCAGGCATGAGGGCAGGACTTGAGGCTATGGTTTCATGGAAACCACAAGCCTCAAGTCCCCTGCGGGAGGTTTGTCGGCACATTCCGGGAGAGTCGGCGACTATGATTCTACCATCTTGTCCTTCTTTTTGGCTAACACCAAGATGCTTTTTGAAAATGAAAATGTGTGTGATATGATTGCACTGTGCTCCGGCTGTTGTACTCTTTAAATGTCCAAGCTTTCAATGACATATGCCTTCGAGAGCAGGACAGTGGTGAGCAATATTATCTCACTTTAGTAGAGTCGTTTCCAACCATATATATGGAATTTAAATGTTTTCCTTCAGGTGATTTTCAATGAAAATAGTTTCGGTGTGGTTAGGAAGATAAACTGTAAACTCCACTCAGACATGCACAGATGTAGATCATTAAATATTCTCTATAAAATCATGTGAAAAATGTAGTAGCCATATAAATACAATTAATATATACTATTCAAAATGACACTCTTGCAATGAATGATTATTTTTCACACCACAAAATGAAACAACTTCCTTAGATGAATAGCTGAATAGTGATTGCTGAATACATGCCTGAGATGCATTGTATTAAATAATGGATTCAACTATGTTTATTATGGCTGCAATTTTATTTCTAGAATCCTTTTCCTTTCAGATAATGTATTCTTGTTTATTTCTTTCAGACTACTAATAAAACTTTCATAATTAGCATATTAACAAATACTTAATGGCACACTTGAAAACAATTAATTAGTGATGATTTACATATTTGTAGATGGAAGTAGTGTTTCAGAGATGAACGGTACTAGACGGTAATGTTCATATATTGTTGGTTTAAGGTCAAAGTGAGCGATATACAAGGTTCCTGCACATGATAAATAATGATATGCATTGTTAAGGGTTATCAGAAAGTACTAAAATCAATATAGGATTGTTTCCAGACTTTTATAATGAGAGATTTGGAAAACAATGGTAGAGTTAAGAGATGATGTTTCCTAGCCCTAAAAGCATAGTTGCAGACTCTCCCGGAATGTCCGGGAGAAACACAAAATTCAGGTAGTTCTCCCGGTATCCCGGGAGAGCCTACAAATCTCCCGCAAGAGACTTGAGGCTCGTGGTTTTATGGAAACCACGACTTCAAGTCCTGCCCCCCTGCCTGTCAACACTAGTTTACTAGCATTGCTAGGGACAGGGAAAGACTTGATGACGCAAATTGCATTATCTAGCCCCACCCCCACCCCTATGAAATCCTGAAATGGGTAATTGATTATCAAGGGACGGGGCTTAATGATGTGATTTGCTTAAATAGCGTAATTAAGCCCCGCCCCTTGTATGCATTTATGGCTTCCCTCCGGGATCTCCCAGAGGGAAGCTTTTAAAAGTCGGCAACCCTGCCTAAAAGTAAAGATAACCAGTATCTAAGAACTAAGCAAAGCATTCTTCATGTATGCAATGAATAAAATTAATTTGACTGCTCTTGAAATGCAATTCTTGCATTAACAAACATATATATGTAAGTAATTATAGACTGGATCCTAAGATCTGATTTTAATGCAATTGGATCCCGAGCAATGGATGGGTAGGAATCCACAACTGCAGGGCTTTTTTCATGTGATGACATCTCTAACCACTCAGGGCCTACCTTACGTTTTCTGACTCTGGGAATGTAAAATGACCACTGTTTTAGTAGTCTGAATCAGAGAGAGGACACACCTATACTGTACACTACAATCACAACCTGTCGGAAATCTCATTCTTCTAGTCTGGATAGACTGAAAGAGTGGGTGTCAGTAGGTACTTTTGCACACATCTGCATTTGGACGGACTCAGACCCATGTAGAGAACTTAAGGTAGGCTTATGGTTATGCGAGTCGGGAGAGCTGAGCAGTGCCATTTCTAGACCTAGCAGAGCCCAGGGTGGAAAAAAATTATTTAAAAAAAAGGTATGTTGTGTATGTGCCTAGTAATCCACTTCTGCCAGTTGCTGTGTGCCCAGCCTTCATTTGTGCACCTTATATGTTTCCAGCCTCTTTTTGTTCCCCTTATATGCATTGGGTTGTAATCATATTTCCGACGGTAAAAATACAGACACTAAAAATACCTCCACGAGGGTGCCGGCGGTGAAAATCCCGACACCACAAAAATACCGGCGATGAAAATCCCGACACCAAAACAATACCGGCGATA
>WWET01000089.1:219224-233660 GCA_011038615.1 Limnodynastes dumerilii | reverse complement strand
AAAATAGCTACTACGCATGCGCAGTAGCTATTGTTCATTGAATTACGTCCGTCTATGGAAGACGGACGTAGTTCTGGATCCGGCCCATTGTTAATACCCCGTTCAGATTACCAGCTAAAAGCCGGGGTTTTCATTAAATTCCCGGCTTTTTCTGGCAATCTGAATGTAAACCCCCGGCTCTTTCTAGCCGGGTCTTAGACACGGCTAAAAAGAAGGGGTTTGCGGAGAAATCAGGGAAATCCCGGGCACCGCTGTCAGTGTGAACGGGCAGCCCGGCGTGTCCCTGTAAATCCCGATTTGCAGGGCTAGTAATCAGAACAGGGTATAATATAATTATTATGTATAGCCAACAGAGTTTTTCAGCTAAGAACAAAGGACCAGAGTCAGAAGTCCTACGAAAGGGTACTTATGCATTCCGAATGTGTAAGTAATTTGTTGTGATCGTACTAAGCATGCAGGCATATTGCTGTTACGCAAAAGAATGCAGTACGAATGATTCTGCATTCTGTGCGTTAATGGACTCCGAAGGCGTATGGTAAAAAAGGGTGACTGACACAGGCTTACTGCTCTCAGCATGTGATGTGATGACAGAGGTGGAAAATTAAGCAGAGGATTACACAGGGAAAATATGCTTTCATCTTACCACAAAATATACGTACTGTATGATTGCTATGTGACTGTTAATGCCATGGTAGTCACATGACACATTATCATTTTGTAAAGGAGAACATGACAGTTTTCTCGTTCATCCACTTTGCAATAGAAAAAAACAAAAAGCCTGAATCTCAAAATCAAGGCTGATCCAAATTTTGGGAACACAGGGATAAACAAATAGAAATGTACTGTGTGGGAAATCCTGCAAGAGGAGCCCTAGGTCAACTCTAATTTACAGATTGATCAAAACACTGTGCAGTATGTGAGTTCTGTGTGCATTTACCCTGCTAGCAAATATGTCATTACTTTGCGCTCCTCACATTGCACATTGTTTTGTGCAGGTCAACACTTGCATCTGTTTTGCCCTTACTATTAAGCGCTGTATCAGCCGCATTGCCTTTTTGTATGAAGAGACTATTCTTATTTCATTTATAATAAGTAGAATAACAGCATATGTTAGTAGGACATCTACTTCAGGGTTGCCGACTCTCCCGGATATCCGCGAGACTCACGAAATTTGGGCAGTTCTCCTGGTATATCGGGAGAGTCGGCAAAGCTCCCGCAAGCCCCAACCAGCTACTCATTTCTGTTGTAATCCCTAGAGTTACTAGGGATGGGTGGGGCTTGATGATGTCATCAAGCCCTGTTCATCCCATGTAACACTAGAGATGACATGAATGATTGACAGGGAGCAGGACTTAATGACGCGATTTGCATAAATTGCGTCATGAAGCCTCGCCCCCTTGCTGTCATCTATGGCTTCCCTCCAGGTTCTCCTTCCCGGGATCTACTTCAGTGTAACACATAGCACTATAGTTAGAAAAGGTAAGTAGTCTATTCATTACTGCCTATTATAGTGCATTGGAAGCTGTTCGTTCATTAATTATTTGTGATTTAATTATTTATGTATGTACTCCTAATAGTAATTCCTGTGCTGTGTAAAACTTAGCAGGAACATTGGTGATGCACAATAGGGGATTGATTTACTCAGTTGATGATGATGTTGACTGTAGCATGTTAAAAGCATATTTTGATGTAGTTAAGTGCTCTGTTCTGACATTGCCGATGGGATAAATTATTCTTATAGTACATATGTACTACACTGTGCTGCTGGGAAGTTTTCTCTACAAAAAGCAAGGTCGTTCTACAAGCTATCATCCACAATTTTAATAGTTTTGAGTGCCGATATATGTTAGCATTAAGCAATAGTGCTGATAAAAAGCATAAAGGAAAATGGTCAAAATTGGTCTAATAACAAAAAACAAATGTGAATCTTTTTTATTTAATAAGTCAGTCGTTATTGCTGCAGAAAATGAAATAAAAGATGATTGCAGATAATGTTATTATTGGGCAATACAATAAAAAACTGATCTTAGTGTTTAATTATTTCTGTCAACCTTAAATATGAAGAACTGGATCCAAACTTACAATAAATGATCATGGTCTGTTTGCAAGGAGCAAAAAATGACCACAATTTTGTATGTTCTTTACCACTTCTTGATTCAGACTTCTGCACTGAATGTCATTCCAAGGGTTGGGCGGGAAGCATACAGCGTGAATGTGAGCTAGGAGAGGGGATTACATTTTTACAGTAGGAGTGTTTTTCAGTCCTTTTACAATATCCACTCTTTCACATTGCCCCTGTTTTAAGGTAGGGTTCACAAATGGTAAGTCAGCACAGGACTCAGGCAGAAGTGGGGTCTGGATCTGGTCCTTTTTGTTATACTAGACCTGATTCAGACTTAAGAGTGCTTTAAGAACGCTTGGATAGCAAAAGTCTGCACTTATGTGGCAAGTGCTGTCTCATGACTCACCCCTTTGACGGACGGAATTTAGCTGACTTCTGCATGCCATAGCCCTACCTTAATTTCTCCATGCTCACCATTGTGCGGAATTAGCGAACGTACGCACAGAAGTGCCCCACCCACATTACGTATTCTCCCAAATACGGAATATAGTCATGTCCTGTTGTATGGAATTATGCACTTGTGGAAATCAACTCCATATGTAGTGAGATCCGATGAGTAACATCTGCCGTGCGCATGCGCAGATTGCTAAAAGATGCCAACTTACACACACAGAACGTGTATGGTTACAAACATTAAGTCTGAATACGGTCCACTATTGCTCCCTTATATACCATTAAGAAGTGGGAGGTATTTGCAGTTTAAAGAACCACACTATAGTCTAAATGGGTGTGGGTCTGTGGAAAGAACAGCCCTATTTCGATAATGCCGTTTTCTCCCAGCCCGTTTCGAACTAGCTGGGATTTCGAATGCATATGCCTCGATGGGGCATAGCAATCGATCCACAGAGTACTGAACTTTCGGTGTTCCGAAAGGTAATGGAAAAAAGTACCCCAACCATTCCCCTAATTCTAACCCTAACCCTCCCCTCTTATTACCCTAACCTTCCCTTCCTCGCAGCCTGATCCTAATTCACCCTTCCCTGCAGCCTGACCCTAACCCTCCATCTCCCGCAGCCTGACCCAAACCCTCCCTCCCCTGCAGCCTGACCCTAACCCTCTCTTCCCCACACCCTGGAGATGTTACTCACCTTTCCCTGTGGTCCTGTGGTAGCAACGGCGGTGGGATAGTGGTGGGAGCGGTGTTTCCGAATCAGAATGCTCACCCATTCTGTAAAGAAAAAATCTACACTGGGGGGGGGAAGGAAAAGGAACCTTCGGAGGTCTCTATTTCTCTATTTCGGAAATGAAACTTTCTAACCAGGGACTGCAACCGAGTCTAAATGACAATAGCTGTTTTTGTTTGTGCTTGTTTGTGTGGTCCAGGAAAGCTCATTTTCTGTTATTAATGCAACACAAACCCAAGGGGGATTATTACTATTTACATGGTTTAAGTCATTGCAAAGAACAATGCCAGCAACTGAGGAAAGGAAATAAAATACAAAAATCTTCCTTTATGACTTGAATTAGCATATAGACGATAAAACGTATTATGATGTCATATAAAGAGATAATTAAAATTGTTTCAGTATACGACATTCATGTCATCTCTGTGAAAGAATGCTTCTTCAGTAGAGTTATCTTTTTATTAGACATATTAATCAGGTTTTAATAAGAAAGTGAAGCATGCCTAAACTCTCAAAGCATTAGGATTGACCTTTGCTAAGTAATGTTTATGGAGCAGCATGCGCTGTTTACTGCAAATGAATGCAGATTGATTCATTTTTATTGTAAGTGCTGCCATTGATTGCCAAGATCTTATTACACCCGTATGATCAATTGCTACTATCATACTTTTTGATAATACTTCCAAATGATTTATCATTTATGAGCAAGATAAGTCATAAAACTTTATTGCACAGTTAAAATTGTATTCATTATGTAGACATGCTAAGATATGTCTTGTAAGATTTAACCTAAAATGTAAGAAATCTAACAGTCAACTCTAAAAGTTTGACGTTTCATTTCTGTGCCAGTGTTTTGTGTTACTTGCCTCTTTAAATGAGCGAATTGCGACTGTCCTGTTTTCGACAGCACAGGCCCTGTTTTTGGTCTTTGTCCAGAATGGTGAAGTAGTAGGAATATGCGTGTTAATGAATGAGTTCCTAGCATACCAGGGGCAGGGAGATAAGAAAAGTACAATCCGGAAGTGAGGTCATTAATCATGACAAAATCATGCAATTTATCAGACCACTACCATTGCAGGGAGGTATGTTGGTAATGTAAAAATATCCATCATGTTATGTTTGGCAAGGAACATATTTTCAAAGACACATGTAGCCTGAAATAAGAAACTTCTCCTAGAGAATTGTCAGACGTGTCAGTCACAGTGTCGGAAATATGTCAGTCAAAACAGCAAAGAATGGTGTGTATTTCAGCAGGGGTGTTCTAGTTTCCTGGAACTCACAATATGTTGTCATAGAAATGCATTACATACCAACTTAGGGGGTTAATCTACTAAACTCCATTATTTTGTGTGAGCCTGACTGGAATAACATTAATAACTCAGGGTTGCCGACTTTTAAAATCTGCCCTCCGGGAGACCCCGGAGGGAAGCCATTGATGCATATAGGGGGCGGAGTTTAACAGCGAGATTTATGCAAATTATGTCATTAAGCCCTGCCCCATGACTATTAATTACCCCTTTTGGGGTTTTATAAGGATGGGAGTGGGGCTTGATGCGTCATCAAGTCCCTTCCTGTCCTTAGCAACACTAGTAAACTAGTGTTGCCAGGCAGGGGGCAGAACTAGAGGCCATGGTTTCATGGAAACCACGAGCCTCAAGTCCCTTGCGGGAGATTTGCCGTCTCTTCCGGGATACTGGGAACTGACAGAATTTCAGGTGTCTCCCGGACATTCCGGGAGAGTTGCCAACTATGTATTAACTCTTCCAGCAAGGTCCCATGATGAGTCGTGGTGCAGACGCCATGCTGCGTGTGCATTGTCCTTGTTTCTAGACTTTATGGGCCAGATCCAGACTTGAGAAACACACCCCACTTGCGCATGCAAAGTGCGTGAATCAGTGGTGCTCCATGTTCGTTTATATGACATACTAAAATTATAGCAATTGCCATAAGGAGTTTTACATGCTAGTCAGGGATTTGTAAATACAGAAAGCTTAGTGTTCATGCAATAATTGCCATTTTCATACAAATAAAAAACTGTGTGAAGTTGTCTGCCTTTAGTAATTGGAGCCCTTTTGTTATCATGACTCCATTATCATTATCTTCAGTATGCTTACAAACTATTACTTTACTACTTGCACAATGCTTTAAGATGAAACTGTATATTCCAGTGAAATATTCCGGTTAATATCTGAAATTGGTTCCTATTGTGTATTCTGAGAAAAACTTCAACACCACTATAAATAAACAATACAAACAACGTAACAGACAAACAAACACAAAAGAGTCTACACCAGAAAAAGAGAAGTTTAATAGCATATCTCTGGTGGGCAGAATCATAGGCTGGGGTTTCTCAAGGCACTGAACATATTTCACATAACCATCAGCATTAATAAGAGATGAGGCGAGATGTCTGTGATATGCATGTCATCACATAGCAAGGATTCAATGCACAGTAGGTATGTGTTAACCATTTCCGAATACGCACACTTCACACATAATGCATTCTCCTTTCTGCTTTTATATCATACGTATGAGACATAAACCGATAATCATAGCACAATCGCTTACAAGCCATGACACTATTAATGAATTTATGTAACAAAGATTCTAGTCTAATTAAAGTAGGAAATCTGCATCAGGAAAAAGTTTTCTTTTGCAACTAAACAGAAAACTGTCTGTACTGTATAGATCATTATTTTTTAATAAACCATTCAAGATGGTTTGTATACTGACATAACATCACATAGTTGTTACATATAATGCTAACACATTTATTCTAACAAGAAAATGATTTAGCTGTCATTTATTTTCCCATAAACTGCTTATACAAATGCAAATAAAAATATATCTGCTAAACACAACATTGAAAGCTGGATTCACAGATCTAGGCAAGTGTGCCAATTACCAATGGCAACCTTTCAGCAGGCTTTGCGCAGTTACTGAAAATGACGTTGCTATATTCCAGCCACAGCGCTAATATCACTCTTTCTAACAATAATAAACAACTATTAGTGCAAAGGTTGGGATTTTTAAGAAAAATTGATACACAAAAACCTGGATAGAAAGAGGATGATTTATAGGCGAATGCATATGTGCTGAGGAACATATGCATACTGTAAAAGGAAAAACATCAGTTTAAAGTTGTACACATCGTACAGTCTGAGAAACCCGTACTAAAGTATTAAATGACTATATAGAGCATCAATATATATACAGATACAAGAAATGACAGCATAGGGGTTGGGTTGAGGATATCATTTATGCAAATCACATCTGAAGACCCCCCCTTTCTAAAAAAAGCTATTTAATCATGTCCTGCCATAGTCAGCAGATCTATCCGTCAGCGTCTCCTCTCCTCTGCAACAGTTCCCCTCCATCTAAGTGACACTGGTGTGACCCCAAGGTCACATCATCCTAATTCAGTGAGCAGAGAGTGCACTGCAGTGATGAGGAGAAAAGCTTCAGTAGGGTAAGTTTGGAGGGCGTACACCAAAAGAAGAGGAGAGGGGGCTCCAAGGGGAGGGTCAAATTCTTGCCCCCCCAGGGGAGGGTTAAATTCTTGCCCCCCCCCCAACAAAAAATGTTGTGACGATCCGTGTCCCACCCGTCCTTAGTAAACCTTGGGGCTTTCGGTGAAGATCTGCATTAAATCACTACCTCAAGCCAGAATTCGGCTCAATCTCACGGGATTCCAGGAGCAGTTACTGGAATTTGGCAGTCTCCTGGAAATTCTGGGACAGTCCGCAATTATGACCATACCTTCCTCCCTATCTTTGTCTAAACTGGGGCAATGGCTAGGAAATTTGTTCAGTCACCTGTTTCTTTCTATGCAAATAAATGAATGAGTGATGCAAGAATCTGCCAACAGTGTGCAAGGTCCTTTCAAATGGAAGGCAGTTAAGGAGTTCCTAGCACTATCAGAGGGCAAGACACACCCTGGAATGTGGCCATTCCGTCTTCACGCTTAAGACTATGGCACTTTTATAAAAATGTTTATGCCTCACGAGTGGAAAATGATAGGGAGTATTGTAAGACAAATTTATAAAGAAATGCAGTATTCATATCAATACAGTACAGAGTTTGTGTAAAGTACATACACACACCTTAGGTACCACTTAAATCTCTATATATAAAAACAGGTAGAAACAAACTTGTTTCACTGGCATATAACCAGAAGAAATTGCAGTCTAATCCATGCATTACATTTTTTACATTTTAATCTTAATAAAATAATGAAACTTTTAAAAACAATTTAAACATGGCAAATATCATCATCGTAATATTTTTAAATACAGAGAAGAAAAGAACATAAACGAGCTGATCCATAGCTGTTCTTTTACCTATTTATTAGCTCGAAATGCCGCAGGATTTTGCTCTGCACATGAGAAGGACGGGAGTGGGCACAGGTCAGTCGCCCACGTCACTTAAAGTTGATTGCCTCTCATTTTGACTCCCATATCCTTTGCTCCACAAAGTCTCACAGAGCCTCTGAATATCAAAGCCTATTTTATGAGCCCCATTGTGCTCATTTTCACATAGTCCAATGTCCACATCATAGAAAAACAGATCCTGTCCACTACTGCATTCCTCTCCTCAGAAGCATTGGTGCCCAACATTGGTGGCTAATTTCTCATTATATTGGCAGGAATGAAGGACCGGATTCACAACGCCGCATTTTTTTTTCTCACATGCCTAGTTACCCGTTTCTAGCAACTACGCATGCACAGTAACTATTTTACGCTATCTACATAGCGTTTCATTACGTAGATTGCGTACATGCGGTCTTTAAAGACCGCATGTATGCAATCTACGTGACAAAATGCTATGTAGATAGTGTAAAATAGTTGCTACACATGCGTGGTAGCTAGAAACGGATAACTAGGCTTAAGAAAAAAATGCGGCGTTGTGAATCCGATCCAAAATGAGAATAAGCAAAGCTTCCATTGAAATAAAACCACAGTTGGTTTTAGGCAATAAAGTCACAGTGATTTCATGAGATTTAAAGACCGCATGTACGCAATCTACGTAACGAAACGCTGCGTAGATAGCGTAAAATATTTACTACGCGTGTGCATTAGCGCAGCACTTAGAAATCGGCAACTTTAAAAACACATAGTTGAGAATCCGGTCCACTAATCCTAAAAGTTAGATTCATTTTTTTCAAACTTTTGTTACTTGATGTACAAGCAGAACTTTAAGTGATGATTCATATACTGTAATGAAAAAGAGTTCAGTACTCTATGTATAAATTCCTGGCCAAGAAAGACAACAATGTTCCGACCTGAGGAATAAGTACAGAAGTGGTTCATTTTAATGAAGTACAAATTATGGAGAGGAAATTCGTGCTGAATGAATTTAAAGTATACAGTAACTAACAAAATAAGAGTAATGATTACAGACTCAAATGTTTTATTTAATTCTAATTTATGAGTCAGAAAGTAAAATTAAATATTTATTTTACTTGCCTCAACAACAAAATAGCAAAATTTCCAGTATTCATATATGTTGAGCAATAATAACTGCTATATTGAATTATCATTTTTACAATATTGCTGTGGACTTTTGTGGCCCTTAAGTAAAATTGTGTCATTTCTTCAAATTATCTTCATATATCCACTAAATGAATCGTCGTAGTTTATTGTTTCTTCTTCTTCTTTTTATTATTATTATTATTATTATTATTATTATTAATAACAACAACAACAACAATAAAAAGAAGAAGAATAAGAAATGATTATCCTAAAATCCTCCAGCACAGTTAATTAGTTGTCATTGAATTAATGACAACATACACAGTCAAAGGCAACTGCAGATAAATGTACTTTCTCTTTATATGACTTCCGAGACTGCTCCTTACATTTATATCTCTTGGTGTGCTGCTTTGTGAGCAGATGACATTAAGTCTGGTGGCAAGCGTAAGAAGAACAAGAACAATCCGTTTCTGTTGATTGATTTTATGATAAAGGATAAAGCAGGAAGTTTAAGAAAAAATCATGAGCTGCCATCTCTACTGAAAAGTATTTTACGTATTCAAGGATGTTCCTCATAATTGTCTAGCATCAAGGAATAGTGGGTCTGATCCAGAGTTTAAACGCAGCTGATGCGCATGCAAACCACTCTGACCTTTGGATAATAAACAGTTAACAGATAATTAGTTGGCCATCTGTGGACTTCATAGTCTTAGCTTGTTGCTAGAACCTCCCAGACAAGTCAGGAGGAGCCCCAATTCAGGGCAGTGTGTCATTCTTACCATATTACTTCTGATTCTTAATTCCTTGCTTGTCATCACACGTTCAACCACTGCCCTGGGATTATCTACAAGAACTAAGTATTTCTTAAGATTTTGAATACTTATTTGCAGTGCTGTGAAAGTTGCCACTTTTAAACCATATGTCATTATATAACTATTGTTACTTAATTAATAGGAATCACTATAATATCTATTTTATTTATCTTATATTTGATACTGGTTTTAATATTGTAATTATTAAATTCCATTAACTTTTCTAAATTATATGACTGCTTAATATTCCAAAATACAAGGTAAGTAGTAGTTTTTATTTAATTATTTTTTGTATTCTAGTAATTATATGATTGCTTTATTAATTCATTGGCACTGTGTCTTCTTTGCAACTTTATTATTATTATTATTATTATTATTATTATTATTGTTTATTTATAAACAAGGTATCGCAGCGCCATACAAAATACAACAGCAAAATACAGTACAGACATACAGGGGAGGGATGGACAGCATAGTACATAATAAAATACAATATAAATATAAAAATATCACAAAAATACAATAAAGTGAAGTAAGCACAGACAGCAAGGCAAAATGTAAGGTGTCAGGGTTGGCAGATCAGGGAGGAGGGGATATAGTACAGTGTGAGGTTGAGAGGAAGCCACCAGGTGGGGATGGGGTAAAAGGGTAGCAGATAGGGACAAGAGTGTACAAAGTGAGGGGGGAGTGATGGAGGAGGGAACAACTCTAGGATGGAGGGCCATGCTCACGTGAGCTAACACACATAAGGAGGGGGGAAGAAAGGGGATTGCTGGTGTGAGTGGAGGAAAGAGGGAAGGGAAAGAAGGGATAGATGTAGGATGCAGTGAGGATGTTGAGGAGGAGTGGCAGGCTAGCCTGAACAGGTACATTTTGAGTGAGTGCTCAAAGACCTGCAATGTGGGGGAGAGTCTGAATGAAGAAGGGAGAGGTGCAGCATGGGAGAAGTCCTGGACAAGAGCGTGAACTGTGGTAATCAGTAGGGAGGTCAAACAGCGGTGGTTATAGCAGAATGGAGAGGGTGGGAGGGAGTGTGCATGTTGAAGAGGGAAGAGAGGTAGGGAGCAGTGGATGAGGAGATGGCCTTAAAGGTGAGGGTAAGGAGTTTAAAAAGAGGTCTGAAGCAGACAAGAAACCAGGGTTTGACACAAAGAAGAGGCAGAAGTAGAGCAGTGTGAGAGGAAGATGAGCTTGGAAGCAGCATTGAATATGGATTGAAGGGGGGCAAGATGGGTGAGCAGGAGCAACAATACTTTTAGTATTGGGGAGCCACAAAAATGCCACCACACAGTTACTTCTTTAGAACGCCCATAGATCATAGTATTTTACAGCTGTTTAAAATACTTTTTTTTGATCCTGAGATATTGCCGGTATAGCAATGTGAAAGTGGTATCATTTGTGCTTTTTTTTTTAAAGCAAAGTGCTATCATGGCTTACGCACTTTGGGCCTGATCCAGACCTACGCACATGATACGCCCTTATGCGTAGCGTATTTACGCCAGTGTACTTACAAAGCACTCTTCTAGGCACTCCCCTCGATCGTCCATATTTATGCCGTCTGACGCCGACCAAACCCTACCCTAACTTTTCTGAGCGTAACCACGGGTGTCCGTAGGCTCTTTGCGTAGTTACAACGCTTAGCATGCCCATCCTGTACGATTTAAACGCCCTCGAAGCGTAAGTATGGGTTTCATATTGCTGGCACGCCCCTTCATGCATTGTTACGAAGCGAATATGCTCAAGGCCCATATGCTCTGAATTTCATTGCGTAACATCTGCAACGAAAGTAAGTACTAAAGGGCGCTTTTACGCTTATGAAAAGTGTAAAAACACGGGCAGGTGTAGGTCTGGTCCAAACTGTAAACATTTGTTTAAATACAGTTGGAATGCTAATGAAAACACAGCAAGTAATTAGTTATTTGCTTAGCTATTTTTTATTAGTATGTGTGTTATGTATATTTTCCATTGGAATGCGTCACCAAATCACTACATTCTCTTACTCTGCAAACTAGTCAATAGGCAGAATTTAAGCTTTGCGACAGGGGGGGCCATTAGATCCCCAAATCAGTCCCATATTGACTGTCTTGGACCAGTACAGTATATTGTTTTGTTTTTATTCGCCTTAAAATTATAAGGGCATAGCCATGCCATTGACTTCCTGTAAGAGAAGTGAGCCAACACTGGTACTGTATAGAGTTAGAACCACCTATCTCAGAAAAATGTATATTATCATAGGTATGTAACTAACATTTCTTCATTTTATTTTACATCTAGAATGGGAGTTTACCTAGCACACATACACAAATATAGCGGTGTGAGTCCCTGGTAAAAACGGCCCTATTTCGATAGACCGTTTTCTCCCAGCCAGTTTCGAACTGGCTGGGATATCAATTGCTTATGCCCCGATGAGGCATAGCAATCGATTCCCGGAGGACCAAACACGGTGCTCCTAAAGATAAGTGTTAAAACTAACCCCAACCCTTCCCCTAATTCTGACCCTAACCTCCCCTTCTATTACCCTAACCCTCCCTTCCCCGCAGCCTCACCCTAACTCTCCCTTCCCCGCAGCCTGACCCTAACCCACCATTCCCCGCAGCCTGACCCTAACTCTCCCTTCCCCGCAGCCTGACCCTAACCCACCATTCCCCGCAGCCTGACCCTAAAAGTGTAACCCCGGAGAGGTTACTCTGCGGCAGCGGCGATGTTTCCGAAAATGAATGGGTGATCGGCATACTCACCCATTCTAAAAAAAAATTCTAAAATGGATGGGTATTCGAAATAGGGACAGCCGAAAAGGAGCTTTCGGCTCTTCCTATTTCTCAATACCATCCTTCTATGCGGGGACTGCAGGATTATCTGTGTTCTTGGGCACAAAGTTAGCTAGTATTAACAGTTAATTTAGACCCAGAAAAAAATCAAGATGAGACATTGGATGTTTCCTTTCATTTTCTAATCTGTAATATAAAAATGTCATACTATGAAGCTGCATTACAGCACCTTGTCTGTTTTTAGAAATGTCCAGATTATGTATTAGCCTAATTAGCACTGCTTTGGCTTAAGGTTCTTGTCCTCATTAATACTGTAATATTACACTGATATTTCTATCAATCTCCAATTAGCACTTACGCTACAGACTTTAGCAACATTTATTTCAAGTAATAACCACACAAAATGATAAAACTTCAATATTCTACCATTAGGTTAAATGTATCATCTTGCAAATTATTCGGTGATATATTATTCATTTTATTCCTTAAGTAGTAAAACAACCCTTCTGCTTTCCTTGGCTTGTAAAATGTAAAATGTTACGGAGACACCATAATATAACATAAAAGTAATAACTCATTAAACGGAGTGAGTAAAATGTAAATTATTAAACTGAAGTATTTCCCTAAAACATCAAATGATTCGTATTCCATATTTAACTTTTATAAAACATTATAGTAAAATTATACTTTCACATAGGGAAAGTCTTAATTTTAGTGCAGGTAAAAATACTCTCTTGTGTTATCCCATCTCCCAGCTTTTGGCTATTTCACACCATTGTTAAAATAACAAACGACCTAGATAGCTACTGGAGCAGAAAGGATGAACCCCAAGGACTGTTCACACCTATCGGCTGTTTCAGTCAATAACTAATGCTTGAAAATCAGATTGGGCTTGTTCAAAAAATTCGAAAATCGCACAGGGCGTGGCTTAGTCAAAGTAAAATTTTGCTTAAAGATGTTCATTTAGGGGCATAGTCTGGATACAGCAGGACAGGTCCAAATTTATCCTGAGATGGCATGTAAAAATTTTAATTTGTTTAAAAGTATGAAATTGTAATTCTGGATTGTACATTATGAAATGAGGCTCAATGTATTTTCCAAATTTAAAACTACCTACAGTCTACTAAAATGGACTACATAAGCAACACCCAGAATGTACATGATATACAGATACAAATGCTTCTGTAATTTGTGCTTACAATACTACATAGTTTTAATGTATTACCTACTTTACTAGTGGATTAAGCACAACAATATGGAGCAAATAATAAATAGATGCATTTGTTGAATATAATTGTGTCAAAAAAATCTAAGTGATTATGTATGTTCAACAGTGTTTAAATATAACTATCCACTCAATTCATATTTAATGCATACAGTTCTCTCAGTGGTTGATGTTTGCTGCTTTTAAGATGCATGCAGCCCTCCAGGTGGTGTGTTGTTAATTGACCTGAAAACTATATCAGCAGTTGTGGGAACATACTGTACACTACAGTGTCTGTTTCCTGACAAGGGAACAGCATAAGTGACACTAAAACATTGATTCTAAACTGGTTTCATCTGTGACCACCCTCTGATCGTTTGGCATCAGATTTCATATTTAATTTAGACAAATTAGACTAAACATTAATTAAATGTAGTCTTAAAATCAATTATTTATTTATTTATTTATTTAATCTCTCTATTAAATCTTTGGTACAGGATAAACTTAATGTGGTCTGATCTATAAACTGATTTTTATTGTATATATTATACCCCACCGACAGTTGATAAGTCTTGTAAATTACTCATGTATGTATTATAACCAGTTCTGCTTCAAGGTGTGTGAGGGGCGCACACTACATTGAATTGTGGTAAATGGCAATAAGTTTAAACAAGATAGGATAGTTATACATAATACCATACCACTAGCAAAGCAGTTTCTAGTAGCGCCCCCAAGCTGTCTTAAAGAGGGTGCCTAGCCCAATGCACTGCATACACACATATATACATACATACGCTGTTATTTTGCACTATGAGCTGACTGAAGTCTATTTGTTAATAAGTCTCTGAGTGCCACTGCATTAGATTTCTATATATCTATATAAAGTTATATATAATTACATATCCCTATTTGTTACATGTGTATATTATATTATA
>WWET01000089.1:186657-202972 GCA_011038615.1 Limnodynastes dumerilii | reverse complement strand
CCCCCCCCCCCCCCCCGCACCCGCTTAGCATTACTTAAGAAACCTACAACCCAGGGGGGCCAGGGCTGCCCGGATCATAAAATATATTACCAAGCAGCTTACCTAAGCCACGCCATAGCCTCCTATGCCCCTTCTGGTAGACTGGCCTGGGTAGATATTGAACTTCCTTTTCCTGACTGTCTTTCATGTCCTCCCTCTGGGGTCTTCCCCGCGCACAGCGCCCCTCAGCTATACCATTGCTCCCCACGACGGCGTTCTCAACTACGATATGGGATTCTTGTAGACCACGGGTGGCTTCGTCTCCCCTATCCTCTCCCTTATTACCTTTATGTGACAACCCTGCCTTTCCCCCAGGTCAATCTAAACCCTTCTCACATCCATGGTGTTGCCTTGGAGTCAGATGCATCCAGAATCTCAAAGAAAGTAATGATTGGCTTACATTCTCTAACCTCCAACGGAAATTTTCTACCCTTAACCCAAACCCATTCCACTTCTTTACAAATCCGCCACTTCCTGCTAAGTCTCCCTTTAACAGCTCGCCTCTCTACCACTTCTATTTTTGAGAACCTTTGCCTCTCGGCCTCCTCCACATGGATCCTGCTTCTTGTAAATTAGCTTCTCATGTTTTTACTGCAGCCAAATGCCTTATAGCCAAGACGTGGAAGCAGGTGTCGCCCCCCCCCCCTCCCTGAGCTCTCTGTTATCATACATCTGGTGTGTCGCAGGCATGGAGAGAATGACCGCCTATCTTAGAGGTACTGAGGAGGCCTTCTATAAAGTATGGACCCCTTGGTTCAGTCAGTGTTATGAATACCTGCGGCTAGGTACAAGGAATGCAGAAGCCAATATGAAAGAAAAAGGTTTATTGCAGGTAACAGATTCAAGGTAATACACGGGTGAACAAAACAAATATCAGGCAGGGTAAAACAAATATCAGGGTAACAGATTTCAATTCTACCATAAGGTGGTCTTCACCATTGCCCCTGATGGTGAGGATGGGCTTTGCTGTGCCCCAAGTAGTAGGTCGCTACCCCTGGAGTACCTGTGCGTTAAAGGGTCTGTAAGACACCCTAGTGCAGATAGAATATAAAATACAGCCACTCAGACCAATCAGCCAATGACAAGGGAAAAACCCCACAGGAACAAGAATGTACAAATCTTAAAACCATAAACAAGGTAGGACAAGATAGTGCTGGTACTATGTACCAGAGAAGGGGTGACTGTAAGGAAACAGAAGACACTGTGCCGTAGGTAGATACAGAAAGAGCTGTAGGCCGTAGGGTAATACAGGATTGCAGAGATACAAGGTACCGTAGGGAAGTATAGCAAGAGCTGGTACTATGTACTGTAGGGTAATGCAGGATTGCAGAGACACAGTATGCTGGAGGTAAGCATAGACAGAGCTGGTACTATGTACCGTAGGGTAATACAGGATTGCAGAGACTCTATGAGCCAGAGGTAAGCATAGAAATAGCAGGTACTAAGTACCATAGGGGAAAGTAGGATTGCAGAGACTCTATGAGCCAGAAGTAAGTATAGAAATAACAGGCACTATGTACCATAGAGGAAAGTAGGATTGCAGAGACTCTATGAGCCAAAGGTAAGAAGTACAAGGTAATCAGCAGACAGGCAGGCTGAGAACCAACAGACAGGGAAACACTTACTCACACTAACAATCAGGCAAGAGGACAAGAGGCAGGCTGGATAGGGCAGGCTGGGCAATGGAGAAGACACAAAAGGGGTCAGGAAGCACATGCACAAAAGCTCAATGGCAGAGAAACAACAGCAGGCAGATGGACCAAGACACAGAAGCTAGAAGCTGGAAACTATGGCCGGCAATGAATGTTCCAGCAAGAGGCTATTTAAGGGTAACTCCCCCAATCAGCTGTGGCAGACAGACACACCTTCAGAGAATGATTACCCTGCAGCTGGGGAGAACAGACACATAGAAACTACACACACTCTGCTAAGATGAACCTGCAGAGTGTATCAGTCAGCAGTCCCCCCTCACTTTGATTGGTCTTGGGTTTGCAGCTCCGTACTCATCACCCCTCCCCCCCCTAGAACTAATCCCTGGCCTCTCCATTTCTCCATTCTTCTAGATCTCTAGATCTTATAATAATAATACATGGGGCGGCGATGGGGACGAGGTTCGCCCCGAGCTTCGCCAACCTATACATGGCCCTTTTGAAGAGGAGCATGTGTGGGGGGGCCTCGTCCTATATCGCCGTTACATAGATGACCTGTTTATTATTTGGGATGGAACAGAGGGTGAGGTGAGAGACTTTGTTGAGGGCCTCAACTCTAATTCTTTTAATTTGAGTTTTACTTTTGAGACACATCCAGTTACCATTAATTTTTTGGATATTACAGTTAAAATAGAAAATCAGTCTATTATCACACAAACATACCATAAACCAGTTGATTGCAATAATTTTATAGACTTTACTAGCAATCACAAGGAGTCTTGGCTTACTTATATTCCCAAGGGTCAGCTGCGACGACTAAGGGGCAACTGTTCCAGGTTTATTTAAACCTCAGAGGATCTGGTCAGAACCTTTCAAAAAAGGTCCTACCCAGATCCTCTCCTTACACAAGCTTTTCAGGATGTAGTGGCGATGGATAGATCCTCCCTACTTGTACCAAGATCTAGATCTGATTCTACTGCTACTCTAAATAAGAAATAGGCTAAACAATTACTCCTGACCTTTGTTACTCGCCATAATTGTGCAGCTAGAAAAATCACAAATATTATTAAGAAAAATTATCAAACTTTATTATATGATCCTATTTTAAAATCCTGTCTACCACCTTATCCACAAGTAGTCTTTAAGAGGGCTAAAAACTTGGGCAACTATCTAGCACCTAGCTTCTACCAATCACGTTCGGATTTAGTAATCAAAAAAACAACTGTGTTGGAACAATGGAATTTACCCCAAATAGTGGGGTGTTATAAATGTGGGAACAATAGGTGCCTTACATGTTCGCACATTATGCATAGAGCAAAAGAATTTAAGTCCTTTAAAACGCACTTATCATATCCTATCACTTCATTCATTAATTGCAACAGCTCTTATGTCGTTTATCATTTAAAATGTAGCTGTGGTGTAAAGTACGTGGGACGTACTACTCATCCCCTCAGGTTGAGATCTCTGGAGCACAGGCGGAATATCATCAATAAATATCCCAAAAGTAGCGTGGCCACGCATTTCGCGAAATGCTGCTGATCAAATCCTGCCAGTCTTACCATTTTGGGGATTGAATCTGCGCCCTCCACACCTAGGGGAGGTGACAGATTCCAACGCCTGTGCTCCAGAGAAGCATATTGGATCCATTTGCTAAACATTATATCCGGGTGGTATGAATGAGTGTGTGGATTTTGATTTTTAGTTCCTTCCTTAGTTTACTAGTTTATTTATTTATATTGTTCTTACCTAAGAGTTTCATAACCCCACTTATTTAAGTTTAATAATTATAGGGAATTTACAACTTTGAATAAAATATACATTGATTTGTGTGTATAAATTTGAGATCCATTGCCTCATATATATTATGAATTGTGACTATTGTGCCCCTATTGATGTTTCATGTGTTTTTGTATTCGTGTATTTTGTGTATGTTTATTGGAGGTTCAAGCTATTGTGCCTTCATTTACAATAGCATTGGGTAATAGTTTTTTTTACCTCTTTTATTTCCTTGATATCATTGTGGTTATATTCCATGTGAACTTTTGAAGATATACCCTGATTAGGTTTCATATTGTTGTTCATATTATTGTTTATTTAATTTTATTTTTATTTTTATTTTTCATGTGTTTTTATTTGATCCTAATTGCGTTTATATATGTTTTCCACATATGGATATATTTTTAAAAAACAACATTTTCTACTGTTTGTATATGGGAATCTCGACAGGTTTTACTAATTAATAAGACCATCTGCTTTTAATTGATTGTGTGAAAGGTATAAAACAGACTCCATGTGAGTAATCACTAATCCCTTCTGATGAAATTGTTAGCACTAGGACAAAGAAACACGTCAAGGGGCAGCATTTGATGTGGTTCACTCCATTTGTTTACTATTAAACAACAGCACATGCACTTTGTTGATATCCAGGATCCGCTGCACTTATCCTTAGGAGAGCCTGCAATACAAAGGACTACAACTAATCCCTCTTTGCATATTCTTACAAATAACGGAGGAGAGAGCTTCCAGCCAGAGTCTGACCAGGAGGTTTGATCAACCTTGGTGAGATCACTTCGGCACCTTGCCGACATCACGCTACTCAGCACTGCCCACGTGTCACCAGCAGAGACATCGGGACCTACAAACTTGCTAACTCCCGTATACATTACGGGTAACATCATACAGCCTGCGTCCCGGCCATCGGTACCGTTTCTTTCTATACCTGGCAGTCTTTTACTCAGGGGACACGTGAGTTTTTCAAGTGCAACTGACGGCTTTTTACACTGCATCAAACCTCTCTCCCTGTACTTTCTCATTAATCCGGCTGCAGGCTCCCTAGGTTATTTAATTGAGCAGACTCTCGTTATTCATCAGTCTCTCCCCCCAGCCTCATTATACCCAGAGGCAATATCATTGGTTTCAGCGGACATATTTCACTCAGTGTACTCCCTGTACACTACGTGTCTTTGAGTGCATATTATCGAAGAGAATAGACACATATGTTTCCTCTCCTCTACAGAAGGCAACAAAGTGTCTGTGCAACTGTTATTATCATAGTTACCACTCTGCTGCATTATACCTAATTGTTTTATTATTATTAGAATCTTAGCTATTTATTTTTAGTCTTAATAAATATATTTTTTATTTTCATTATACCTGTCGAGAATCCATTGTTATTTTCTAGCGCATCTCCTTATTTTTTCTTGCATATCCCTTTTTCACAGATTGGCAGTTACTGTGTGGTAGATAGCGCTCTGAATTTAACTTTTTCTCACACCAACCCACCAAGTTCGAGTTAGATTTTACTTTATCTTATAATAATAGCCTGAATGACGGTGACCAATATCCCCCCATCCGCCACCACCCCCTATAAACTAATTTCTTTAAGTTTGCTACATTGCTGTTATTCTATTGTATTAAAAATGTTGGCAGATTCTGCCTACAATGCATTACTGCATTTGTATACTATGTCTGCTGTTTCAATAAAAGAAAGTTAAAGAAAATAAAACAAGCAAACTCTATTGGAGTGTTTGCCAAGTAACAATATGTTAACGACTTATTTATAAAATCAAATACAATAAAATGAAAATTGCTGGACAACAAAAAACTATTTCTAAACAAAACATAAAAGGAGAAATGCAATTATTTAATTTAGCTTATCTTGGTTAATTTGTTTTTTTGTAGAAATAAAATTTTCTTGTAGAACAGAAAAACATAAGCAATCGTCAACATTAAAAATACATGTAACTGTAACCTGTTAAAAAAAAACAAAAAAACTTTAACTGACATAACCCCCAAGAAATTCATCATAAACTCATATAATTACATCACTAATCAGAAATTACGTAGAAATTACATACAATTGAGCCTAAAAATAGATAGAAAGAATGGTAGATAATCTTTCTGATAAAACTTAAGACATTTACACATGGTAGACAGCAAGGTATGTGACAAAATATAATATATGCCACCAGATTCCCAGTAAAACCTATAGACTTACATCCAGTCTTCGCTATTACCATTAGAGAGTTAAGCAGAATACCCACTATACAATTACTGCACTGATCAGATCAATAATTGTATAGTTTGTATGCTGGACCGATTTGTCAGAAAGCAATTTGTCAGATTGACTAGTTTTTCTAAATGATCAGACTGATGCAGTGCCAAACCTATTAGGATAGTAAAATGCAGACGGAAGCTCAGCTCAATTACCAGGCAGTATGTGCTCTCTGTACAATTTCTTTTGGCTATCAAACTATTTAGTTGGTAGCCTGGGAAATTGTGAAAGTATTTACAAAGCATTAGATGCTCAGATGCCATCAGGACTTTGTTTAGGGCCAGTGCAAACAGATAGATGACTCAAAGAAAATACTATGTAAACAAGAAAGTAACAGGGTAGTCAGTATTATGAGTAGCAAGTATCATCAGAAACAATCCAGTAATTGGGTTAAGTAGCTAATAAACATCTCCTGCTCATGAAACATGAACAAAAGGACAGAAAACTTGAGCAACTAGGATTCTGCAACACACAAACTTCAAATTGTCCATGTGACATGTCTAAGACCAGTATCACTCTCCTTATTGTGACAAAGTTTTGTAAGGCCTTGTGCTACTTTAATATGATTATGAATATGAATGGTTTGGGTAAGATGTGTTACTGATACAGTATGTGTTACCATATAATTAGAGTAGAATTAGGCAGAAAGTGGTGGTATGTTAACTGATAATTTTTGGTTTATGTAAAGAGTTGGTAGAGATTGTCAGCAAAAAGTATAATGCAATGGTTATTTATACAGAATATTTATTTAAAAATGAATAATAATGTAACCATTAATATTACACAATGATTTAGAATTTTATGCAACAATTTTTCCTCCTGCAATTTGCATTGAAAACAACAATTTTCCTACATAGTCTCCAATAATGGGGTGTCCTGTAGCATGAAGTATTTGTTGTTCATATGTGTGCCATTAATAATTTAGATTTACCTAACTAATTATCTGAATTGCCTGTACATAATGTACAGGATAGGTAGGATAGGATGAGGATATGTAAATTAGAAAATCCAGATTGTTATGTCCACACTTCCCAGCATTATAACAGCTAATCTACCTGCTTATAAATCCTCTGATACATTATTTACTTTACCGGATAAAATAAATTAACATGTATTCATAAATTCAGAAATAAGATCAAAATGAGAAAAACCAAACTGTTTTGTACATCCTTATTCTGAAATTAGTGTAATAAAAGTGGCAGTAAATTTTACTGCCATTTGAGTCATAATATTTTATGAACATAAAACAACAAATAGCACAACACATATAAGATGAATAAGGGCTAACACAGTTCACTAATAATCTTTTTCTCTTTCTATAATTCAAACACTTTAATATACAGCTTCTGTGCTTTAGAATGGATTATATCTCAGTGGTAGAGAATGGAAAATAAATCAATAATAAAAGTAGACAATTGTCACTTGTAGTGGTTTTCGATCATTTTATGCATTAAGTATGTAGGAGAATTTTTTTAGACACCGGGACTGCTGTAATGACCTTGATACAACACAACTTTTTTCCTAATGATGTGGGCCCACATGAGACTGACAATATCGTAATTAACTAATCAGTCCTCTAGAAGTGTGGGTATATTTACTAAAGTCTCTTTTTGCAAGCAATTTGAAATCGATCGGTCTCTCCATGATTTTCCTTCGATTTTTTTTAGTTAAAATCACGGGATTTACTAACAGACAATTTTTGTATTTTGGTTGTAAGGCTTAGCATAACTGCGCTGATAGAACCACAAGGCTCAGCATTGCTGAGTCTTGTATTAATATCAGCATCAGCATGTTAAGCCTTCTAAGCATGCTGCGCTCTAGCCGGTGAAAAAAAAAGTAATAAAAAAACAGTGTCTAAAAAACATACATAATAAATATTGACACACATGTGTGAATAAAATAAACATTAACAATACATTAAATTTCCCCATAACATTTAAAATTAATACAGGTGACCACATTGTTTTTTAATACACTTTTGATAAACTTTAGTGTGTTGCATACTGAAAGAAAAAATATTTTTGACTCACCCGTAGCTGTCATCATTCTTGGTAAGAGTTGCTTGTAGTTTATTCTTTCTTTTAAGTAATTCTTCTCCAGTTGCTTGTAGAATCTTGTCTGCTTGCTTGAAGAAGATGCTCAGGTCCTTCCCTCTGTTCTTCTGCATCTTCTGGCACTTGCACTGATGACATGGTCCCTTCTCTTCTTGGGCATCGCTACTAATGACCAATCGGACACTAGAGGGCACCCTTTTATAGAAATTTGGTGCCTGTCTAGACAATATTTCAACTGGTGCCCCTTAATTAGCAGCCACTTCCATCAACAAGCTTGCTGGGCACCCCTCTGGAGAAATTGTGACCTAGGCATGCGTCTCCAAGGCATATGCCTAACACCAGATTTGCTTTTAGGAATACTGATATGTACATATTAATATATTTATAATTGTTTTGTTTCTAATTGCTTTGTATACAATGGTTTAGGATAGACCAACATAACATTTTTTAATAGGGTTAATTTGAAGGTAGTGAGGAGCGTAGGATAATATAAGGGAATAGGACAAGCATCTTCCAGTCACCATTATATTTTATGTGCTGCATATTTTATTGTTTACCAACATGAGACTTGTTTTTTTTTAAATAAATGACAATAGAAGCACAAGCAAACCTATAATTTATGTGTATTCCTTATATGGCTACAAACCTGTCAGTTTATTGTGAGAAGCATAGATTTTAGCTTAATCAATGACAATGTGTTGAAGGGTAAAAATAACAAATATAAAAGAAATTCTAATTTTATGAAGTTGTATGAAACAGAAATATATGAAGTCATTTTTTTTCACAGGAATTTTGAATACAAGATTACATAAATTTCAGATATGAAATACACACGTATTTAAGTTACTTTTTTGTTTATAGTAAGGTTAAAGACCAAGACCTAAATTTAGTAAGGGATGATTTATATCGGCAGAAATAATCGCCACATATCAATGTAGTTTCCTGGTGATTTTTTTTTTAAAGTTGCCAGATTTACTAAGGGGCAATTTTCACTATCATTTTGAAACTACAGTGATGTGGGGGTAGATCCAGAGCTACGTACGCAAGTGAATTTACACTAGCCAGGATGGAGGCGCTCTATCTTCATCTGTGTCCCTCAGGCTAATGACTCCTGTCATTAATGGTCCCCTATTTATACCCTCTGATGGCACAGATATTTACAGCTTTGGGACAGGGGACATTATTTATAGATTGGGAACGGGGGATATTTTTCACATATATGAAACGTACCACAAAAACAAATAATTATTAGGCTGCATGTTTATTACATATAAATACGGAGACATTATGAATGCAGTGTAATGCGTTTAATACTTAGCATGCTGCCGCTTATGGTACTAAAAGGCACAGCATGCCCTGCAACACCTGGGCATGCTGTGCCTTCTTGTACTATATGCGGCAGCATGTTAAAAGTTAATAGCAAGCTGTGGACTTTTTTTTTTATGTTAAAGGAAATTTTTTTAAGATTATACATTTTTCAGGTGGGCTTTATTTCTACAAAATCGATCTGAACGAAATCAACACTCACACCCACCTGTTTTATCTCGCAGGAGTTTGGGTCGATTTTTCAGCCATTTTACAAATGGCTGTTTAATAAATACAGCGATTTATATGTTGTGGTTGAAAAAAACCTCATCACAATGTAAACTGCAGCAACTTTAAAAATCTTTCATCTCTGATGAGTTTGCGGTGAGTTCGCATTAGTTAATATGATGAGTTCAAGATCACCAGAAAACACAAGCAATCTCCGGTGAGTTTGAAGTCAACTTTAGTAAATCTGAACCCTGGAAGCATAAATTGTGTTGGTAGCTTAGACTGCATGATAAGGCAGCACTTCTTTTTTTTTTAAACTTAGGTAATAAAGCAAATCATTATGAATGGGTGTGACAGAAGACAGCCATTCCACTTGCATTTATTATGAAAATTATGAAATAGAAATTTAATATAGTTACATATTTCAGGCTGTCAGAAGGCGCTACAAACCTGAAGAACAGTTCACCAACAAGATAATAGGATGTTTGTTAGCAAAACTTTCAATGCAAGAGGAGCTTATGAACATGCAAGTATTATGCAAGTATTATGGAGTTGTGTGCACAGAAATTGTGCATTTTGCATTGTGAATACATTATTTCAGCTACCCTGCCTTTCAGAAATGACACCAATGAGATAAACAGAAAAAATCCCTCCAAACTTGAAAGTTTTGCTTCTCTATATAATTGATTAGAGACCTCCTTGTAATCTAGTAGCACTTGCTTTGTAACAATAGTTTAGCCTAATAGAAGAGCACATTTCCTAGAACACAACATGTGGTAGTATTGATTGCACAGCTATGTGCACATACTTATGCAAAGTATATTTAAAACTGTCAATACAATTAGTCTCTAATCAAGGCATTTTTGCTGGGAACAGGCAAAGACAACAATGCACTAATCAATATTTGGAACTTCTTAAAGAGCAGTAACTTGATAAATGTATGTTTTATTAGCAGTAGTTTATATTGGCTAGAATACCTCAGATGGTGCACAGTGTGATGAAGAAGGGGGCATAGGGTGATGAATGAGGTGGGGCACAGTGTGATGATGAGGGGGCACAGTGTGATGATTGAGGGGGCACAGTGTGTTGAATATGAAGCACAGTATGATAATGAAAGGGGGCATAGTGTGATAATTGAGAGGGGCATAGTGTGAGGGCATAGTGTGGTGAAGGGGGGCTACAGCTCTCTCTCAGGCATAATAACACTATGCTTCTAATTTTAGATCTTAGGGCCCCCCTGTTAAAGTGCCCCCAGCTCTCTAAAGCCTTAAGCCAGCTCTGCGTAAGGGCTCAGCCAAGCTCTTACTGTACAATTTAAATATCTCTCCCCTCCAACCATGCTTTACGCATGCCACGCTCATACCTCCCAAGTGTCCCGTTTTCGGGGGAATGTCCCGCTGTCCCACCCGCCTCACAATTTGGCCTGAGAGATCAGACTCTCGGGACAAAGTTGTGTTTTGTTTTGTTTTTTGTAAAGCCCCTGCCACGCTATGTATGCGGCATGGCTTTACACTGCACAGTATATAGTATATAGTGCACAGACATAAGGGACAGACATGGAGGCTGGACATTTAAAAGGGGCAGACAATGGAGGCTGGACATAAGATGCTGACAATGGAGGGTGGACATAAGGCGCAGACAATGGAGGCTGGACATTTAAAGGGGTAGACAATGGGGGCTGTACATTTAAAGGGGCAGACAATGGAGGCTGGATATAAGAGGCAGACATGGAGGCTGGACATTAAAAGGGGCAGAAAATGGGGGATGGACATTACAAAGGGCAGACATGGAGGCTGGACAAATAATAAAGACATGGACAAAGACATGGAGGCTAGCATTACAAGGGGCAGATGTGGAGGCTGGACATTACAAGAGGCAGATATGGAGGCTGGACATTATAAGGGACAGACATGGAGGCTGGACATTACAAGGGGCAGACATGGGGGCTGGACATTATAAGGGGCAGATATGGAGGTTGGACATAACAATAAGGGGAAGACATGGAGGCTGGATATTACAAGGGGCAGACATGGAGGCTGGAAAAAATAATTTAGAGGCAGATATGGAGGCTGGACATAATAATAAGGGCATACATGGAAACTGGACAAATAACCAGGGAGGAGACATATAGAGGCTAGATATAATAAGAAGAAGAAGAAGAAAGAAGAAGAAGAAGAAGAAGAAGAAGAAGAAAAAGGGCAGACATGGAGGTAGGACAAATAAAGGGGCAGATATGGAGGCTGGACATATGAATCCTGGACAAATAATAAGGGACAGATATATGGATGGCTGGCCTAATAATAAGAGGCAGAAATATGGATGTCAATGAAAAAGTTTGCACGCACTAAACACGCTGGTCTAGGTGGTATAAGACACACCCACTTACCCAGACACGCCCCCTGGGTGGTACAAGACACCCCCCCTCTACCAGGCCGCAAAAATTCATCCCTCTTTCGAATTCTCAAATGTTGGGAGGTACCCCTGCCCCCTGCATACCCGACTTCCAGTGCTGTATCCTGCAAAGAATGGTCTCAACTACAAAAAAAATGGATCCAGTCCTATGTCCCTAAAAATATACAAGGGTGGTAAACAGTGACTGCCACAGCACATAACTGAGCTTTATGACTAAGGAGATATTGCATGTTACTTACTACCATAGGACTGTGATTTGTGGAGCTAAGCCAAGAGACAGCACATATAGAGCTCTTTCCTGGGCAGAATGAGTCATGAAAACCCTGTTACTTCCATACATCATTATGTAGTAAAGCAATTAGATGAAAATAGCAAACTTCGTGACCAAAGTTTGCTGTGTTCAGAAGTCATAATGAAATACAATAATTACTGTGAAATCACTTGCCACCACTTCCATAGAGGTGCTATTAGTTTTATGTAAGCTATCACAGTTATCAGTAGATTCAAATAAGAAAAGGAGAAATAGAGAGATGGAAAAATGTAATCAACATAACCAATACAGCAGCAGGGTGTACTATAAGCATTTAAAATACCAATATATTGGCCAATATAATTCTCTGATAGTATCCCTGTCATTTACATACATTTTATTGCAAACTGTTAAAAATTAAGTATGCCATATTCTACTCGAGTACTGTCATCCGCTGAGCAATGTCAGTAACCGCTTGGCTTCACTTTCTCCTGAAACAGTAACTAGAGATCTCATTAGTTGAAATTGCTGTTGAGATGCAACAAATAAAAGCTTCACTATTGCAATATAAAGTGCTGAGGTTCACCCCATTAAATTACTAACATCTTATTGGGCGAAAGTATCTCTGATTTAATTTTATGAAATTGAAGGTGTTACATTCCATTGCAATACCCTGCATTCTCACACCTGCTACTGACCATGTAAATTAGAGAAAGAAGAGACATAGTTAGAGAGTTGCAGCTGCAGGTTAATGGTATCCAACAATATAGCTGCTGGCCAAGTGACTCCTTTGGTGTGCAAAATCAGTACAATATGTCAAAGGTACTTGAATAAAGCCAATGTATAAGTATTAAATATATAAATATTATGTATATTATTATACAATCGATTAGTTTTAAACATTGAATTACTGTGATTTTATTTAAGGACAGTAGGTATACATATTTGTATGAACTGCCATATATAGTAATAAAAGCCATTTAAGACCAGTGATAAGAAGTGACTGAAGACAATTAAAGAAAATATAAACTAATTCTCACAAAATACAAAGCAGCATATCCCTATAGACTACAACAGAGTAATAAAAAAATAAAAGGAAACTCCATGTGGTTTAGAAAAAAAGAAAGAATGACAACTGGCTTACTCCCTCTCATGTGCTGACCCACTATAGTGGTTTAGTATATGGTTAGTTATATTTATATTTGGTTAATATTGGTTAGTATTTGGTTAATATAGTTTTTATGCAAAAAGAGGACGACAACCTTGCGCACCTCCCATAGGCAACCAACATTTGTCTTATTGGGGATGTGGAATGCATGCTGCTAGGTTTTTAATAAAGTTTTTTTTGTTATTACACCAGTGAAAAAATGGTTTTGTGACTCTTGCAGGTTCAGTCACCATATCAAGTAGTGGCCTTCTATTGAAGACTATTGCTGCAATGGTGTTTGCCATTTCTACAGTAAGTGTTATTATTTAGCATGGCATGGTTAATGTAAATTTGTGACTAAAGCAGAATACACATTAAAGGTTTTACGTACCAATCCGACATTTGGTCAGATTTGTAGTAACAATTCTAACCCCGGCCTACTTAACAATGCTCCTATACACAATGCCCTCTAGTTTACTGTGGATTGTTTCACAAACTGATCCCCCAAAAATTTACTGCAATGATATGGTCAACCACAAGGTGGCATGTTTCAAAATTATGAATTGTAATTGTTTCAGAGAAGATCATTTGATAGTACGCACTGATGTTTTCTGCACATATCAGCACATCCTTGATATTTTAAAATTAGGAGCTCCTAAAAACCAAATCAGACGATGTGATGCAGTATCTGCCAATTCTGCAGCATCATTTGACAGTACACACTCGAGGGATATTGAAGATATCTGACAATTATTGTATGATTGGAACTATAATTGTCAGATAACCCTTCAGTGTGTACCCTGCTTTAGGCATATATGTAAAAGAGCATGTTCGCATGAATGCTGATTTTATTAAACACAAAACCCAGGTCATTTTCCAATCCCCAAACACACCATGATTTACCTTTACCTTTGATAAAATTGCTTTTAAAATGAAACTGGAAAAATCTCCAGAAATCAATACTTTTGCAAACACCCATGATAAATATATGCCAAACTTTCATGAAAGTCTGATTATACCTAAGCATGTCAGCTATTCATAAAAGACCATTGTGAATGATTTTACTTGCACTCATTGTCTTCTACTTATGAATTAGGCAGAATTGTCCTGTCATTTGTTGTAGACTTTACTGACAACGGGAAAGTTCAAATTGCTGATAGCAATACAAGAGGCAGATTATGTGAGACAGCCTTAAATGTTATTCATGTAAAATAAATAGCTTATTTACTTTTAAATCATTTACACTACTCATAAAATCCGGAAACACATTTTGCCAAGTGTTGACAGAAGGCCAGCGTCTACATCCAAGAGCAGTGACAGTGATTAGGTGCAGTTTTAAAACATCAAATGCAATAACTCTGTCAGAGGTTAATTAATTATTTTGAGATACTGGGCAACATTTGTTCTTTGTAATATATACATATTTGTTTTATAATGGACACAATTTACACAATGGAAGTAACGATACTCAGTTTAGACAATAAAACCAGCTTCTCTATAATTTCTAGTAGCAGTATACTAAGCTTTATCCCCGGTTCTCCATGCTCCATGCAGACTTTAATATGTAGTTTATAAATTACAGTGTGTTCAGTGTATGCTGTGATTGTCATTGTAAATCACATTGTAGCAGTGTCCAGTTCCAGGATACAGGTTAGTCGGCTGCAACTGCATCCATTCCTCTCCTCTTACTACAGGAAGTCCTGATCACCTGGAGTCTAAAATGCAGACAGCACTCACTGATCGCCTGTTTTAGATTTGTTATCGCAACTCCTGTCTAATGCAATATTGAAATGCTGCCATGTTTGCTTGGGATTACAATAATCCTGATCCTATCTGTAACCCTAGTCTTAACCCTAATCCCAACCCAAACCCCAATTCCTAACCACTAACCGGTGGAGAGTGCAGCACATACTGTAGGTAGAGCAGTTGAAATTAGAACTTGTGTCAGTGTACAGTATGTGTGGCAAAATATATTTTTTCTAAATCTGAGTGGCGTCTAAAATAATACAGCGTACATTATGGTGTTGGCTTTACCCCTCTCTCTATCCGCTCTGTTTTTTTTTAGCGGTTTACATTTTTGTCTGTATTGCTACAGTCTTAATGTCATAATTTCAATGCTTCTTGGAGTTTGAGTGGTAAAGTGTCAAAGGTCCATGATTTTGTGTCATTGTAGGAAACCATAATCAGACATGTTAAAATTCATGCTGGTCTATAAAAAAAGACTAGTGCAGGGTAATTAGGGGGAGATTAGAGTGAGCATGAAGGAAGATGGCGTTTTTACAGTTGGAGTAGAATGCCAAACCTCATTTCCACATTATGTAAATGGTTTCAAGGGATGGGTCACATTTAGAAGAACAGCCTGGGAATAGCCATGGAAATATTAGTTTCATAACAATCATGGAATTGTTAATATAAATAACTTAAAAATCGCAATTATCACATAAAATAGAGTTATCTATGTTTAGAAAATGAAACTCTTAGAATTATCATTAATGGGTTCAATACAACTTGGATATAACAGACTTAAAAAAACAGGACCAGATCTAGGGCCGGATTCAGAGGTCCGGCCGCAATGCAATTGAGGCTGGAGTTCTGCGAAAAGTGCTACTGCGCATGCGCAGTAATTTTGGAACGTACTTCTTGCAACGTAGATTGTGTACAAGCGGCCTTTAAAACAGCGTGTACACAATCTACGTTGCAAGAAGTAATGTAGATTACGTTCCAAAATGACTGCGCATGCGCAGTAGCACTTTTCGCAGAACTCCGGCCTCAATTGCATTGCAGCCGGAGCTCTGAATCCGGCCCCCAGACTTCCAAGCAGCAAATGCACAGATTCCCATCTTAACGAGACCTAGATATTCACTGTCATACGTGAGTATGAGCCATACTTCTGTACAGCTGGATTTTAATCAATTTTTAAAATCAATTTTACATTGTGATCATTACCATGCGTTATTCTAGCTAAAATAAAAAATGATCATATACACATTGGGCTGAATCCAGACCTAGTTAAGTGATTGAACCTAGTTACTCCTGGGCTAAACCATGTTGGTTGCAGGGAAGTCATATTTCATCTGTTGCAAACAGTATTAGAGTTGAGAGGTGATGTTTCCTATCCCAAGTCTAAATAACAGTGTGATAGTAAAGCTGGTCAGTATCTGTGTGCAATAAGCATTT
>WWET01000089.1:166050-186644 GCA_011038615.1 Limnodynastes dumerilii | reverse complement strand
GTGCAGTAAGCAATTCAAAGATATATCCCTGCATGCAAAGAATACAATTACCTTGACTCCCCCTGAAATCAATATGGTTTATCCCAGGAGTAACTAAGTTCAAGCACTTAACTAAATCTGGATCCAGTCCATTATCTTGTGAACACACTCTTTATTCACACATTTATATTTATTGCTTGCTAATATGGTAAAATACTCATTACTAATATAAGACAACACTGGGTATACTGTCCAGTATTCAACAAATTAGTCCTTTCCATACAGCATATGTTTTGATATGAAGGTTACATAAATAAATAGTTTGCACCTCTGGGTCCAAATGTACAACAGTTTATGTAAATTAAAACAAAACAATTAATTTCCTATTAAAATTCATAGAAATCAGCCTAAACACACATGTCTGGATACGGACTATAGTCATTGCTAGATGCATCATGTGAAGGATAAAGTACATGTTCTTAGCGTGCAGATAGGGGTATCCTAAGTACAGTTTTCAGGTAGAATCTCATGGTCAGCACGGAAAGGGCTAATGCACTCCCATGACACTTATCTGTTGCGCAGAGGTGGAACTATCGAGTTGTAAAAAATCTGCTTTGGCCCTGATGGTAGCCCAGGTAACTGGGTGGTGAGCTTTGGCTGTTTGGTTATGATGGCTGTGGGCCCTTGTAACAGTATGGGTCCCGATGCTGTTGCGCCTGTTGCATCAATGGTAGTTCCGCCCCTGCTGTTGTGTGCGGATGTAAGCTGACTTACTTGCCCATAACCCTACTTTAACTTTTTGGCACACACAGCGATGCTCAGACGCATGGAAGTGCCTAAACCAGTCCATACTGTTTGGTTGAAATGCTTCCTCCCACCCATACTGTGTATAATCTAACGTGCGGAGGGCTGTCATGCACTGACATACGGAACTCTGATGTACGGAACAGAAACCAGTTCCATACATTCAGTGTTCCGATGCATAATATCTGCTGTGCATAGTGTGCTCACAAAGCCTGACTTACACACACAACTTGCGTAAATCTACTGTTGTTATTAATTCTGGATCGGAATTAAAATATGATTTCTCTAAAGCAATGCAGAAATTCATGGTTCTACTCCTGACAGTAGGGCCTAGATTTACTAAACTGTGGAAAGGGAAAAGTGTAGATGTTGCCAATAGCAACCAATCAGATTTTAGATGACATTCTCTATTCTTTCTAAAGGAAAGTGAGAGCTATAATCTTATTGGTTGCTATGGGAAACATCCCCACAGTTTAGTAAATCTAGCTCTAGGTGTTTACTAAAGTACCACCTAGAGTCACAACTATGTATTGGTATTGCTCAATATCCCCCCCCACACATACTTCTTTTATGTATGGACACAATAGCTTGTTATTAGTTTTTTTGTGTTTGTTTGTTTTTACTAAATTGGGTTTATTTGTTTTTTTAACAATACAAATTATGTACCAGTCTTATGTTATATAAAATTTATCCATTTATAGCCTATGAACAGGAAAATAATCTATAGTAACAGGTAAGTCATATCACAACAAAATGCTACAACTCAGTAGTAGGACATACAGACATCTCAGGGAAAAAAAAGATAATTTAGCATTTTTTGTTGCATTTCATATTAAGTAGGTGAGAGGTTTAAGAGGAGATTATAATATCCCTGGATCGCATCATTGATAACATACAAAATCAAAAATTTTACTCTTAGAACATTTGTCTATGACTAACAGATGCTGAACTTCGCTGCGAGGATAGGGGCTGATGTATTCACTAATCTAATTACATATCAAATACACTGCTGTGAAATATTTCCACAATAAGACACTTAAATGATCTATATTATGTTTTCTGCTTTTCACAAGTGCATGTCTTATGGTTTTAAATAAAAATTATTTAAAGACACATAATGCGGTACAGTACTTTCTTTACTGTAAAAATACAACATTGTTTACTAAAGGAATTAAAAATATAATTTAGTTTTATCCATTATATTAAGTGAAGGTGGATTTTTTAAATGATCCAATTATTAAAATAAATAATCCTTTTAATTATAAACAAAACATAAATAGAGTAACAGAACTTAAAGGCCGTATATAAGGAAACTTTTGCAGGAAAGGGAGTCTAAATGTACAAGGGTAGCTATTTTTAAGATGGGAAACTGCATAACTAAAGTCTGAAAGGGGAGCAGTTAGGGTGGTAGGTTGTTACCAGCGGAGAAATTGCAAGCATTGGAAGAGCCAAATGTAGGTGGAGCTTTTTTCCAGGACACTTACATTTACAGTAGACTTTGAGTGAATCAGTGGAGATTATTTGGTCTGAATTTGGAAAGTTTATATGTTGGTAAATATGTCTAAAGGCTTTATATTAGGGTGGGGAGATTGACCAGTTTTCTATGCAACACAAAAAGATAAACTGAAAGAAAAAGTGCAAATAAAAGAAGGAAAAGATGAAGAAGTGAAGTTAAAAGTACAATAAGTGTAATGTATGAAAGTATGTGGTTCTCATATAGAATTATATGTAGTCTGGAAGAAAGATATATGCAAGAATTGAGCAAAATTTTTTAATCTGTTTAACATATTGAACTGAAATTGTGGCTTATTTTTATCTACTTAGGTGCCCATTGTTTTCAGTCAAATAATGCTGTTTTATGGGAAGGGGCAGGTCACTTATGTGTGCACCTCTTTTATGTAAGCTAACAGCACCAGCACAATGTTGTAAGCTGATTTTTGGTAACAAAGGAACAGATCTGTAGTTCCAATCCCGCTAAGTTATAAGTGCAATAGAAGGGACGACCCACTGCTGGATCCCATCTTACATGTGGGTGAGATGAGGCCACTCCTCTGTCTTGCATGGACATATCTGTCCCCTACGTTAAGACTTACGTACTTTTCTCAGGTAAACTGGGGACAGCATGAATGTGCATACAGTGTACCCTCACAACTTAAACACTGCAGCTAGTAATCATTACAACCAACCAACAGAAAGTATCTCATCATCATTTTAAAATAAACTATAGCTTGCTACTTAGATATCTCCTTCACTAAAATGTTGCTGTGTTCACCATCTGTTATATAACTAAACACTGTTACATGCATCTAACAAACATCTCCAAAATACTAACATATATTACAAAACTAAAGAATAAATGTCAATGAAATTTTTTTATTCATTTCCAAATAAATGATTGCAGTTCCCTTCTTCCAATAACCAGACTATCACATTCCAGCTACTACTGCTCCAATAATCCATTCATTAGTTGCCTGTGTTTTACACTTCTACCTCCAATGTTGTTTTCAAAGATCAATAATAATATAATAATAATAATAATAATAATTATTATTATACTGTATTATATAGCGCTTCCATTAAATACTAAATCAGTAACATCAGCTCCTTAGGCACTCACAATTTAAATTCTCTATCACACAGAGAATGGTGCATGTTTGTTTCATACTGTAAAATATATTATAACTTTCCTACAACATTTTTAACATTTAGCTCTAAGGTGCATAAGTGATGTCAATATCCACAAGTATGGTGCTTTACACTCATATGACCATCACATTACCCCCATTACTCCTCTTGATGTGCAAGTGAATGAACATATAAGCTGTGGGGGTAGCCTTATCTGTGTGAAGTTTGCATGTTCTCCCTATGTCTGCATGGGTTTCCTCTAGGTGCTCCAGTTTCCTCCCACACCCCAAAAAGGCTGCTGACTAAATTAATGCTAGTGTGTGTATGTATGTGTTAGGGACTTTAGTATGTAGCTCCAATAGGCATGGACTGATGTGAATGTCCAATGTTCTCTGTAAAGCACTGTGCACAGTTTGTGGCGCTATATAAGTAAGCATTAATAATACTCAAATCACAATTTTATTGCACATTTAACCTTTTTAAGTTATGCAATTGAACATATATGTACACCTCTAAATCATGAAATAATATATTACACATATTGGGCTGGATCCAGACTTAAGTAAGTGCTTGAAATTAGTTACTCCTGGACTAAACCATGTTGATTTCAGGGGGAGTCAAGGTAATTGTATCCTTTGCATGCAGGGATATATCTTTGAATTGCTTACTGCACACAGACACTGACCAATATATATATATTTTATGATTTGAACAGTAGTAAGAGGATATGAACCCTGCAGGGCCTTTGTAGTTGATATCTTTTGTGGTTTGATATTATATATCCTTGAACTTCAGCATTTGGTGTTTTGTCATCAAATGCTGCTGCTCTACTTCTAATTGGCTCACAGGCATTCAAATGTTGCCAAATATGTCATGACGCTTAATGTAATCTCTATAATATTCTGCTTAAGAAAGTAAAATGCAAATAAAATGTACTAGGAGGGAAATAATATGTCAAATAAATTGTGCTTTATTTATAGTGTTTAATCTTTTTTAATTTTATGAAACTTATAATTTTTTTTTTAAATGCTGCTAATGCATGTTGTTTTACTGCTATGTTTTCAGACAGCAGGATGTATTTTCTTAAAGGTATAATTTATTGAACATGTTAAATTGAAAACTACAGTACTAAAACATGTTTAAAAAAATAAAAATAAAAAAAGGTTAGATTATGTTGCCCTCCTCTGACATTGAAGAAGTAGGTGAAACACAACTACATTTACATAAACAAATGAAAAGCATTAGCAGTTCAGTCATACCACCAACATCCCAGATGTGTTAATGATGGTCCACTGGTTTCATCAGCTGCATGGTGAGCATGTAAGTTGAGTAACAAGAAATATACAACTTGTTTTATTAGCAGAACAGTGTATTCAGCCTGTAACTGCTCTTTTTAGTGTTTTTATGCAAACGTACTTTTCTGGTCTAATGAAACAAATACACTATACAGGCGTTATGCTCAAACTATCCATGTGTTAATCTACGTAATCGTCTAGGACAGGCAATGTATAAGTAGTTTACATGACTGACCATTACTAATTTAATCCTAATTGTGTAAGAGAGCTATTTTTTTAAGGGGTTTATTTCACCAATAAAATGGACTAAAAAGACCAACAAATGATCCAGGATGATTCTGGCCTATAAAGATTTGCTAAATTTGTTATTTACCTGTCCAGTTATCCCCAGCGAGCTCCTTCTACAAAGTTGTTTTCTTCTGCACATGTGAGAATTGCTTCTCTTCCAATTCCAAGTTTAATTGACAATGCTAAGATGTCAGCGGCTGTCAGCGACAGGGTGATATTCTTAGTACTGCACTATTTATAAACAACTTGGCAGCAGCAGTCAGCGTCGTCGTATTCCTTTGCCGCTAGGGGGGGAAGGACACAAAGACAAAGTGGAAGTCTGCAGAACAGTTCCCACATGCGCAGACCGTTTGGCGTATACACCTACACAGTCAGTGACCTCTTGCTTTCTGCCAGCAACTTTGCCTTTGCGCGTAAGCAGTAGAGGAGCCTACCAAGGATTTTAGGGGACTAGGCAATCGCCATCTTTTATCTGAAATGAAAATTGTATTGGAGACCATGAGGAGAAAGGCTTAGCTGTCCTCTGCTTGTTATATCTTACAATCTAGCTATGGCCTTGAAGAACACTGAGCATAGTGCTTTGGAGTATTTAACTGAGCTGACAGGACTACAAACAAAGGCTGTTTTTCTACACTCAGGGACATAAAGCCTCCTCTGGAGGATCATTTAGTGTAGTATGATGCAGACAGATTTGAAAACACAAATTCCCTGATGAAGTCTTAAGGACTAAACACATAAAGAATTGATGATCTGTGAGAAGTGACACCTTGCACTGATCCTAATCCCCAATAAGCAAGAGGACAGGAGATGCTGAGAGCTCTAATCACATTAACCATGCTGAAAGACCATCACCGATCATTCATTTCAGATATATTTTGCTTTTATAAAAAATGTACTTTACTAAACATAGAAATATATAAATATATGCTTCTTTAATTCAATGGACCAACTGCACCCAAAGAGGCATCAATCTGATATAGCATAGAAGCAAAAGGACAGCTCACTGTTACACATTACTGAAAAGACTGCTGATCATCTGAATCAGGACTTCTTAAAAAGCTCCACATGGAACAGTAATCCTAGAAAACCCATTAACATTCCAGAAGTATAGGGAAGTTTAAGGTAAATAGGTTCTATATACATAAAGTATGGGACGCTGCTCAGAGCTTTCTTTTTTTGAAAGGGACGTTTTCTCACAGCCAGTTGTGAACTGGGAAATCAACTGCTTCTCCCTCGCAGAGGAGAAGCAAACAATCCACCAAAGATAGAAGATGCAGCTGTGAATGGTGAGTATTAATGTAACCCCAACCCTTACGCTAATCCTTACCCTAACCCTCCCTTTCCATTACCCTAACCCTCCTTTCCCCGCAGCCTGACCCTAAGACTCCCTTCTCTGTAGCCTGTCTCCCCTTCCTACAGTCTGACCCTAAGACTCCCTTTCTCGCAACCTGACCCTAAGTCTCCACTCCCCACAGCCTGACCCTAAGTCTCCCTTCCCCACAGCCTGACCCTGAGTCTCTTCTCCCCACAGCCTGACCTTAAGTCTCCCTTCCCCACAGCCTGACCCTGAGTCTCTCCTCCCCACAGACTAACCCTAATACTCCCCAAAGACTCCCTTGAAATACCTACCTGCGGCAGGTCTGCGGCAGTGTGACTGGTCTACAGCGGAGGTTTCTGAATGAATGAGTGAATGAATGAATGGGTAAGTATGCCAATCGAAATAGAGATAGCTGAAAATTAGCTTTCGATTGTCTCTATTTCGAAAACAGCTTTTTCAACTGCATTCCATAATGGACAGACCAGAGATATGCAGAGAGAAGAGTTGGAAATGAGCAATAGCACAAATATATGTTAGGTGTTATATAAATACAGAGCAGGCAATATTAATTCAGATATAATGTAAATTGAACAATAATATCTATCCGTTATATTAGACAGTACAATAAACAATTGCTAATGATGCCGTTTATTCATTTCTGTTCTAAGATCTCTGCTGCCATCTATAGTTACTTCATGATAGAAACAAAAGGACAAAACAACATCATTATTTATACACATGTCAATTGTTTTCTTATCATCAATGTAAAAAATGTTCCAACCAACGTGAAATATATGAAATCCTTAAATACTCAAAAATGTCCTATTCCAACCGATAGAAAATGCTTTATATATGAGCTTTGCATTGGACTGCAACAGTCATAAATGAATTAATTGATATAATATAAAACACCTTAACAATTAGATAATCAATCAGTAATCTAACTTTGAAATCATTTTGAAGTGATGACAATTACTCATACAACAAATCATTTTTATCAAAAATATTTTCCAAATAAAAATATTTGTGACCATTAAAGATTTGTAAATTACAAAAAAAACATTCTGTAAGGATAAATAGGGAGGAATGGTTAAGTTTGTAAAAATTGGGAATTTTAATTATAATGGTTACAAAATGTAAAAGTTTCTTGTTGGGTTTTAATGATTGGCACCACAAGTCAATAATAAAAACTTGAAGTGTGGAATATGGAAAATTATTATTGTTTGGGACCTTAAATTTGAGCAATGTATAGTAATGGCAATCATGCAGTCAGTCTGTGTTAATATCATTTTTGCAGAATTTGATGTCTTTACCACTAAAGTCATATGCTAAAAGCAGCTGTTCTCCTCTAGCTTCATTATCTGACAGTCTAAAAACTAACTATGTTTACTGTACCTACTTGCTGACAGGAGAATAGTGATGGCAGTCAGCTTGAATACTATTTGAATACTTGAATACTATTTTTTAGTACTTTGCAGACTCTGAGGAAAATTCTATGAAATTGATTGATTAAATTAGAAAATATGGTAAACAAGTCCACTAAACATAACAAAGTTAATTATTTATATTAGTATGATGTACAAGAAACAGACAGATACATACATTCTCTAAAAAATGCACCCCTTCCTTATTTTTATACCAGTTTTCAAAACTAAAGCTGGACATACAATAAGACGGTTATTGATTCCAGTAATTAATGAGACGATTTTCCCCTGGGGAAAGGTTCCAATATTGGCACTATAACATTCTCCTACTGGGATCGATAATCCTAGCAGGAAAATATTGCAGCTAGCATATTGGCTGGCTGCAGACTTCTCTGATTGGCTGGGTCCCCTGTCAATCTCGACAGAAGACCTATGCAGCTAGTTTGTTGGCTGGCTGCAAAAACAGATTTCTGAATGGCAAAAATAGTGTGAGATGTTCTGCAGCATCGTGCAGAACCTCTCACAGTGACAGGCAGCAATGCGTTATGACAGTACATACAGAGGGAGAGAGGACACTGTGTTCTCTCTCCCTCTGTTGGGTCCACTGTCACAGCACTGCAGAATTGCAGCACTGCAGAACTTAAAATGCCCATATATTACACGATATCAGGAGCTTGCTCACGATTTAAATTGAACATGTTAAAAGATCAAATAATTGTATAAGAGGGTTTCTGTATGTTTATTTGGCGTTCCCACTAACTATAACAATTATTTGTCCTATCACCCGATAATTGTATTATAGAGCCATCATAGAGCCTATGGTCTTCTCCTGTATAGTAATTCCTGGATGGCCAGTCACTGATCAGCAGATGGGAGGTTCCCTTCCTGTTCAAATTTAATTCACTAGAGAGTTTAGAGAATCTCCATTGACTGAAACATTGACAAGGATGAAAATAAGGAGCTGTCCCCTCTGGTCAATAAGTGATAATGAATGCTGTTACAGTGTCATTTTCAGAGACAAGAAGAGGGGGTGACACCTCTTCTCATCTGTACACAAGCAAGAGGGGTCTGGCTGGGATCCATTGGTGCCCAGGGAACATGCCTCACATATCTCTTACTGTTCTTTTGAGAGGAGACCAGGGATTTCTTAAGCTGGCCATAAACTCGAGCAATTATCGGGTGATCGGCAAATAATCGCTCTAGTGTGTGGCCAAGATCAATGTTTCAAATGCCAAATAAACACACCAGAAACGCTCTGGTGAGATTGTTTGGTCTTTTAAAATGTTTGATTTAAATCGGGAGCAAGCTCTCGATATTTTAAGGGATCCAATCAGCAAGCTGAATGGCTCCTATTCCTGAAAGGTGCTGCTGCAGATCTATGTACAAAGCTGCTCTGACAGCAGTATAGCAGCCTTAATGGTTACTCAAAAAGACACGTGTACTGCAAATTAACTAAGAGGGAGTACCCACTCAACTCAGCACTTCTTTCAGAAGTTTTATTACTATTAAGTCTGAATGGACAAGGATGTGTTCAAAACAATTAGCTCTGGGTAAGAACAGTGTGGAAAAGCATAATATAATAAGCATAAACATAAAAATGTAAACTTCTACTAAATTGACACATATGGTAAATAACCACAACCACTTAAAAAAAAAAAAAATATATATATATATATTTGACAAAATAGTATAGTATATAATAGTATAGTTGACTATTGTATTTAGCAGTAATAAAACAATTCACCTTTTACATTTTCCTCAGTGAAAACTTACAAGTAATAAACTCTCTTGTGCTATCTACATAGTCAGTTATGCAAGTTACAGAATAAACAATATGGTACAGATACCAAACAAGGTAATAAATAAGCACTTATTACTGTTTAATAACATACTTCACACAAGATCAATCAAGAAGTCAATGTAAACAGTATATTCATGAGGATGGGGTTGTTTTGATGGCAGAATTACATAATTAGAAATTAGGGAGACCAAACAAGTGGCATTATTGGGTGCACACCAATGGCCAGATTTACTAAGCTGCAGGAATGGAAAAGTGGAGATGTTGCCCATAGCAAATAATAAGATTCTGGCTGACATTTTCTAGTATGTAATAGGAAAGTGAGAGCTAGAATTTGGTTGGTTGCTCTGGACAATGGGCCAGATCCTAAACTACGTATGCAAGCGATTTTACGCTAGCTGCTGACGTAAAATTGCCCATCTGTATTTACTGCGCACGCACGCGGCAGATGTTACGCCATGTAACTAAAGGTACGTACCATCAGCATAACTACAAACGAAGAGGCGGGTTCAACCATATGACACCCGTAGTTACGTTTGGTAGGCGGAGGGAGGCATTTAAATCGTACAGTCTGGGCCGAGTTAGGCCGTTACTTATGTGAATCCATTACATATGTCAGTACTTACGCTTTGAAAAGTTAAGGTAGGGTTTGGGAAGCGTAAAACGGCCCACGTACGTACGAGCGAGGGGAGTGCCTAGGGGAGTGCATAGAAAATATGCTAGCGTAAATAGGCTACACGATGGAACATAACAAGCACTTAGGTCTGGATCTACCCCAATATCTCCACTTTTCCTTTCCTGCAGCTTAGTAAACCTAGCCCCATATGCTAAAACTTAACTCTTGATTAATATATTTAAAATATGTATTGTTAGATGATGCCAGTCAAAATATAAGTACAACTATTATTTACAATTGCAGCCCGGAATAATTGTTGAATAAACAGAAAATAACCACTATACAAACCAATACCCACAATTTCTTACTCAGAGAAAAACCATAACTGACCGTCTCAGCCATGAAATCATTATTACCTCCATGCAGCTGGGAAGTGAAGGAGCACTCAGCATTTTGAGACACAGTGAAGTGTGAAACTAAGCAAGAATGTGATACCTGCCGAATTAAGATTATTCTATACTATAAATATATGCAAAAACATCTCAAAACCTCAGTACTGTATGAGACTCTGTGTTTTGCAGATGTTATCAAACAGATCATACTGCTTAGCTCATTCATCTATTATTAGTTTTACAATTTAATAAATGAAATGATTTGGAATATATCAATATAATAAAGGAGTGTTTTAGTCAAATGAGGCACTTTAGACAACACAGAGATAAGTAATGAATTAGGTAAGTATATACCCATATGAAGATATATTAACATGATCTTGTAGATAAGTAAAAATATGTTGTTTATGTTAAGCCAAAATGTACTAAACCTTTAGGAAAAAGGTGTAACCTGCCTGTTTTTATCTGATTTCTAAACAGTGATTTTGCAAGCATCTAGGTGTTGTAACTGGAGTTTGAACAGGATTAGGGCTGGATTTGAGCCCATTTAAATTATTTGTGTGAATTGTTATTATAGTGAAGCTTACTGATTTTGGGGTAGATCCAGAACTCCGCTTGCAATACGTTTACTCGCGTAGTGTATTTATGCGTGCGTACCTTCTATACACTCCCCTTGGCACACCCCTTGAATGTACGTATTTTGTCCAAGATCCGCTTTCCAAACCCTACCTTAACTTTTGCCCACATAACACATGTTATCCGCTCACGTACGTATGAGCAACACGTATTTACACAGCTAAGCACGCCCATACTGTACACTTTAAATACAAACCTATATAGCGTATTTCAGACGTATATTTGACTCACAAAAAAAATTAGCACGCCCACACGTAAGGATTTACGTGACACATACGTGAATGGCCCATACGTTCACATTTATGCTACGTTACGGAGCATATTTTCTATGGTGCGCATGCGCATGCACATTCTTAAGACAGCGGTCAAGGAAAGGGAGGTTGATGTCGTTATCCACCTTGGGACAAACTACTTGGCCAATGCTGGAGTTGTGGCTGTTAAATATGAATTTAGAAACTTGGGAACTGCTCTTAAGCAGGTGGCAAATACTGTTACTTTTTCTGAAGTGCTGCCAGTAAACACATTTGAAAAAGGTAGAATGATGAATGATGCGCTTTAATGATTTAAATCTGTGGCTTAGGAAGTGGTGTCATGAGGAAGGATTTGGGTTCATAAAACATAGCCATGCCATCTGGCAAAACAAAATATAAAAGGGATGGCTTGTACCCATCTTCTGAGGGAACAGACATTTTAAGTGAGCAATTTGAATGCTTTATTAGAAACCATTTAAGCTAGGAGACGGGGTTGTGTTACAAATAATAAAAATAGCTTCTCCCCCAACCAAAAAGGGTTGTGTGGCCAGTCAATAATGACAGCATCAATAATCTAGCAATAATAATAAACTGAAGAATAGGAGATTCATAATGCAACCTCCCACAGCAATGTGTGCAAATAGGAGCTTTGGAAATAAAATCCCTGAACTAATTGCAATAATGTCAAAGGATAATCTGTGTACCACCCCAAACTATGAGGGTAGGAATGTGAATTACGGAAGTGGAAATGAACTAAAATCAATTCAGAGAAAAGACAGAACACTTTATACTTTTTTTTTTTTTTTTTTAAATAAAGGAAACAAACAGAGCAAAACATTAGTTTAGTACTCTCTAACAATATAACCAGCTAATGACCGTCTACTCCTCCTATACTTTCAGCTGTAGACTCCAGCACCCACTTCCCCTGCACCTCTGTCCCTCACTTTCCCCTTTAACTTTAACTGAACTGTTAGCTCACTCTCCCCTGACACTTTATTTGGCTTTCTCTTGACCGTATTTATTAAACATCTCCGTTGCTCCTCACCATTCTCCCGAACACTTTCTGGTTCTCTCTCTCTCTCTCTCTCTCGACTGTCTCTTCCCATATCTCCGCTGTCTCTCTCCGTACCACTGCTGTTTCTCTCTACTTGTGGGTACACTCTCCATCACTTTCTTTACCTCCGCTGCTCCTCTCCACTCTTCCGAACTCTTTCTGACTCACTCTCTCAAGACTGTCTCACTCTGTATCTCCGCTGTCTCTCTCTACTTGCAAGGCACACTCTCCGTCACTTTCTTTACCTCCACTGCTCCTCTCCACTCTTCCGACCTCCTTCTGGCTCTCTCACGACTGTCTCACTCCGTACCTCCGCTGTCTCTGTCTACTTGCAGGCACACTCTCCATCACTTTCTGTACTTCCGCTGCTCCTCTTTACACTTCTGACCTCCTTCTGGCTCTCTCTCTTGACTGTCTAACTCCGTACCTCCGCTGTCTCTCTCTACTTGTGGGTACACTCTGTCACTTTCTTTACCTCCACTGCTCCTCTCCACTCTTCCAACTCCCTTCTGGCTCTCTCTCTCGACTGTCTCTCAACAGCCTTTCTATCACAGTGACACTTGTGCGGAGTCTTTGTTTTCGGAACACTGTGTCCAATAAATTGGCCACTATTTCTATCTATTACTATTTTTCCCAAAATTTCTATCTCCACACTTCAACTTTCTCCTTCGCCTCACTAGCATCCCAACCGCTATCAACCAACTCCCCCCAACGGAACTGTCTCGCTTCACACTAGCCTTCTAGATTTTTTCCCGTGCTGTGGCATGGATTCTCATCAGCCGATCTTTTGCCTAGCAACAGCTTACTTACTGCACGCGCTAACCTGTGCCCCATCTTTCTTTGTAGCTACAACCTCTATAGGCCCTCCCCACAACTTCAACAATTAGGGGTACTATATCTGGATATTGTGGGAATCACTGAATCATGATGCAATGAAAATCATACCTGGGACCTAGCTATACTGGGTTATAATTTATTTAGAAAGGATAGAATGTGAAAAATTGGAGGAGGCGTATTAATGTATGTGAAGGAAGGGTTAAATTCAACTTTAATAGGGAGTATTGGAGAAAAAACTGAGGCACTTTGGGTAACCATAGAAACCCAAGGGGTTATTCTTCGCACTGGAGTGATATATAGGCCACCAGGACAAGATGAGGAAATGGACAATGGGACTGATCCAGACCTACGAATGAGAGCGGAGCATATTACCGCTGCAGCGTAAAAACTTTCAGTCCCATGACACTCCCCTTACCTTCCTTTCATTACGCCCGCCAAACCCTACCCTAACTTTTCCATGTGTTCGTACCTATTTTCGTAGTGACGCGACGTTCGTAGCGGCTTAACTGTACAATTTAAATGGTTCCCCCAGCCTACATTCCTTAACTCCAGCATCCGTACTAACTTTGTACTATAAACACGCCCCGACGTCGGAAAAAACGCAAACAATACGGACGCCCAAATCGCCGCTACGAAAAGGTCTTTGGTATCACCAGAAGTTGTCACTATGCACATGCGCAGTGCGTTTTTTATGGCGATTTTACGCTTCCGATCAACATTAGATCGCCTGCAAGCGTAGTTCTGGATCAGGCCCAATGTCCTATTGCAAGACATTGCTAAAATGGCATTAAAAGGGGAGGTAATAATCATGGGAGATTTTATTCTACCTGATATAAATTAGTGTGAGTCTTCAGCAAGCTCCACATTTAAAATTCATTACAGGGAGCATCAGAGCAGCAAAGGCACAAACTGACAAAAAAAACTGGCCCACTTGGTACAAAAAGGGGACAAAAGCTTTTTTAGGTATATAAATAAAAGGCAAAAAATTATAGGGTATAGTAAGGCTCGTAACGGAGAGAGGGAGTCTTTTTGAGTGTTAAATGGCTGTGGCAAATCATCTTAACAAGAATTTCTGTTCAATATTCACAAAAGAAAGAGAGGGGAAGGGACCACTTTTAAATGGGAAGGCTATTAATACAAAGAAGGAAATTACTACTACTTTTACTGAGGAGCAGGTATTAAAAGAACTTTCAAAGCTGAAAGTGGACAAATCAATTGGAACAGATAGAATACATCCTAGAATACTAAAAGAACTTAGAGGGGTGCTGGCAAAACAATTAACTGAATTATTTAACCAATCACTAATAACTGGGGTGATTCCAGAGGACTAGAAAATAGCAAATGTCGTCTCTTTGCATAAAAGTGGTTGTAGGAAAGAAGCAGCAAACTACCAATCAGTGAGGCAAGATCATGTCAAACAAATCTTATTGAATTTTTTGACTGGGCAAGTAAAGTTTAAGATTTAAGGGGGAGCTGTAGACATAGCTTATCTAGATTTTAGTAAGGCTTTTGACACTGTACCACATTGCAGACTGTTAAATAAGTTGGAAACTTTGGGATTAGATTTAAAGATAGTTGCATGGCTACAATCTTGGTTACAGGATAGACAACAGAAGGTTGTATTAAATGGAATCCATTCTGGGGATTGTAAGGAAACCAGTGCAGTACCCCAGGATTCTGTACTTGGACCAGTGCTATTTATAATCTTAATAGGTGATGTTGCCTGTGGTATTGAGGGGAAAATATGCCTTTTTGCAGATCAAACAAAGATATGTAACAAGGAAGATGCGCCAGGAGGGTTACACACAATAAGGGATGATCTAGGTGGACTAGAGGAATGGTTAAGAGTGTGGCAACTGCAGTTTAATGCCAAACAATGCTAAATCATGCACTTGAGCCTCAAAAACCCAAAAGCTCAATATATCATTAATGGCACTACATTAGAAACTACTGAGGAGGAAAGGGATCTAGGAGTCATTATTTCCAGTGACTTAAAGGTAGCCAAGCAATGTAACAAAGCAATTAGAAAGGCAAGTCAGATGCTTGGTTGCATATGGAGAGCAATTAGTAGCAGAAAGAGAGAAGTAGTGATGCCCCTTTATAAATCGTTACTACGTCCACACCTAGAATGCTGTGTTAAGTTCTGGAGGCCATATCTCCAAAAAAACATAAATACATTAGAGACTGTGCAAAGAAGAGCAGCTAAAATGGTCCATACTAAAAAAGGCTACAGGAACTAAACATGCATAGCTTGGAGCAGAGAATGGAGAGAGGGGATATGATAGCAGCTTTAAATATATCGAGGGTTGTGACCGGCTAGAGGGTGGCATTTTTCAAAGGAAGAGGTGTAATAGAACAAGAGGGCATGAATATAAACTGGAGGGTGGTAGATTCAGAGGAAATGTTCGGAAAAATTACTTCACTGAAAGGGTGATAGATAAGTGGAATAGCCTCCCATCTGAGGTGGTTGAGGCTAACACAGTAGAACAGTTTAAACATGCTTGGGATAAATATAAGGATATCCTAAATCTCAAACTAAATTTAAGGTTAAATAGGGTCTAGGGTCAGTAAAGTTTTAAATAAACAACTGGGCAGACTGGGTGGGCAATGTGGCTCTTATCTGCCGTCACTTTCTATGTTTCTGTGTTTCTAAGATTGTACATTTCGAAATAAGAAAAAAAAAGTACACATTTATTAATAAAGCCCTATAATGGCAGTACTGTATTTTAATGAATAAAAAATGTATTATATAGGTAGCAACAAATATTGCAAAATGAAATTCATAATACTTTCACATGAAATGTATCCCCTCAGTACCTAGGAATAATTTGATGTTCACCCTATATTGACTTCCAAAACCCTACCAAACACAGAGACTATGGGCTAGATTTACTAAACTGCTGAAAAAGAAAAGTGGAGATCTTGCCCATAGCGAACAATCAGATTCTAGCTGACATTCAATAGTATGTAACAGGAAAGGTAGAGCTAGAATTTGATTGGTTACTATGGGCAACATCTCCACTTTTTCTTTTCTAGCCCTATTGTTATGTGTGTGCGGCACTGAAACACCTAAAGTGTGCTGCAGCCTCTCACTTTTTTCTAGCTAGGACAAGCAGGTACTGTGCCATTTTCAAACCCTTACATACACGTAGGCCATATTTAGGTGTTTGGGGAAGCCACACTATATGAAATATGTGGTCATATACGTGGTGTATAAAAAAGTTCTGTGAATGGCATATACTATATGTCACGAAGGACTGTATTCACAGATCTGCACCTAACATCACCAAACCCGACCCCATTTTTAGGTACCTAATGGCACTTAAGAGTGCCATTGGGCTACCTTATCTTACTGTGCAGATTACTTTTTAAGAAAGAAACTACGCATGGACAATGCCTCTCCCCGCCTCCTCCCCACCCTCCCCGGCTTATCTAAATCCCCCCTCCCACTTCTACCTAATCACTCTCCGAGGCAGCCTCTTTATTACTAGACTACTCTGTGCAGTCTTTAAAGACAGACAGAGGCAATCTACTTACCGAACTGGTACGTAGATTGCATAAATGACCTATTACGGATGCGGAAGCAGAAGCGTCTTAAGTGTGAATCAGGTCCATAACGACTGGGTTTGGTATCCATTCTGGGTTCCCTGAGGCGTGTAGAGTGGTCAGGTCTGTGATAGAAGGTTGGAAGTTTCAAGTAGGTTCTGCTCAAGGACTAAGCAGTGGTGGTAAGACTCTGAAGGAATGCTATGCTAGGACAAAGTGGAACTGGATCACAGAAAATCTGGAGTTGCAACAGCAGTAACCAACAAATGACAGGACTGAAGCAATTAAAAAACAGCAACTGCAGACTAGACTGGAGACAAGAACTGAAGCAATTGAAACACTGAGCAATTGCAGACAGGACTGGAGACAGGACTTGAAGCAATTGAAACACTGAGCAGTTGCAAACTGGACTGGAGACAAGAACTGAAGCAACTGAAACACAGAGCAATTGCAGACTGGACTGGAGACAGGTCTTGAAGCAACTGAAACACAGAGGAATTGCTGGCAGAACACAAAGCAATTGCAAAACTGATAGCAGAACTGGAAGCTGAACTGAAGGCAATTGCAACAGGAGAGATTGGTGCTGCACACAGCAGATGGAGTGAGCGGAGGACTGTAGTAGTTGAAATGAACTGCAAGCAGCAGTTGTAGTAAACTGATGAGAACTAATTGCAGGCTGGAGGCAGCAGGTACTGCAAACTGAAGTCCTGGGCGATTACAGTCTGGAAGCAAGGATACAGCAGATATAGATATAGTACACTTGAGTATTCCAATAAGTAACCACTGGAGCCAGGTAACATGCAAGGTTCACAAGTTGTTCTGGCACTGTTTGGACAGTGCCAAGGGTTTAAATAGACCGCTTCCAACATGGAAGCATTGGTGCTTCAGATCATGTGACTGCAAGAGTCCAGCTGGCTAACTCTGATCATGTGGGGATTTCCAAGATGGCGTCGTCCATGCACTGAAGGACACTGCAGATGGGCACCAGAATTCAACTCCTGTTCCACAGCATAACACTAAACCTCCCCTTTCTGAAGCCTAACCCTAGCCCTGCTTTAGGTGTGCCTGGAAAATTGATTGCTTCTGCCTTGCCGAGGCCCAGGACGAATAGGCAGTGGCAAATGGTAAGTATGACTCTAACCCTATACTTTCCTAATGCTAACCCTAACCATGCCCTTACATTACCCTAATCCTAACCTTCCCTTCCTCACAACCTGACCCTAACCCACCCTTCCTGCAGCCTGACCCCAAGACTCCCTTCCATAAAGAAATCAAAATACCACTATTTCGAAATAGAGACAGATAAAAATTAGCTTTCAGCTGTCTATTTCTATAATAGCATTTTCATAGCGGCGACTACCACCGTCCTTTGTTTACCGCAGCCCTAACCAGAATGAATATCTTGTTGAAAGACCATTCAACATTGTACCTATTCCGTAGTGTATATTTTTCACAATTAAAAAGCTGTTAGCAATGGTATAATTCACGAAAACATGCCCTTTGTATCAGCAACTGCATCCAATTTGGAAAGCAGAAGAAAGCATTTTATTTGTTAGTTTTGTATAGAATATCATTGTTTACAAGTTAGAGATAAATTGGACTGAATAAGTAAAGAGTTAGGGCCGTAGTTACAGATCCGTTTTCACGTGAACTTGTGTGCATATTTTTAGGTACATTTTAACTGCGAATGCGTAGTAACTTTACGAGCTTTAGGCACGGACATGTGAATCACACTTGGGGACATATGTACAGAGGGGCGGGGTTGAGTTATGTACTTGAAAAATTACATGAAAAAGGGTGGGGGAAGCATTTAAATGAGCCTTTGAGGGCGCGGTTAGATTGAATCGCATGCACGGAATGAATATACACACAGAAGTACACATGTAAAGTTAGAGGTGCTCTATGGAGGCGTAACGTTAGAAAAAACGCATCTCTGAATACGGCCCTTAGAATTTACAACACAGCCATATTTATAGATTACTTCAACATCTGACAGGTTTGTATTAATATTCTCTATAGCAGTGCTGCTCAACCTTTTCTCACCTAAACCCTTCCCAGAATTCCGTGGCACACCAAAAGCAAAATATACAAAAAAAAGTAGGAATTACAAAGTACACAGAAATTACACTGTTCATCATACCGTTCCCCTTCATAACAGGCTGCCCCTTCATCATACACTGTGCCACCTTTATCATACACTGCCCCTTCATTATACACTGTGCCCCTTCATCACATACTGTGCCACTTTTATCCCTCGCTTCCCCTTTATCACATACTGTGCCACTTTTATCTCCCACTGCCCCTTAAACACATACTGTGCAACCTTTATCTCGGCTGCCCCTTCATCACATACTGTGCCACTTTTATCACACGCTGCCCTTTCATCACATACTGTGCCACTTTTATCTCGTGCTGCCCCTTCATCACATACTGTGCCACCTTTATCTCGCGCTGCCTCTTCAACACATAATGTGCCACCTTTATCCCCTGCTGCCCCATCATCACATACTGTCCCACCTTTATCCCTCGCTTCCCCATCATTACATACTGTGCCACCTTTATCACACGCTGCCCCTTCATCACATACTGTGCCACCTTTATCACACGCTGCCACTACATCACATACTGTGCCACTTTCATCATACGCTGCCACTTCATTATACAGTGTGCCCCTTTATCACATAATGTGCCCCTTGATTATAAAACTACCCCCTTCAGCTGTTGCCACTTCATCACATACTGTGCCACCTTTATCCCCTGCTGCTCTTTCATCACATACTGTCCCCCTTCATCTTCTGCCTCTCTGCTCCTTTACTTACCTTTTATTTGGCCCTTCTTTCTTCTTTAATCTTCTGTTTTCTAGTCTTTACTTTAATCCTGTCTGTCTTTGGCTGCCAGCTGAGCTCCTCTCAGTGCGCTCCTCTCTAAATGCCAGGCGTGATGACGTCATCACGCCCGGAAGAAATGCAGTAAGGAAGAACAGGAAGCCAGATCCCAGTGGCAAATGCAGGATTTCACCTTGTTCAATATTTCCTTTTTTTTCTTTATATAATTTTTTTCCTCTATATTATTTGTTTTGCCTACCCTGATTTATTTGCCTTGTTCTCTCTTTTCTTTCTTCCTTTCATATTCTTCACATTTTTTCATCCACCATTCCTCTAATTTTTGTTATCTTTCTCTTTAATTGCTCCTAACAGTCTCGCACAGAGAGTGGGTCAAGCTTGCCACGTTACCCTAGCAACGGCATGCGTTCCAGGGCATGCGCACTGACAGCGACACCGGGGAGACAGGTTTAGTTTCCCTAGCTACAGCAGCCGGTGACAGGCTCCTGACGTCATGTGCGGCGCAACGGCTGCGACAATGCTTCCCCTACACGTGGAGACTGAGGACTGTTCGATTGGTGGGTGAGTTTATCTATATATACTTGTAATGGTGCTTTTTTACTTTCATGACTGTCCCTGATGATAGTGGATTAATCCACTGAAACGTTGGAATAAAATAAGTTGCAGCTACATGGTCAAGTCTCTGAGTGCCGCCGATACCAGCTTTTCTGTCTCATTTCCTGGCAGTGCACCTGAGCAAGCTTCAGATTGGTTGAGTGCCGTATCTTTGAACATGTCACAGCATAGCTCTCATGACTCTTCAGTTGTTCCAGTGGTCCCTATCATACCCCAACCCTTGGGCAGCTATTCCACCGTCAAGAGTCCTGACCCTCTGTCTCTGAAACACTT
>WWET01000089.1:141229-161689 GCA_011038615.1 Limnodynastes dumerilii | reverse complement strand
TCCCGGAATGTCCGGGAGACTCCCGAAATTCGGGCAGTACTCCCGGTATTCCGGGAGAGCCAGCAAATCTCCTGCAAGTGACTTGAGACCCGTGGTTTCACTGAAACCACGGCCTCAAGTCCTGGCCCCCTGCCTAGCAACACTAGTATACTAGTGTTGCTAGGCACAGGAAGGGACTTGATGACGCAATTTGCGGCATCAAGCCCCGTCCCGACCCCTATTACAAGTAAAAACGGGGCCGTATGAACAAGGGGGCGGAGCCTAATGACGCTATTTGCATAAAACGCGTCATTAATCTCGGAGGGAAGCTGCCAAAAGTCGGCAACCATGACATATCCTATACAAATGGTCTGGGCCCTCCCCGTGTGTAGCAGCCTGAATTCCAAACAAGCAGAATAGGGGACTTACCTACGTGATGTATATAAGTCCCTTATTGAACTGAAGTCTGGATCCTATGTTATTTTGATTAATTTTATGTGATTTTATATGAGGAAATAACATTCAAAATTGACCTATACCAGTGGAAGTACAGGTGAAACTCGAAAAATCTAATATCGTTCAAAAGTTCATATATTTCAGTAATTAAACTTAAAAGGTGAAACTAATATATTATATAGACTCATTACACGCAAAGTGAGATATTTCAAGCCTTTATTGGTTTTCATTTTGATGATTATGGCTTACAGCTTATGAGAAATCCAAAAGCAAAATTTCTCAAAATTAGAATATTACATGAAATAAAATAAAAAAGGTTTTTAAATACAGAAATGTCAGCCCTTTGAGAAGTATAATCATGCATATGTACTCAGTACTTGGTTTGCCCCTTTTGCACAAATTACTGCCTCAATGCGGTGTGGCATGGATGCTATCAGCCTGTGGCACTGCTGAGGTGTTATGGAAACTTCACACTGGACTTCAAGCATCTGGGATTGTGTGCATTTCCATTCTTCCACCAGACTCTGAGACCTTGGTTTCCTTTCTTTAGAGCAGGTAAGATGCTTCTGACGTTGTTTGTTGTTCAGGAGCGGATTGACAAGAGGAATACGACATTTGAAGCCCATGTCCAGGTTCCGTCTGGGTGTGGTGGCTCTTGATGCACTAACTCCAGCTTCAGTCCACTCCTTGTGCAGCTCCCACACACTTTTGAATGGCCTTTTCCTCACAATCCTCTCCAGGCTGCTGTCATCCCTGCTGCTTGTGCACCTTTCTCTTCCACACTTTGCCCTTCCACTTAACTTTCTATAAATGTGCTTTGATACAGCACTTTGAGAACATCCAACTGCTTGTGGAGGGTGTCAATGATGCTTTTCTGCACAACTGTCAGGTCAGCAGTCTTCTCCATGAATTCTACTGATCCAGACTGAGGACCATTTAAAGGCTCAGGAACCTTTTGCTGGTGTTTGGAATAATTTGCTGATTAGAGTGTGACACTTTGAGCCGATAATATTGAACCTTGTCACATTATTCTAATTTTGTGAGATTTTGATTTTGGGGTTTTAGCTGTAAGCCATAATAATCAAATTTAATACAAATACAGGCTTTTAAATATCTCACTTTGCATGTAATGAGTCTATATAATATATTAGTTTCACCTTTTAAGTTGAATTACTGAAATAAATGAACTTTTGAACGATATACTAATTTTTTCGATTTTCACCTGTACATTACTGAAATATTCATTATAAACTGAAATTTCATATGATAGCCTCCTCTGTAGAGGCTATCGTACAGAATTGCTGATCCACAACCTAGCACTTTCTCTGATCCCTTACATGCGGATTATGGATCCGCCAGCAGGACCCTACCTTAAGTATTCCACATTGAAACCCTTACGGAATTCTGCATCGTATGTAAGGGCCTATCTAAGCCCTTACTGTACGATTAGCATGCCTCAGCCCACTCCCCCATACGTATCTCCTATGGGGGGTTCTGATCCACACAGAGTGCAGCATTTTTCTCTCTTAATTTCAAGCTCCATCTTAAATCTGGATCCAGCCCATAATACTCAACTGTCAACATTTGAACCTGTTGACAATTTGACTGTCAACATTTTATACCAGACCTGAATTGAGGTGACTGCAGAACGGAGCTTTCGGTGCTCCGTGGATCGATTACTATGCCCCATCGAAAATCAGATTTTCTATGCGAAGACCCACACCCCTGATGGCACATGATGGGAATACTGGGGGGCTGATGGCACATGATGGGAGTATTGGGAGGGCTTGATAGCACATGATGAGAGTACTGGGGTGGGGGCACTGGAGTACATCTAATGTGTGTGTATATGTAGTGTGTGTGTATATGTGTGCATATATATATATATATATGTATATATTGGTTTAAACATATATAAAGTGGTTTAAACCTGGATGCACAGCTGCGCTCCCAGTGGTTTGACCATGTCCCCTTTCACACCATGCCGCAGCGAAGCAGCGGCACAATCATACCTATTACGCACTAAGGTGGGAGGGACACACCAAAGTGAGATGGGGCACCAAGGGAAGGGCTAAATTCTTGCTCCCCCACCCAAAAACAAGTTGTGACACCCCTGACTATATATAATATCTATCAATAAAAACGTAATTAACGGAGGGGGGGATGCACATTTTTGGTATTTACCCTAGTTATGCCTCTGGACAGATGGCTGGGTAGCAATTGCAAATGGCCTTTGCTTCACATTACAATGTACAGTAAATACATGACCTCTTGAGGAGTACTTATCCAATCATTCGTATTCCCACAATTGTTAATTTGCATAAGTCCGAAAAGTTAAGAGGAATCAGTTACCAGAGCATTTACACATGGATAGTGTGGAACTGTGAAGCAGATCCCAATGTTTGATCTGAAAATAAGCGTATGCTCAAACTCTAGATCATGTTTACAGTGAAGTACAGACAAGCGTGCTAGTACATTCTTTTACAGAAATACTGATATAGCCTCTTTCTTATGCGGTATATTACCAATTAATTATCAAACAGTTAATTCTATATTTTCTGCATCAGAAGATGAGTATTTCCCTGGTATACTCAAAGAGGTTCCAAACAGGGAAGAAATACGTTTCTAGGATTCTACAAGGGTCATCAAAGTTACAAACTGTAACCTGGTACCTGCAATAGTTATGGGAATATGACACTTGACTTGTACTTGACATGTAATGAAGAGGATGGTAAGAAACAAGCCATGCACTCTCTGCTTTTCCTCCAAAAATGGATCCAATTAGAAACATGCAGCAAGCTGTTCTGATAAATGTTTACTAAGCTCTCCACCCAACTGAGCACTCTGTCATCAACCTAACCATCTAAAGTGTTATGCTATTACTTATTACGCACATAAATACCATAACAAAGCAATAACACAGATGCCAGCATGTTCCAAGTTTGAGTTCAATTCCCACATGCAGTTATAAAAAGCACAAGATATACTTTTATTAGGTGAACAACTATAAATTTTCCTCTTAAAATAAAAGTTAAGTGGACCTCTTACCCATGTATATTGAACTGTAATTAATGTGGTTAGCTATAGATCAATGGACAAGATTACTGAACATGTTATAGGGCCGTATTCACAGATCAGTTAGTTAAAGGTGGGCAGTTATACGCATGTATATTGCAAGGAAACACCCATGACACTCCCCTCACACGGACGGGTTTTCGGTGACTTACACCTCCATAGAGCACCTTTATCTCTATGTGTGCATTTACGTGCGTACAATACTTACGTATGTGCGTATGTAACTAACCGCACCCTCAAATGGTCATGTAAATGCCTTGTCTCACCCACTTTCACATAACTTTGTCCGTACGGATTTCAACCACGCTACTTCGCATGTATGTCCCCAAGTGTGATTCACAGGTACATGCCTAATGGACACCATGCGTAAATTCAACATAAAAAGCGTAAATAAAGTTATTACACATGCGCAGTTACTCCGATCCTAAAAATACGCACGGAACGCTGCACAAAAACATATCTGTGAACACGGCCCATAGTAGAAATTCACAATAAAATGATATAACAGTTGGTATCTGTAAAGGAAATGGGATCACAAACAAATCATCAAAGATAGATAACTTATTAGATTAAATTTGGGTGAAATTGTCTATTACATGTATGAAGTGTGTATAAAACAGTTTTCTGCATAATGAGAGGGAGGAACTAGTGAGAGTGGAGACACACCCCAGACAGCACAATATGAAACACTGTTACTTATATAGGGCATGAATTTTGGCTATGGAAAGCTCTGTCAGGAATGTGTTTGGGTCATTCAGAAACGTTACTTGATGTTTCAAGCCCCAGCCAAACCATTTAAGACTTAACTTAAGACCTAAGTTACGCATTACTAAGGATAACTTATATGTTCAAAACCCTACCTTAACTTTTCCTTGCATATCTCTGGTGGTACATAATGCCTTGTTGTATGTAAGTGCCTCCCCCGACCCACAATGCATATAATCACCTTGCGTAGGTATGACACAGAAGAAAAAATGACTGATAGTAATCAGTCACATTGAAATCCCTTAAAATGCACTCCTCAGTCCGTTAAGGATATAACAAAGTTTATTATGACATAAAACATAGCAGCTAACATGAGCAAATATAATATAAAAAATAGTTACAATCCAAATCTAATGATTATGACAGTAAACTAGTTGCAATTGTCAAAATACAACTATAAATATATGCAAAACCGAATATATAACCATTAGATTTGGATTGTAACTATTTTTGATATTATATTTGCTCATGTTAGCTGCTATGTTTTATGTCATAATAAACTTTGTTATACCCTTAACGGACTGAGGAGTGAATTTTAAGGGATTTCAATGTGACTGATTACTATCAGTAATTTTTTCTTCTTTGTACATTTTCTAAAATCCCAAATAGCACCCTTATCATTAGATGTATTTAACTCTTATTCACTGTGCAACAACTTTGTCCCTGTGTGTAGGTATGACACACCCTATCGTACAGAGTTACGTAGTATGATCAGAGTTACGATCATACGATGAGTTACGCAGGCCGGGTGTATAATTTACCTATTGTTATTAAGTCTATTATTAAGTCTGGATCCAGCCCCTTGACACAAAGACAAAGATCTCTCTCAAAGCACGTCATGTAAAATGTATCATTTTAAACCATTTTAAATAAAGTACGATTATAGTGAAATATGCAGCAGGGTATTTGTAACAACACTCAGCATTACTTTAGTGGGTCATCCACTGCTATATGTTGCATATTAGTACCCCAGAATACTGTCCTGCATTCACTCTGGGGGTTTAAATGTTGCACACTGTACACATACATACATACATTAGAGAGCTCATTAAGTTTACTTCCGTCTAAGGACTCAGTCAGAGGAGATACCAACTTGGAACAGAGCCCAGAATGAAAACTCGATACAGACATCTCTATGTGTAACCTATGTGCTCCAGTATAACTTGGAGGGCCCAACACTATATTGCTTATTGCTCAACGACCATCTGAAAAAGATAAGAGTGGTTTAATAGCAAAATATAAGCTTCCCAATCATTTACTGTATCTTGACCAGTTGGAGGCACAGCGAGGAATGTGCATGCCACCTCATTTGAACCAGTGTTGAATTAAGGAATGTTATCAGTGGGTCCAACTCACAATAATCATTCCTAATGGATTGATATTAGACTATCTATATGTAAACCATATAAACAGTCCACTACCTGCCTTTTTAGTCATTTAAAACCGATGGTTTTTTTTACAAACACTGGTTGATTTATAGTTCAGAAGTCTGACATCTCATTGTTTTGAATTATTTGAAAGTTCAATACATGACTGGCAATGTCTCTAAAGATCATAACAGACTAGAGAAATATGGCAAATACTGATTACTCTGTGGAATAAGCCTAACAATAGTATGCCAGACTTTGTCAAGTATTGAGAGCAAATTATGTATTAATTTGTAGTTCTTATTTTAATTAGTTGGCGTTATGTAGAGGAATAAAAGAAATATAATTGTGACAGAATAAAAGTCTATTTCATTTTACATTTTTAATGTTGATCATGACTGTGGTCTGGATTTATATGTAAGAAATGTAGATGTGCAGAATACATGCATGTCGCTGGCATGAATGCTATCCTTTACAAGTCAGACAGACAAAAGCTCATTTTCGCCTGTCCCTATTTCAAAAAGGACATTTTAAAAAAAACAATTCTGAATGGGTAAGTGTGCCGATTGGCATACATACCCATTTATTTTTCGCATACGCCGCAGGAGACCTGTCGAACCCCGTCGCACCGACCGGACACAGGAGAGGTGAGTAACACTCTGGAGACTTTAAGGTTTAGACTGTGGGGAAGGAGGGGTTAGGGTAATGAAAGGGAGGGTTAGGGCTAGAGTCATGGAAGGGGAGGGTTAGGTGAAGCTGTGGCTACTGGAGTCTTAGGGTCAGACTGCAGGGTTGGGAGTCTTAGGGTCAGACTGCGGGGATGGGAGTCTGAGGGTCAGGTTGTGGGGATGGGATTCTTAGGGTCAGGTTGTGGGGATGGGAGTCTTAGGGTCAGGTTGTGCGGATGGGAGTCTTAGGTTCAGGCTGCGGGGATGGGAGTCTTAGGGTTAGGCTGTGGGAAAGGGTTAGGGTAACTGAAGGGGAGGGTAAGGGTCTGTAGGGAGGGAGTCTTAGGGTCAAGCTTTGGGGAGGAGAGGGTTAGTCAAGCTGCAGAAAGATGAGGGTTAATGTTAGGGTAACTGAAGGGGAGGGTAAGGGTAAGGATTAGGATTAGGAAAAGGGTTGAGGTAAAATTTTGATTTACCAATCAGGGCATCATCTTTGCTGTTCTGGGGATCGATTGCTTTACCTCTGCGGGGCAAAAGTAAGAACTGTCTTGGAGAAAATGGCCCTTTTAAAAAGGGTCATCCGCAGCAGCGACCCACACCCACAGAAAACATCTACATTTCACTACAACGTATATGCAAGCTGCATTAATCTGGATTCTCAGAATCGAGCAGGGTGGGAAGGGTACCATTACATCAGATACGCAAGATGGGAGGTATGTTAATTGTACAATAAAGGCTTGGTTAAGCCATTACATGTAATTTTGATTTCCGCAGAGTCTCTGTTATCCATGGGGAGGGTTCTATAATCTGAAAGGTACAGTTCTGGTGTTGGAAATCCTGTGCGTGCAAAGGGAGGAAGTTAGAAACCCACAGTGATCCAGTATTGGATTCCTATGTAGTAATCATCATCTCAAAACAATTGTGTTTTAGAATTCTAAAGCTCAAGCTTACTCTCTTATGAAGCATTGGGATACCATGCAATCAGAACAGATGATCAATATGTTTTATCATTCTGTGTGTTTTACAAATAAAATACAAAATAATCAATTTGACAAATTGATTTATTTGCTTACATTCTTTCCAGGTCCTTCCTACTAATGAAAGTGTATAATAGCTTTACAAATCTGATTCAATATTCATGTTATAAGTATTAAGTAAGATATTTTCCTATATATGTCTCCAACAGCTAAGTCTCAATCTAATAATAAAACATATGCGTCTCCTCAAGATTTAAAACACCTTTAAACAAATTTTCCAGTGCATATTGAACCGAGAAGCAAGTATAGGCTTTATTGCTCACATTAATTATACTGGCACCAGCGGAGAATATTCTTAAAAGGTTTGTGTAACACAACATGCATTTCAATGTATCAACATACAGTTCCCTCTTGTGGCTGAGCTATGGATTGTTAATATAGCAGCAGTGTCAGTGTTCATTTCCAGCTAGTATACATGCAACCATGATATACGCACACATCAGGCTGAACATGCTCCGTTAGACAGGAAAACATACATGCTATAAACGATATTGTCTTTCTCTTATATAACAAACTCTGGCTATCTTTAATGTGGAATACCTACCACTGACTACATATGTGATCCAAAATCAACTAAAACAATATCACTATACAGGTGGTCTTTTGGTTGTATATCCCTAATAGATGTGAAGACATTTTAGTGTTCCTGTAATCACTTGATATTATTGTATTTTATATCAGGTAGCCCTCAGAATTACCATATAAATCTCTTTTTATTCCATACCATAAGCAAATGACCAAAGAGAATAACATTTCACCAGTGTAACTTACTCAGTGGATATCTGCACTCATTTATTTATGTGGCTTTAAGGTTCATGGCTTAGGTTATATGAACATTGTGCATAGCTGGAGGGAGAATTGTCAGCTGGTCTTACAATATAACACAACTCCTGCTGGACATTACAGGACAATCTATGGACCTGAGGTAGAAATGTGCATATTTTTTTCTGTATATGAAATGACCTTGCAATGATGACCTGTGCATGAATTTTACTAAAGGCTGTCCAGCATCCGTAATGTGTGCACCAGTGTCAGGCAGTTGAAAGGTAATCTGATAATAAGTGCAACAATTACATATTTTTCAACTGAATGTTGCACATAAATTGGCTACCCAAGCATCAGCTCAAAAGTGAATTGCTCTGTGCTGCCCTTTGAATGTATGTCTCATTTTGCATATTTGTGGATGTATATTTACTACAGTGGTAAAAGATGCACATATATGTTAAGAAAATGCTACGTGCATGTTACCAATGTTTAGTATCTACTGGGGTTAAAATGCTGACTTTAGTAAAAGATAAGACTCTTCATGTGACAAGCTCATTCTATTAGTCATGTCATCAGCCATGTGACTATAATAGTATAATATGGCAGCAATGGTGTAGAATGAATCTTATTTTTAGCATATGGCTGTGATTTCATTGACATTTTACCTTGTGAATTAACAAAGACAAAAAACAAAATGGCTGTTAAAAAAAAAAATCACACTATGCCAAAATACTTCTCCCATGCTGAGCTTTTAGATATGCCCTTTAAAATTGCTTGGTACATATTTTTTCTAAATTTGAGTTTAGCTGAACAAGCTCCAGATAGAAAGTAAGCATTAATAGTACAACAAGGTTAATGGAGTAAATACTGTCAGCCCTGTGGCGACTGATACCCTGCATCCACAGTGGCAATATGGTGCATGTGTAGTAGACACTTTTATTATTATTAATGTTTATTTATAAGGCGCCACACAGTATCCACAGTGCTGTAATTATGCTCTGTTTTTTATAGGGATGAATGCCATTGCATTCCACCACCAAAATATGGGGCCTGGTGCATACCTCCCAACATTTGAGAATCGGAAAGAGGGACAAAACTTCACAGCATCTTGTACCGCCCAGTGGGCGTGTCTAGGGAAGTGGGTGTGTCTTGCACTGCCCAGAGGGCGGGTCTAATACTGTTTGTCGAATGCTGTTAATAATATTTAACTAATATACATTCAATAATAATGCCACCTTGTCTGCACCCATATGTCAGCCTCCACTCTGCCCCCATTATTTGCCAGTGCCTGCCTCCAGTGATTGCCACCAGCCTCCATCTGCCCCAATTATCTGCCACTTGTGCCTGCCTCCTTGTCTGCCCCCATATGTCAGCCTCCATATGCCATGCCAGAGCTTTTTAGCAACTTTCTTACCTTTGTTCTGTCCTCCACGCTAAAAGCGGGACAGTTGGGAGCTCTGCCCGATGGCATCTAGCATTATCCCTGATCAAGTCTATTCTAATCTATTTAATTAATATTTATTTTCCTCTTCTAAAATGTATTTTATGATCTATTGGAACTTCATTGTAGCAGTGTAAAAAAAAAAAAAAGATTATTTTCTATACCCCTGTCGGTCACTAGTCTATGTGCTCATTACAAAGATTTTTTTTTACCCTTAAGATCGAATGCCTAGTTTACATATGCTGGTAAATTATTTTCCTGAATAATAAATTTACCATTATAATTTTAGCCCATTAAGTAGTATCTGTTTTAATGTATTAGTCTGTGTTCTAAACGACAATTCTAAAAAAAAGTATGAGAAATTAATGTGAAAGAAACCTGGAGACACTTTATGCATTGGAACAATTCTGTGGCAAGATAGATTTAGAGTTCTAACATCTTCATTTTCCTTTAGAATAGTAACCTGTGCGTAACGTATTACTTTAAAGCAATGACATTAATGTAGTGGAAGAAATAGTTCTAATAATGTTATATAACTATGCATGAACAATTTTAAAGTTAGTCATAAAATGCTGTATTCACGGAAATAAAGCAGGATGTTTAATTATGCCTAATATTACATAATGTGAACTTCACATAATGTGCAAGATGAGATTAAGTTTAGCTGTTACCTTAAATTTGTCTTGTAGATTTGATTTGCAGTTCTCTAAACACACTTTTTTAGCATTAAATAATTATTGATTCTACTATCAATGGGCCAGATCCTGAGCTACGTACGCTAGCCGCTGACGTCAAATTGCCAATTCGTATGTACTGCGCATGCGCGCGGCAGATATTACGCAACGTAATTGTGATCGTACGTAACTTCAACGTAACTACGAACGAAGGGGCGGGTCATCCATACGACACACGGAAATACGTTTTATAGGCAGAGGGAGGCATTTAAATCGTACAGTATGGGCCAGGTTAGGCCGTTACGTACGTCACTGAATTAAGTCCGTTAGAACTTACTCTTGGCAAAGTTAATATAGAGTTTGGCAAGCGTAGATCAAGTAAAGTACATATGAGCGAGGGGAGCGCCTAGGAGAGTGCATAGTACTTACGAGAGCCTAACATAAAAATAACTTAGGTCTGGATCTACCCCACTGTGTGAAAGACCAAAACGAAAAGAGTGATGTATCTGCCTGAACACTTAACTTTCACTTTATAAGTCTATATATATATATATATATATATATACATACATGTCATAAAAAGATCTGTCAGTGCCTCTTCTTTTGGGGGTGCTGGGCCCCTGCACTTTTTTTTTAACACTTCTTAGATTAGTAACTGGTGAGTATATGCAACATGTCAGAGGCCTGGATCCAGAATTGCGTACAACAGGCCATTTAGGCATTCAGAATGCGTAAGTTCTCCATGTGTGCGTCCTGTCATGCACAAAGATGGTGGTCACGCACCAATATGCACTACGAATGATTTAAAAAATACAGTAAAACCTGGGTTAAGCCCTTAACTAGGTAGGGAGCGTGTGTAAAAGCTTAGGTGAGGTTCAAGGTATGAAAGTTCCGCACTTGTTATGGGAATGCAATACCCTCACATGTGTGAAATATAGGATCACACCTTGCATAAGTTCCATTCCATTGCAAAGTCTATGATATGAGGGATCAGCAGCTGGCTGATGGAAAGAGCTGACAAGTTGTTTTCTTCCATACCAGCATTTAGTACTCAATGAGATAAGCTGGGTACACACTGGTGGGCTTTATGATGACTATTGTGCCAATCACACAATAATTGTCAGATAGCTCCAACAACTTACAAGTGTGTACTGTCCCAAGATGCTGCAGAATCATCTGAAACTACATCAAGAGGTATCTCTTCTGCCGCACAGCACTGAGGTTGAAGGCCTTATAGTATAGTAGAGATGAGCACCAACCCCCGTGTTTTGGTTTTGGTTTTGGATCTGTATTCATTTTGGTTTTGGCTCTTTAATTTTTAAAAAATTGCTAAAAATGCTGAAATCATTTCATTTTTATGTTTTTTTGCTACTAGAACATTATTAATATAAATACCATTAATTGCCACTCATTCCTAGTCAAATTGGACCACCTCACAAGCTTCAGGTAGGTAAATTCTTATATGCGATCCTTCCATCTTTATTAGGTGCACTATAATCAATATATCCATTCTATATCTCTTTTGGTACAGATTCAGTTTGCTAAAACCTTGCCACAGCTACCTTAAAGCAAAGCCAAATTTGCTATATAATTAAAATGTTGTGTAAAATGGCTCCATAATCACGAGGGAATGCCTTATAAACTCTCACAAACACGCGGAAGCAGTGCTCCTGAACTCTCCAATCACAAAAGGGCGGTCAAATGTCGAGAGATTTAATGCTGCAGAATGCAAAACCGTGAGATCAGACATTTCCAGGAAAACTGTGTTTTGTCTCATTTTGGAACCAAAATTTGTCGAGAACATCCAAACTATGCCTCGGCTCGTCTTGGAACCCCAAAATTCAGATCTGTTGGATTTCACGGAATGCGAACTGTTCATCTCTAGAGTATAATTTGTGTTTTCTCCCCGTGTCTGCGTGGGATTCCTCTGGGTGCTCTGGTTTTCTCCCACAATTTCCCTGCTTGGATACTAAATAAAATTAACCCTTGTCTGTGTGTATGTGTTAGGGAGTGTAGACTGTAAGCTCCAAAAAAGATCTATTGTAAAGTGCTACATAATATGATGGTGCAATATCAAAACCTGTTAATAAAGAATAAAATTACACAACATTATAGCAAAAACATGAAATAAATGAATCCTAAACAGGTGGCGGCAAGATTAATGATCATTGTTAACAAATAAAAATAAGTAATTTATGATACTTAGTATCAATAGTTGAGAAGAATAGTGTAATACTGTATAACAATTATAAGATACTGTATGACATTTGTTAAACTGAATTGTGAAAACAGCTATGTAGTAGTCTATAGGCCATATTTAATTTAGATTTGTGGAGTGCAATACAACAAAGGCTCAAACAAGGAGATAAGGACACTCTAAGCTTCTTGTGTCCTCTGGCTACCATATCTGCTGCCAAATTGAATATCCCCCTAAGTGCATCAGGACATTTCTAACAAGACAAACACACAGTTTAAATGTTTCAAGGCACTTATGATCTCTCTCTGAAGCTGTCAATCAAGTTAATGCTGGTAAATGTGTTTATGGTTATTATCAGCAATGTTTGATTGTTTTAAGTAGGGGATCAATATTGGTCTAAATTATTAACCAGATATTTACTTACAGACATTGGCCCAGATCCAGAACAACACTTCTGTGTGAATTTACGCCTGGCGGACATGTAAAATCTCGATTTTGTATGTACTGCGCATGCGCACGATAGATAATACGTAACGTAGCGTAACTCTGAGGGTATGGGCCATTCACGTATTAGTTGTGTAAATTCGTACATGTGGGCGTGCCAATTTTACGAGAGACAAAAGTACGTCTAAATTACGCAATGTAGGCGGGGGGTATTCATTTAAAGTGTACAATATGGACGTGCTTAGCTGCGTAAGTCCGTGTTGCCCATCCGTACGTGTGCGGACGATAGCGATTACGTGGCCAAAAGTTAAGGTAGGGTTTGAAAAGCGGAAATTGGTCAATGTATGTACATTCAAGGGGTGTGCCTAGGGGAGTGTATAGAAAGTACGTTCGCATAAATACGCTAGCTAGTAAACGGATTGCAAGAGGAGTTCTGAATCTACCCCATTATTGCAATCACTATATTAAATTTGTAAGGTAACAGAAATGTTAATGTTGTTTAAGAATCGTTAGAGTTTGTAGATTTTATTATTGCAAAACTGTGGGGGGAATTAGAACATGAACACAAGAAAGTTTTGAGCTAAAAGAATGGAAAGACTCTAGCTGACTAATAGAAACATTTATACATGTTTGCAAATGCACAGATACCATTCATATATGAAAAAAATGCTAATAAATTGCAATTATCCAGTTTCATTGTTTAATTTTGGTAACTTCATCAATATACAAATTAAGAATGGATACCAATCATTTAAACACTGTTCAGTGTTCCTGGAACCCTCTAGTTGAAATAACCCTTTCTACTAAACAGGAGTAGTAAAAAAAAAATATGACCCTGCCTGACTCCATGTAAGGGCAGATTAGTATTAACTACGACACATAAAAAGTCAAGTGAATATACAGTGCAAAAGTATTTGCCACTATATTCCAGGGTGTTAGAGGAAGGAATATATTTTTAGTATTTGAACATCAGCCAGACTTATTCACAGGATTCATAAAATCATAAGAGTGTTTCAGGAAGCCATTTACCATTTTTGATCTTATAGAAAATGTGGAAATGTCGCAATTGCCTAATTGATGTTGAAACCATTGGTGCCAAGATGCTTATTCATTCTCAGAGCTAAATTTATAATGGTGGTTTTCATTAAATAAAGTACTGCTAAATCTGTTGTCCTAGGCAATTTGGTGAAGCATGGTTACCTATACTGATTAAAACATTAAAGGTGTTGCATTTGACATTTCCTTTGCATATTCATTTTAGAAGTTTGTATAAATGATGTATGTGATCAGATTCTGGGTTGGAATGCATGGAACGAATTGGTAGTTTGCAGTAGAGGGCCCCACACATGGAACACCCCATCTTTGAGATGTAAGAAAAGCAAGAAAAACATGTAGTCTAAGGGGAACTGAGACCAGCTGCACTGGATCAGTGCTGTTGCAGCAGACCATTTCCGGGGGAGTTCACAATTTTGGCCATGTTCAGCTTCAGGAAGCAATGAGTCATCTATGAGAAAAAGGGTGCTAAAGCAGTTGGACATCTTAAACAGGAGAGGTCAGGGGAGGAGAGGTATATTTGGGCATTATCACCGTAGAGGTGGTAGTTGCAGCCAAATGAGCTGATGAGGCTACCCAGAGAGGAGGTATAGAAGGAGAAAAGGAGTGGGTCAAGGACAAAGACCTGGGGGGATGTCAACAGGGAGCAAGGGGGGGGAAGCGCTAGTGGTTGAGACAGAAGGTGCGGTCAGAGAGATAGGAGGAGAACAATGGGAGGGTGGTTTTAGTGAGAACAAAAGAATGGAGGCTTTGAAACAGGAGAGGGAGATCAATGGTTTTGAATGGGGCAGACAGATCAAGAAGGATAAGAATGGGGCAGTGGCCTTTTCATTTGGTGGATAACAGATCATTGGTGACTTTGGTGACTTAAGTAAGGGAAGTCTCTGTTGAATTGAGAGAGACCAGATTGGAGAGGATCCAGTTAGAAAAGCATGTTACCTACTGGTTAATAGCAGTTTGTTATTCTGTAAATTACAAGTAAAATTATAATCGGTCTTTCTTGTGTGACAATGCAATCATTCTCTCTATCTGGGTATTTTACCCAGGTGTTCCTGCATCAAACCACACTACATTGCACTTTCTTTGGGACATTACCTAACTCTTTTATCTTCAGAGAAGAAATCAAGAGGAAGATTGTACTTTATTGCGGTTGTGATAAAAGAATTTCCCTTAAATGGGCATCCATCTACATGTGAACCAGATATCATTGGCGTTTATTATCTGCCACCAGACCACATTCTCATTATCAAAGCCCGGAGAGTTGCTACAACTGCTACAAGCTTTGTCTATACACCGCTACAGCTGCCTTTTCAATCGAGCCCACAGGGCTCCTAATCAGGTTTGACATACACTCAGCCTCCTCTATTACAATAAGTCTGCCTCCTCTATTACAATAAGCCTGCCTTCTCTATTACAATAAGTCTGCTTCCTCTATTACAATAAGTCTGCCTGCATTGAAATGAGTCTGTCTCTTCTATTACAATAAGTCTGCCTCCTCTATTACAACAAGTCTGCCTGCATTGAAATACACTCTGCCTCCTCTATTACACTAAGTCTGCCTGCATTGAAATAAGTCTGCCTCCTCTATTACAATAAGTCTGCCTCCTCTATTACAATAAGTCTGCCTGCATTGAAATAGGTCTGCCTCCTCTATTACAATAAGTCTGCCTTCATTGAAATAAGTCTACCTCCTATATTACAATGTCTGCCTGCGTTGAAATACACTCTGCCTCCTCTATAACAATGAGTCTGCCTACATTGAAAAAAGTCTGCCTCCTCTATTACAATAAGTCTGAATCCTCTATTACAATAAGTCTGCCTCCTCTATTACAATACACTCTGCCTCCTCTATTACAATGAGTCTGCCTGCACTGAAATAAGCCAGCCTCTTCTATTACAATAAGTCTGCCTCCTCTATTAAAATAAGTCTGCCAGCATTGAAATAAACTCAGCCTCCTCTATTACAATAAGTCTGCCTCCTCTATTACAATAAGTCTGTCTGCATTGAAATACACTCTGCCTCCTCTACTACACTAAGTCTGCCTGCATTGAATTAAGTCTGCCTCAACTATTACAATAAGTCTGCCTGCATTGAAATAAGTCTGCCTCCTCTATTACAATAAGTCTGCCTCCTCTTTTACAATAAGTCTGCCTGCATTGAAATAAGTCTGCCTCCTCTATTACAATAAGTCTGCCTCCTCTATTACAATAAGTCTGCCTGCATTGAAATACACTCAGCCTTCTCTATTACAATAAGTCTGCCTCCTCTATTACAATAAGTCTGCCTGCATTGAAATAGGTCTGCCTCCTCTATTACAATAAGTCTGTCTCCTCTATTACAATAAGCCTGCCTGCATTGAAATACACCCTGTCTCCTCTATTACAATAAGTTTGCCTCCTCTATTACAATAAGTCTGCCTGCATTGAAATACACCCTGCCTCCTCTATTACAATAAGTCTGCCTGCATTGAAATACACCCTGCCTCCTCTATCACAATAAGTCTGCCTCCTCTATTACAATAAGCCTGCCTCCTCTATTACAATAAGTCTGCCTCCTCTATTACAATAAGTCTGCCTCCTCTATTACAATAAGTCTGCCTGCATTGAAATACACTCAGCCTCCTCTATTACAATAAGTCTGCCTGCATTGAAATAAGTCTGCCTCCTCAATTACATTAAGTCTGCCTGCATTGAAATACACTCTGCCTCCTCTATTACAATATGTCTGCCTCCTCTATTACAGTAAGTCTGCCTCCTCTATTACAATAAGTCTGCCTGCATTGAAATACACTCTGCCTCCTCTATTACAATGTAATCTCTGCCAAAGAGTTTAGGAACACAACCAAAAAGCCCTTTGCACTCGTAGCGTCAGGTCTGTCTACAGCCAAATATCCGACTTAGTTACCAGTTTATGCATATTGTTCATTCAGAACTTTTGGACATGCTTATAATGTTTTTGATTGCATTTTGTCCCTAATAGTGACTATATACATAAGAACTTTTGGATATAGATCAGTCAATATAACGTTTCTATCATCCATATGGTGTGGTTTTAGTGAACATTATTTAAAAGTTACTTTTTCCAAGTTCAACCTGTGTGTTTTGTATTGATACATTTTCATGTGCAATTTGTTTTTGACATGACAATATTTAATAAATTTTTTGTTTTATTGTAATAAACTGCTATTTTTATATACCACAGCATTGATAGTCATGCAAGATTAACTCTAGTGCACTTCTATAGTCACTTTTTTGAGTCTCTCTATCTGTCTATAGTTAAAGCTCGATACTCCTGCAAAATTAATGATAACTTGTCTAATTCTATATTGAGATGGGCATGATCAGAATACAAAACATCTGAATGCAGCTCATTTAATCACTACTGGCTTGTTCAGGCAGTTATAATATCCTTCGGATGGACAGATGCCCAGTATCTTGACACAATTCAGACTCCACATAGCCTGCCTATAAACATTTAAAAAGGGGAAAAAAACAAAAAACCCCAAATGCTTTACACTGAATATATACATTTTCTATACCTACTACCCTCTGACTGATAAGTAAAGCAGTCACCAATAAACAAAATTAACATTTTCTATACTGTATACCAGAAGTTATCAAATGCCTTCCACAGATGCATTACATATGTTTTTATTTAATTAGTTATATCTATGTACCAGCTACATGGGCAGAGAAAGTCCTGCACTGTAGCCAACAGGCTCATTAGACAAGACAAAAATTAACAGTTTCATCTGCAAAAAGGATACCTTAATCTATCCAAAAGTGATGTCAGACAAATGTAATCATAGACATTCTGAAAATAATGAACTAGTATAAAACAGAATGTCCTTCATTTAATGGGACTTTGTTGTTTCTACACCATTATCTGCACTTGAAATGTACAAACACTGTGATCATTTATTGCAAACTACTCATCTGACCTTCTAAGGCATTTAAAATACCAAAAGGAATAAGCTATAATTTCAATTTAATAAACCATATTGTGGTATTTTTACAAACTGGCTATCTTAACAAATACAAGTAACATTCATTTGAATTACTTTGCAATTCAACAAGCTCAATACAAAAAAAAAAATACAAAATACAATATATTCTGTAGCAAGTTTGATGTGATTCTGGACATGATCCAGACTTAAGATAATTTTACGTATGCAAGCGTGCCTAAGCGTACCTAAGTTATGCGCTACTAAGGATAATGCACTCCCCCTGGCACTCCCCTCTCATGTACGTGACTTAGCTGACTTATGTGTTCAGAACCCTGACTTAACTTTTCCTTGTGTATCTCTGGTCGTATATAAGTGTCTAACCCAGCTACACGTTACAATTTACAGGCTTGCTTAGAGATGTCACACGGATTATTGTACAGATTTACGTACAAGTTACGTACAATCAGTTACAATGAGTATCTATCATACACATGATTAGTAGGTCTGCTTCCTGTGCAGATAAAGTAAGGAATTCTGCATTGGAAGGTTGCAGTTTAAGGCAGAATTCAATGTACTGCATGGTTGCCTACTTTTGCAAATGAAAATCAGGGAGATTGTAAGAGCACTATTAAGGTGCTGCACCAAAGGGGTGTGTCCTGTAGCACCAAAGAGGTGTGTCCTGTGAATAGCTCCACCCATAGGTGTATCTAGCACTGCCAGAAAAACTATTTTACAATAAAAATGTCAGTATTTATTGATTATTAAATTGTCAGTGATTACTTTCATTACTATCTTTATAGAGAAGCTAAAAGTGACGCTGCAGCTGATTATCAAGATTCTTTCATTACATCTTGGCCTCCATGAAATTGGTCATCTACATAGACCTCAATGGATGAAATTAGAATCAGGGAGTTTACCAAACACTTCAGGGAGTCAGGGAGATCACCCGATCTTCAGGGAGTCTCCCTGATATTCAGGGAGAGTTGGCAACTATGATGTACTGTGCATGCACAGTACATACTGACAGGTGATTTCTGCACACAATGTACGGAGATTGCCTGTTGTTAATAAATTAGGTAGTGGCAGAGTGCTATATAGTGCACTGCCTTCTATTGACACCTTTCTGTCAAGTGAACATAAATTTATTTTCTCATCTTAATCAAACTTGATTTGGGAACTGTTACCAAAGTAAAAAAAATCATTGGCATTTTCTATTCCAACAAGTTGGTAAAATTGTCTTTAATTTGCAATAGCAATAAGAAACTAAAAGAAAACTGTAAAAAAGAGTTTAGTCCTCCAACTTTCTCTATCAGAGAATAAACGATATCTTCTCCAAATCCTTTAAAGTCTTCTCTTAATTCATTTAGATATACTGTCAGTAATAATTGCAACATTTTTAAAGTTAGTGCAAAAACTGGAGACATTTTTTTTTACTACCCTTTCTTTTCTTGTGTAATGTAAATCAAAGAAAGTCTTCACACTGGCTACATAAAAGTCCAGTTCTCATTAAGGGAAGGGTGCTAGAGAATATTAAAATAACAAGCATGCCAAATGAATGCATGATGAGAGAGTAAAACGTGAAGGGGAACTACACACAAATATAATCTAGACTTAATTAACTTTCTCCAATGTGCAAATGCTACTGCACTCACTCTTTGATGTATACAGTTCTGATCTCACGAATGTCACTGAAAGTGCTGCAATGGTCAGGTTTTTCATCTTAGTTCGAATCCTTCCTAAACCGGCTATTGAAGCAGATACATGTTGGATAAATATCTCATCTAAAAGTTTTATAAACTGACTAAGGTTGTCTCACCACTTTATGGACTTGATTCAGACTTAAGAATAAAATTGAAAAATGAGAGGTAAGTTACTCTTGGGCTAAACCATGTTGATTGCAGGGGAGTCATATCTTATTTGTTGCAAACAGTATTAGAGTTGAGAGGTGGCGTTTCCCAGCCCAAGACTAAAAGCAGTATAAAAGTAAAGCTGATCAGTAGCTGTATGCAGTAAGCAATTCAAAGATATATCCCTGCATGCAAAGAATACAAATAACTTGACTCCCCCTGAAATCAACATGGTTGTGCCCAGGAGTAACTTTCCTCTCTTAGGGCTCTATTTACAAAAAACGATTTCATTGAAATCGCCACAAATCGCGTGATTTGAGCCTCTGAAGTGAAATCGCGGTATTCACAAAGGCTCAAATCGCGTGATTTGACTGAAAAAAAACATTACAATGGCAAACATCGCTGGACACAAATCGTCCAGATGTTTGCCATTGAAAAATTAGGAAGTTAAAAAACCTAACTAACATTGTACCCTACTGTGTGCACTTACCTGCGGTGGTCATCTCTCCTAAGCTATGTGTTATGTATGTAGTGTATCGTGTGTAATAAATAAAAAAATTGGATCACTCACAGTTTGCTGTTATCTTTCATAGGAATTTCTTCTTGGTGTGAAGATTTTTCATCAATTGATAGAAGTCTTCATGTTGATTGGAGTGTCAGCAGCAGATGTCCGGTCTTCTGATGTTGCCACGACGCTGCAGATCTTCTTCTCCGCATCGTGGCTGCTGCTTATGACGGTGAGGTC
>WWET01000089.1:102146-140973 GCA_011038615.1 Limnodynastes dumerilii | reverse complement strand
GTGTTTGTACTTTGTTTTGGACCAACCAATGTACTTTATTTAATTCATAATGTCTATAACAATGAGGCATTGTATTTTTCTTATGTCTTGTGTGCCTGTGTTAGCAGCATCATTTGCTGTCTTGATCCTCTTATCTATTATTATGCATCGTCCCAGTGTCAGAGATATGTGTACGACTTGCTGTGTTGTAACAAACACTCTCAAATACAACAACTAAAACAACAAACAACAAAGAGGAATAATGCACACGAAAAAGAATCCACTGAAATGTTTCTTCTAAAAAATGTCTAAATACGATGAAATATCTTCAAAATATGATGAAATATCTTCTAAATATGATGAAATATCTTCTACATACAGTATGATGAAATGTCTTATAGCCATGAACTGCATAATAATAAGTACATATTGTTGCTTACAGATAAAATAAAAAATACAATTTTATAGAAAAAGTTAAAATGGAGTTACTGTTCTCCCCAATAATATGCATACATTTTTTTCGTTTTGGCTTACAATATATAGAAAACAAGAGGGGAGGGGGTGTGCTTAATTAAATGTAAATAAAATATGCAATCATTTGTCGGGTGAAAGTCTCTTTCATTTCGTATTGACAACAGTTTTAGGGCCTGATCCATAGTTTGAGAGTAAGTGCAAAACAGGTGCAAGTGTACAGCTTGTTCCACCTCATATGTGGTATATGTCCTTTAGTGTGCGTGTGGCCTCTAATATGTCAGGAGAACTGTACGAACACAGTGGACCTGATTCACACTTAAGAATCTTCTTAAATTAAGAACTTAAATTCACTCCTGGGCTAAACCATGTTGATTGCAGGGGAGTCATATTTCATCTGTTGCAAGCAGTACTAGTGTTGAGAGGTGATATTTCCCAGCACAAGTCTAAATAACAGTGTAATAGTAAAGCTGGTCAGTATCTGTTTTCAGTAAGCAATTCAAAGATGTATTCCTGCATGCAAAGAATACAATTAACTTGACTGCCCCCGCAATCAACATGGTTTAGCCCAGGAGTAACTTTAAGTTCTTATTTTAAGAAGCTTCTTAAGTGTGAATCAGGTCCTTCATTTCCAGCTTTTTCTTAAGTCTGAATCAGGCCCTATGTCCATAGCTGTAATGATAACACAACAAATATATAATACTAGATACTATAACAATAGAAGAATACTATGAAACCAACAGAATACATAAAGGTTGTGGTGAAATAAAGATTACCATTTTATATCAACAACAGTGAACAATAAGAAAAAAATCCATGCGCTCAACAAACCTATGCCCAGCTTCTTAAGCAAAACCCACCAACTGCCACTAAATAAGTATTTACTGTGAAGGGGATGTTCCTCAGCTCAGCCGCCACGTGCTGTTGAGTACTAGTTTCTGAAAACGCGATCCGGCGGACAAACTTTACCACAAGAAAAATTGTAAATATGTCACAGAAATGCACAAAAAACTACCAAAAATAAATATACAACAATGAAGAGAAAGGCAAATTCAGGGACGGATCCAGAATTTAGAGCGTCAGGTCACTTTCGCACACAAGGGGCCTGATCCAGAGCTAAACTGGCACGCTCTCCCTAAGTACAGCCAGCGTAGCTCTGGTGCACTCACCCTGTCACGCCCCCTGTATGAGTGTAGTTACACAAAGTTACGCAGGCTGAAGACTACCCTAACTTCAGCCGGCTTAACTGTGTGTAACTACACTCACACAGGAGCGTAATCTGTCAAACCCAGCCCTCCCCTCCTAATTACCCTCCCTCCCCCCGCCTAGCTTCTGTAACTAAAGCGTAGTTATGGAGCTACCCGCCCCTTCGTCTGTAGCTACGCTGTAGTTACGGACGCCAGATCCACGGCACCCAGAGCCATGGATTACGCCAGGCAACAGAGCGGCAGAAATGCCGTTCTTACGCATACGGGCAGCGTAAAAATGACGGCGGCCGTAGGTCTGGATCAGGCCCAAGGTGCGTAAATGGCCTGACTTGACCGTACAAGCCTAAAGTGGGCAGGGGGGAAGCATGCAAAGTGTACAGTGTGCAAGGAGGCTCCGACACTTGTGCGGATCAGTGATTCTACAGACCCCTGATCCGCACGAATGATGTAAGACAGGCTTATGGCAGCGTAAGCTGCCATAAAGCCCACACGAGAGAGGAAAGTGATCGGTGGCATGCACTCCCCTCTTTTTCTCAGACAGACAGTCCCCTGCACGTACAGAAAGCGTGCAGGGTCTGGATCATGTCCAGAAAGAGGAAGTCACCTGTATGTCTCTATGATGGAGAGCCGTACAAAACTGCTAGTTGGGAGAAGAAGGAGAGCAGGATGCCACTGCTATTTACATTCGCAGAAGACGGAAAACATTAGTATGGAATGGGTATATGAAACCCGTCTACGTGAGGGGAATGGTTCGTGGTGTAATCATGTGTGTGGATTTATGAATAATAAAAAAAAATCAGATCTTTGTATACACTGGGGCCTTTTCTGTTGATGATCGTGCAGATCACATGATTAAACTACAGTTTCACCAGCCAGATATGTTACCAGTGTGTACTGTCCAACGATGCCTGGAGAAACTTAAGTGTATACTGACACGTGATCTTTACTTCAACGATTCCAATTCATATTTCTGCATATCGCCACCTAGTGGGCCAACATATCATTGCAGCAAAGATTTATTTGAAGATTTTATAAAATAACCTACAGGAAACTAGAGAGCAGCATTTATTGGGGGACATTATTAAGCAGATCGGAGATAGAATAGTTGCTAAAGATGTCGGATTGTCAGTAAAACTTTAGCGTCTACACAAGTTTACAATTCTTGAAAGAGGCACAATAAGAGAAATCAAGACCTGACGACAGAGCATTCTATTTTTCAGATGTTTTATCCATAATTCCATTGTTTACAGTATGTGTGAACAATTTCTCACTGCTGTACTGATGTAAATAAGTCGCTGCTTAAACAAACATTGTAATTAAAGACAAGTGACCTTAGATGCACTGCAGCAGCTGAATACAGTATAAAGAGGGGGAAAACAAGGAAACACAGATAAGTAATACAGAGACAAACATTGGGATGTCCAAAACTTCTAATTGGGCAATGCATTTATCTTGGTCATTTGGGGTATTAAGTGTTTCAGTTTAATCCTTAATTTCATACTTAAATTACAAGAAAATAAGTGTTCTGACAAATCTCTTCAACTACCCATTAGTACTGAGAACCATGCCCTGTACTCTGGATTCTTCTTCATAGACATGATGTACAGGAGAACACCATTGACTGACACCGACCACTATTACTTCCCAGCAGTAAAAAGACAATGACCCACAGCCAACCACCAGATGTCATTAGCGAGTTCTGTATCTGATAGAGCTAGGAAGTAGTATGCAGCATGGGTCATATAATAGTGTTCCCCCAATCAATGGGGTTCCTGGTTCTCTGGAGATGTGCTGCAATTGACCTGGTCAAGTCAGCATATCCAATCATCTTCCAGCCAAAAAGAGAATAAGAGAGAATAAAGGAGTAAAAGACGAGTAAGAAACAGCATAAAGGTTAAATAGCAGCTATGACCGGGTCTTTAAATATTTATTGTCCTAAGAGAGATATGCCATGCTACCAAAACTACCACTTATTTTACATGTAAAGTCTGCTATGCAAAATCAAGCTGCATTTACATTTACCTAGAAAATAAAATGTAGAATATGTAGAATAAGTGTTTACAATTGTTCTTTGAAACAAAATTGCTCTATTTATTTTGGAGGCTTTAAGGGGTGTCTCCTGAGGTGTGTTTGCTCTCAATTTAAACGAATATATATATGACCCAACAATTGGGACTCTAATTGTTAGCGTTAGAACCACCATGAGCAGAAAGGCCTTGATGGTGGTTGGTGGCTTCTCATATATTTGCAAATATGTGTAACAGACATTTCTGCCTTTTATTTTACAGATAGAATGGTATATGAGAAAAACATGGCAACAGAGTTAGAAACTCTTGAGCAAAGTCCACACCAAGGTTCCAGTCTTAAACCATCTTCACATAATAAAATGACTATACTTTGATAATGCGAAGAGCAGTTTTTGCAGTTTTGTATAAATTCAGCAACATGTGCTATACAGTATTTATTATATGAAGTCTCAGACACCTAAGTTCTTCTGCTTGCCCAGCCAGCCTCCAGCAGACCTACCTACACACACACACACACACACACACACTGTTCATGTCTAAAATATATTTAAATAACAGTGCAGAAGTGAGGTAGAGCCATATGTTTGGCACTGCAATACAGCATATTCTCCTACCCCATTTCACTTGAAATGTCATGCTTATGATCAATGTGAACAGAATTGCATCATCATTATTATTATTATTATTAATAATAATAATAATAATAACAATACTAATGATACATACTTTCCATAGCATTTTCAGAAGCCAACCCATCATTTGAAACTAACTTCTAAATTAGTCTGGGTTGCCGACTTTTTAGAGCTGCCCTCCGGGAGAACCCAGAGGGGAGGCATTGATTTATGCAAATTGCGTCATTAAGCCCTGCCACCTGTCAATCACTGCTGTATTTTCTAGCGTTTCAGGGGATGCACAGGGCTTGGTGACATCATCAAGCCCCGCACATCCCTAGTAACGCTAGGGATTACAGAAGTCATTTATGGCTGGTGGGGCTTGCAGGAGATTTGCCGGCTCTCCCAGGATACTGGGAGAACTGCCCAAATTTCGTGAGTCTCCCGGATATTCCAGGAGAGTCGGCAACTCTGAAATTAATCTTAATTCACTTGCAGGGGATATGCTCTTTCAATATCAGCCTTATTAACCTTGTAGTTTCTGTTTTCTCAAAGCTGCATAAACATTAGATGACACTGTTTATAATAGTGCGATGCTTTGCTCCATTTAATTCAATGCTCTCTTGATATTTAATAAAAAAAACTGCATTTGGACAGCAGAAAATAAAATGTAGTACTCGCTGACTTGTTGGATAAAAGACTTGGGGCCTCATTTACTAAGCTGAAAGAGGTGAGAGTTTTGAAAGACGGTAGAGTTTGCCTATAGCAACCAATCAGATTCTAGATCTTATTTAACTATTGCATTCTAGAGAATGTCAGCTAGAACCTGATTGGTTGCTATGGGCAAAATCTCACCTCTTTCAAAACTCTCACCTCTTTCAGCTTAGTAAATGAGGCCCTTTAGCTGTTAATTGACAAAATGTACTTGCCTGACAACCCTCTGGATCATTCCAGCAAATACATCCAAATACATTTATACCACTTCAAAATCCATCAATGCTTAGAGATTAGATGTTTGTACAAGAAAACAAATGAAGCATGGAAACGACTGTACTATTCCTGCATCATTTTACATCATATATTCTAAATAAGTTCAAATACGTTTGTTTGTTGAGATTTTCATCCACATTTTATTGTAAAGTTTAATTTACATGTTCATATAATACTATAAATAAAATACTATAAATAATTCAGACTCAGACTCAGACTGACTGTATAAAGTAATAATGTATTAGAAATATAGTGTAACAGGATATTTGAAAAACTCTATATAACCTTTCCCACAATGTCCTGTTTCAGACACACCTGAGAAAGTGGGATTTAGTAAAAAAAATATAATAATCTTAAAAAATGAACGAATAATGAAATATTTGCCAATTTACCTAGATCTGAGATACTATAGTAGAGGAATGTATAGCTCCATGTCAGAACTATAGAAAATAATGCAAATGAAAGGTTCTACTGCACATTTTGTTTGTAGAGGAATTCCTTGATTTGTTATCACCACTTTAGAGCACAGACAACTGACTCTCTGGGGTCATTCCACATCAAGGGCCATATTTACTAAGATGCAGGTTTGGAAAAGTGGATATGTTGCCCATAGCAAGAATCTGGTTGTGAGGGCCCCGCGCGGGGCCGCGGAGGCCAGTACAGGGCCGCCAGGATGATGAACCTGGCGGCCCTCTACTTGCTTCTGCGGCCCCGCGCGGGGCCTTCGCTACCAAGACGCAAGCCTGTCTGCCAGTGGTGCCAGGCTTGCAAAAAAAAAAAAAGTCAAACATTTTCCACTTTTCTAAAGCCGTAAATCTGGTCCTAACTGTCATTAAACTACAACTCCCAGCATGCTCTTACAGCATAAATATTACTTTGCAGAGTCTGATGGGAGTTTTCATTTTACAACAGCTGGATTACCAGAGCAGAACTTGTTCCACAAACATATAAATTATTTATTGGTAAGCTATATTAATTAAGTAGATGGTGTGGTAAAACACAGCCAACCCACCCTTACACAGATTATTTACCACATAACGATAAAATAATCTTAGCATTGTGACAATTTTGCCTCACACTATGCAGAATTCATGTTTCTGTTTCTGTTCCATTTATGATGTTTACTATAAACATAAATGTGCTGTTAGATGGATCATTTCATACTGAACAATTTTGGCTTTAAAGGCTATTCCCAAAACATGACTTTAAAAGAGTTACTATTTCAAAGCATGTCTCATGTCTCATGCTAATTGAAATTAGAGGGACAATGTACATGCAGCAGGAAGCCAATGAGCTTAAAAAGAAACATGAGTTTATAGCCTGGTCTATTAGGAAAGGGCATAGTGGGTAATGCGTGTATTTACTTTACAGCAATAGCTTTATTTTTTTTTAATTCCTTAGAATGCAAAATAATTAGCTTTTTATTGTGCATATCCACAAACACATAGCATAGCAGCACAGGCCTCCTGCAAGCAGACCCTTTTGTTAAGATGTCTTAATTCTCACTTAAAATGAGGACAAATCAGAAGCCTGGGTTGGGGAGAGGGTGCATAGCACACCCTCACCGTACAATTTAAATACATCCTTAGGGATTGGAAAAAGACATTGGATGTTTTTATTTTTTAGATTTGTCTATATCTGAGAAAAAATTCTGTTTCTAAGCTTCCTTGTCATAAACCATAATAGTCACAAATAAACAAAGATTTATATAAAATAAATTTATGTCAAATAATATTAAACTTTATCCTCATAAAATGCTGCACACATTTGCTTTAATAAATGTACTTAAATGTATTTATGCCTATGGTAAAAAAAAATACCAGAATAATAAGTACACTTTAAGAGGTTTGTATATAAAATTCACAATAATAAATTCCCTTTACTGATGGACAAGGCACAACAAATAAATAGGGTTCTATGCAAGGGGTGGTTTGCTCTACAGGGGATGTGTGTCTATAGTATTGTGTGTGTACTGAGCCTTAAAATAGGGTTGTGCAGTTTTCTATTTTCAAGGGCACAAATGGTCAGATTATCATATAGATGAACCAGTGGCAAAACTACTGTTTGCATAAGCAAACTTGCCAGACTTGCCCCGTTTTTTGATACTATTATAACTTTATCCAATTTTCTTGATGCACTAAGAGTTACCCTTTGATCATATTGGACTGTAAGCGATACAATTATTATTTTAATCACATTAGACTTTTTAAGGTTGCTTATTTATAGATTTATTTATTTATTTATTCATTCATCTATTTTATATTTTAGTTAAATTTCTATTATTGCATTTATACACTGCCCTGATTCAGCAGAGGCTTCCTTAGTGCACATTCTTGTGGTTTTATATACTGAGTATGCGCAGTCAGCCTGACTACACAATCTACATAACACTTATACATGTAGATTAACTATGTGCGGTCTTTAAAGACTGTTACAGATGTATAATATTATTTATTTCGCACATACGTTATTTACAACCCAATAACCCATGTACTAGCATAGTGTTCCATCAAGCACAGAGCATACTGTTTATAATGCTGTAATTTTCAGTGCTGACAATATTTCTATATCAGTCACAAAATAAAAAAGGATAATAATGCAATTCTTTGTAAATTTATGTGAAACATAAGACTAGTGAGTTAGTCTAATTACACAGATCACATAGGACTGGATCCTGATTTGCTAAAAGGTGGGTATATTCCGATCAACCAAATTGGAAAATGGCCCTGCATGCGCAAACTCTGCATTACTAGAACGGATGTGGGTTTTGTTGTTCATTTACCTAACATGGGCATCATTTTATTATTGGCTGTTTTTACCTCTTCTTTTTGCCATGTAACAAAACTTAAGCTATATCCAGTAAAATAAACAATTCATTAACATCTACAAATCTGGCACAGTCTTTAAGGCCATGAAGTTAAAAGAAAACTTTGGTCATAAAAGGATCAGGTAACTGCTTGTCTGTTACATATAATAGACATCATTTCAAAATAGACCCACACTCATACCTATACACAGGGGGTTAGAGTGTGACCAGATAATCATTATGTTGTTTAACCTCCAACATCAAGATTGTAAAATATTTTTTCTGATATTTAAGAACAGGCATTTGCATAATTAGATTGACCTGCAGGTTAATATTCTCTGAAAAGTGGAAATATATTAGAAGACATTAATGATGCATGGGGCAGTTGAATAATAAACACAGCATGCTTGAGTAATACTTCTCTAGATATTCTGGGACTCCTGTAACTTACTTAACCCAGCCACCCCTAAGCTCTCATAATAAGCAACCACTCAGCTGTTCCTATGTTTCACTACAGCTGCTGGAGTGATGCTGTGTTCCTTATATACCATATCTTATCCACTCTTTATCTGTATTTCTTTCTAAAATGTTTTTTTTTTGTTACATCTTCTATTTTCTCTCCATTCTGTTAAGAGGGTTGAGTATTTTCTAATAACTGGCCCTTTTATGTCCTGTTCCCTACTGTAGCAAATGGGACCCCTGCTAATGCCTTAAGAACTAGAATTCTTATCTAATGACAGGCTGTAGTTAACACTCTAGGAGGACTTAATGCACTCTTATTTTGATGATCAGAATCTAAGTGCTCAGTTCTGATGTACTGCATCAGGCACCTGTGTAATCTGCATCTGCTGCCTTTTGATAAAATTTTTGGTTCAAATATCAGTTTCAGTGTCGGCAGGGCTTCACATAAGCACTACATAATGAAAGACAAAGATGCACGACCTCTTAAATATCCAGCATCCTCTGTAATGAATATCAATGTTTTAATATTTTTTAGGTGTGAGATTAAATTCACCTGTAGGTTACAGTCTAATAAACTGTTGCATAATAAGCTGAAGAGTTAAGGTAGAGTAAAAGTAGTCGGGACATTTAAAAGAGTATGGGCGGGTTTAAGCAGTTCCGTGTGAATCAGCAGTTGTACAGACCAATGATCCGCATGGAAAACATAAGGTAGCATTATGCCAGCGTAACTGCTGCCAAATCAGCACAAGAGAGGGGAGTGATAGGGGAGTTAATGCAGACTACCAAACGTTCATGTGTACGGAAAACGCACAGAGGTCTGGATCCAGCCCCCCCATTACTAATTTCAGACATTAAAAGGTTGAAGGTTTATGAATGTTCTCCAAACATACAGGTTTAATTGATGAAAGCCTATCTCTCTTACCTATATCATGTCCTGCAATATGAAACCCACATTTCCATTGAATACACTTTTGTGGCTATTTCAGTACGTCCTGATCATAAAAACTCTTCCCATAGGCAGGTGCACAACTCTGGCGTTGCTTATTTTTCTATGAGCTAGGCAGTGTTTTGACAGTGATTATTTTAAACCCCTTGTAGTTTAACAATGTTTTGCCATGTATCCCAGCCCGCCCCCAACATGTCCTTGCTCAACCACGTTGAATGAGGACTCATATGTAGCATGATATAAATGTTGGACTGGAATTGTAATTTAAAATAAGCACTTACACAGCCCATTTTATTACATTAATAACATATGCCATCCCTGAACCAGCGCTCATCTAAATAATAGTTTTTCACTTACACAGCCCATCCAACATCTCTGTTTTGCCTGTGGCTTCATTCTCTGGAGGGCACTGACATTGGTGGCTGTGATTACCTTACTATGTTCAGGCTTCAGTGTGTTACAGTGACTACATTTTAGCACTTGTTTATCAAGACATTTTCCCCATGGACTGAGCCAAACATCTGGAATCAGATCTGCTAAAAAATACTGATGTTTTACTAGAGTATTTTACACGCTCATTGTTGGAAACTGCAATGATGAAAAAAGAGTTCCAATCATCCAATGACTTATTTCCTCACAAGGCAGACAAACAGAATTATGTAGCCCTGATTTTACATTTTCTGTAATGCCACTTTGTCATGCTTACTCAGCAGACAGAAACTCAATAATCAACGGAAACCCTTATGGCATCAAATCTGTGTGTACTATCACAAATGATCAACAAATTTTCGCTGCAGCAGAAAACAGATGTCTGGCAAAAGTCAAAAACAACATAATCTCGTTATGGTACATCATACAACCGCATCTTGGTTGGGGGCATAGGGCCATTTATTTTATTATGGTAAATGACAGATTTCAAGAAGCATCCTTTGTGACTTGCACATTTATTACACTGTGTTTAAAAGCACACTAAGGCCATCCCTCTTACACAATTACATCTTGCAGTAAAACACATGTACATATTTCCTTCACTTCTAGAAACTGTTGAAAACATGAAATAGTGCTCCTATTTAACACATAAACCCTACTTTTTACAAATGTACAAGCACTGTAAAATGTAATAATTATTTTACATTTTATGTATGTATGTATTTAGTAACAGGTTTTTATGTAGGGCAGTCTATTATATTAGCATTTAGGAAACAAAACAGTGTAATAACAGGCTTGTTTTATAAAGTATAATATTTAAAGTGGTCCCTGCTTAAAACATCTGGTATAAAGATGGGGCACAGTATGAGACATCTATCATTAGGATGGGAAAGGTGTCATTCTTTTTCTGTAGACCATTTGTCCTATTTAGAATTTGAACATAAAAAGTCACACATTCACCTTAAGAGGTATTTAAAACAGCTGAACCATGCAATGAAAATTGCTGTTGTAAATACTGCCGACAAATAATTTCTTATGATACTGTATACAGCCCTTGGCATATCATCCAAACAATGGAGGTATGACATTTATAGACAGAGCGAATAGCATGGGAACTGTCATTTCAGGATAGCCATCCTTATATACAGCCTTTGGACTTAACTGGCTATGGCAAACCCAGAGCTCTTCTTCACCAGTAATGTCTGTAGCATAAACTGCCTGGTCTTCAGAACATGCTTAGAAGAGCAGTGGACCAATTATGCCTCTAATCAGGACATACAGCTCTCCTCCACTCTAAACAAATGCTCTGATTCCTGGTTACAGGTCTTCTCCCGGGCTGCACCCACTCTCTGGAATAATCTTCCTCACCCTTTAAGACTATCCTCTACTCTCCAAACTTTCAAGCGCTCCCTTAAAACTCACCTCTTCAGACAAGCGTAGCAAATTCCACAACCTACTTAACATTTGTCTACACTATTTACAACTACTATATTATATGACCTTCATTTCATGATTAACACAAACTTGTTCTGTTTCATTCTATACTAATACTCCCCTCAGTTTTGCTACTAACACTGCTGTGTGACTGGATTATAGAGCACTGAGCACTTTTACCATACAAGCTGGCTGGTCCGTTGTGTGATTATATAGCACTTTCCCTTATGTATCAGTACAACCAGTCCTGTTGTAATGATTGTTAAAATTGTAAAGCGCTACGTAATCTGATGGCGCTATGTAAAAACCTTTTAGGAACAAAGAAAATAAACAGTTGCTTCGTTCCTAATTTTAATTAGGAAACAGGGACAGAATAGTTTCTCATTGCTAAGCATTGATTTGGTTTAATAGTATGAGTTATGACATTATTTGACAGGCCTTTCATTTGGGAAGAAGGTTGTAATAATTTGCCAGGAAGATGAGCCTAGAAGTTCTGTACAAAAGTCTGCTACAGAAATTAGATGTTATTTCTAAAGATGGGTAATTGCACCTTTACTGACTTCAGTGCTTTAAGCATTAAACTTGAATTGTGACCTTTCAACAGCAAATCATATATTTGAGAACGAAATTAAAATAAATTTTGAAATGTCATTTTGACCCAGCATATATTTAATATCTTGAGTGATCTTAAAAATGTTATTTCATTTATATAGAAAACCACAAATTGTATCAAGAAAATAGCTGCACATACATTTCAGCTTCCCCCTCACCCAACTTCCTTTTTTAGGGTGTTTACAGTAATGGGAGATGATTATTAAGATGTCTGTATAAAATGAAGGTGGTTAGGATGCTCTCTGTATTGGGTGGTGATCACTAGGATAATCTCTGCATCTTGGTGGTCACTAGCTTTCCTGCATTGCATACCATGTTCACTATAAAGTAATTTTGCAGACTCTCACGACATATCCGGGAGATTCCCGAAAATTGGGCAGTTGTCCCAGTCTCCCAGGAGAGCCAGCAAATCTCCCACAAGTCATGACCCCTTGTCAATTTCTATTGTAATCCATAGAGTTACTAGGGATGGGTGGGAATTGATGACATCATCAAGCTCCATCCACCCTCTAGGGATTACAGCAGTGATTGACAGGGGTGGGACTTAATGACGCGATTTGCATAAATAGCTCCATTAAGCTCTGTCCCCATGTTGGCATCTATTTCTTCCCTCCGAGATCTTGCAGAGGGAAGAAATAAAAAGCAGGCCGTCCTGCTATAAAGCCCTTTATTGTATTATAAAATAATATACAACTCTTAATCTCCGCCCCGGCAATTTCCCAGGTTTTTCATCTCGGGTTATTGCAGTGTTTTTTGTCGCGTTAAATATCCTCCCAGCTTAAAACCCCTTTCACACTGCAGCAGGGTCTTCCTGTGTCTGCCCTGGCAATCTTTTGTCAATCAGCCAAAGAGGAGCTTACTTTGGATGACCAAAATCATGAAGTGGACTTTAGTTTTAACAGCATTGCTTTTAAAGATGCCTCACAAGTTAGTACTGTGTAGCCCTGAGCTCGTTGTTTTTTGGTCTATTTAGCTGTTTAATATAGAAAATGAGAGCTTGGATAAGCTTTTTTGGCAACTGTGAAAGCTTTTGGGGACGAGCAGTGGATGGTACACTTTCACATGTCATGTGGGAAACTATGGCCATGTCTGGTGATTTTTGAAGGGTTATATTGCTGTGATTTAGCTTAAAATCACAGCGATTTATCTTCAAAAATCGCTGCAGATCCATGCTCCTTATCACAAAACACAGGACTTACCACGTCAAGGGCATCCTTTCAGCGGCTCTCTCCAGACATGTCCGCTCTCTGTCTCCAGGGAGGTGTCACTCTCAGTAGTGGCAGCTACATCTATGATGTCCACCGCATGCTTCTCTGTAAATTGCTGGCAACAAACGGTGCTGTCCTCCATTGCATGGGTGCTGCCATCTTGGATTTGTGCACATGATCTACAGCAACCAACCAGGAACAAGCTAGAAGAAGCACATGATCTGCAGCAGCAATCCAGGAGAAGCACATGACCTATCTGTCCAATCCTGGTCAGGGACGCTCTATTTAAACCCAGAGTCAGGGTGCCTGGCTCTTCACTTGCCTCTTGTTAGAACTCTGATTTCAGGCTTCAGCTTGCAACCTGCTGCTCAGCTGCAGCAATCAGCCTGATTACCCTTGCCAGCAGAAGAACAGACTGCAGTATATTGTTCAAGCTTCAAGACCCCTGCTATTGCTGACTGTTAATCCTATTCAACAGCCTGCAGAGTATTGCTCCAGCTTCAAGACTTCTGCTTTTGCAGACTGCTTATCCTATTCAACAGCCTGCAGAGCATTTGCTCCAGCTTCTAGACCTCTGCTATTGCAGACTGTTAATCCTGTTGAACAGCCTGCAGAGTATTGCTCCAGCTTCAAGACCTCTGATGTTGCAGACTGTCTATCCTGTTTAACAGCCTGCAGAGTATTTGCTCCAGCTTCAAGACCTCTGCTGTTGCAGACTGTCTATCCTGTTCAACAGACTGAAGTGTATTGCTCCAGCCTCAAGATCTCTGCTGTTGCAGACTGTCTATCCTGCTCAACAGCGTGCAGAGTATTTGCTCCAGATTCAAGACCTCTGCTGTTGCAGACTGTCTATCCTGTTCAACAGACTGCAGAGTATTGCTCCAGTCTTAAGACTTCTGCTGTTGCAGACTGTCTATCCTGTTCAACAGACTGCAGTGTATTGCTCCAGCCTCAAGATCTCTGCTGTTGCAGACTGTCTATCCTGCTCAACACCCTGCAGAGTATTTGCTCAAGATTCAAGACCTCTGCTGTTGCAGACTGTCTATCCCGTTCAACAGACTGCAGAGTATTGCTCCAGTCTCAAGACTTCTGCTGTTGTAGACTGTTTGTCCTGTTCAACAGACTGCAGAGTATTGCTCCAGTCTCAAGACCTCAGATGTCTGCAGACTGTCAATCCTGTTCCAGTTCAAGCCACCTGGTCCAGCCCAGGTCAAGTCTAATCCTGTTACAGTTCAAGCCACCTGGTCCAGCCCAGGTCAAGTCTAATCCTGTTCCAGTTAAAGCCACCTGGTCCAGCCCAGGTCATGTCTAATCCTGTTCCAGTTCAAGCCACCTGGTCCAGCTAAGGTCAAGTCTAACCCTGTTCCAGTTCAAGTCACCTGGTCTATCCCAAGTCAAGTCTTGCTCCAGTTCCACTCCTGGCCAGTCCAGGTTCAGTTAAGCCTTGTTCCAGTTCCACTAATGGCCCAGTCCAGGTTCAGTCAAGTCTTGCTCCAGTTCTACTCCTGGCCCAGTCCAAGTTCTGTCAAGTCTTGCTCCAGTTCCAGTCCTGGTCCAGTCCACATCAAGTCTGCACGAGTTCATATCTATTTCTGGTCAAGCAATGTCAAGCCTGAATCCCTTTGCCCACTGACTCATGAGCAAATCCTATATTAAGGCGCCAATCTTCCACTACCTCGCTGAATCACCACTATTACGTCCCCGGGAACCCAGAGCGGATACCCGCCTAAGTCAGTCCATGATACTCCTTAGTGTAACCTATACTACAAAGAGTTTATTTTATAATAAAATCCATTGCACAGCATTCCATTAACCCTTAGCATAGTACTAGAAGGCACAGCATGCCCATGTGTTGCAGTGCATGCTTTGGCTTTTAGTACCATAAGCGGCAACTTGCCAATTGTTTATGGCATGCTTCGCCATAATAGTGTTCCCAATAAAGTATTAATAGGTCCCATAATAGTGCCCCAAATAAAGTATTACTAAATACCATAATAGTGTCCCAAATAAAGGATCATTATGTCCCATAATAGTGTGTCACCAATAAAATATAATTTTTCTAGCAGAATAGTGCCATAAAAACAATTATATACATTTTTTAAGATATTATTTTTATTTATTATTTTAGAATTCTTCTTTTTTCCAATAAATTACTTGAAGATATCAGGAACTTCAGTGCTTGATCTTTATCCATTTTTCTGTGAGAGACGGGAGGGAGGTCCATCTTCTTCAATGTCCCGATGAAAATGACAGCAATGTCACTTTTGGTCGCCTATATATAACCTTTGACGGACTGGTCCAAACAAGAGTTTCTAAGGTATAATGGTATGCTGCGCAATGGATTTTATCATTACAAAGGGCACATTTTTATATTTTTTGTTCCTGTTTTCAAGTGTCGATATTCACCAAATTGACACTCACACCCACCTCTTTTTTTCTCACTTAAATTTTTTGGGACTGTTTTTGGCAAATTACTGTTTAGGAGATACAGCAATTTGTATGCTCTTCCTTTTCTAAATTGCCATGGTGATGTTAAAAACGGCGATTTAGAAAAGGCATCATTTCTGGTGATTTTATGTCGAGTTAGCTTTAGTAAATTGAAATCGCTGTATTTACCAAACTTGACTTCAGTAAATCTAGCACTTGGAGTGCTGCAAGTTGTCTTTAATTGCCCTAGAGAGGAACACCTTTGGCACAACTACATTCTGCATTGACTACTGTGAAATTCTCCTTTCTGCCAATTACTTTGTTGTGAGTTACAATACTGAAATTCTGTTTCTGTAGGAATTTTGCTAATTTCTTTTCAACTGTAAAATGATAAATAAAAGTTTAGTATATGGAAATTATTAATAATTCTCATAATACTGTAGAATGACATAAATCTTAAAAGATTAATGTCCTGCCTTTTTGCCTTTAAGCATTTGATTTTATTCAGAACTATTTAATAAGGATGATTTTGGCTGCACATTAATGAATAGACATTAAGCACTAATTACCAGAAATGACTTTTACAGGGTTAAACATTGCACAGAAACAGTGTCTTATGGATCAGATGTTAAGCCAAATAAATATTCTCCATATTACGTATATAAATAAAGATATAAATTAGTTGCTAATTAAGGTTTTGTATATATTGATTGAAAGCCAAGAACATTGAAACATGTCACATCTGATTAGTATTTATGCCCATCAGAGATGCCAGAAGAAAACTAGTCCTACCATTTCCCCCCTTCCGCCCTCACAGTGTGCAATACATTTGTTTTATTTTTGGAAAAGAGATAAACTATAATTGTGCATTAAATGTTGGGTGTGATTCGCCGATACGATCGTATTCTGGTAGTGCAGCAGCGAAGGCAGTCACTTTTCGACTACTACAAAGAAATCAGCATGTACACTGCGAGAAGTGAAGATGTGACTGCTCCAACAGTGACAGGTAAAATTGTCCCCTAACACTTACCCTGATCCTCACCATAAACCCATCCTTCTATCAGCCTATCCTTAACCCTTCATGTAATGCAGCCTAACCCTAACCTTACACTTCTATTACCTAACCTTAATCCACCATGTCCCACAGCCTAACCCTAACTCTACCCTTAATTCTCCATGTCCCGCATCCTAACCCTAACCTTCCATGTCCCGCAGCCTAACCCTAACTTTCACCAAAGCGATGCCATCCATCACCATACCCTGCCACAAACAGCCGCAGCCTGTATCAGCTCAATTCACTATTGGGAATGGGTACTTTGTTGACATAGGGCCTTTACTTATAAGTACCTGTTCTCAATTGTAATATTTGCAATGTGAACCATTTCGGTACTGATACAGTTGCAATACAGGTTCAGCTGTATGAGTGTTTAAAATGAGCCATTCGGACTGGCAGCTTCATCCTTTAGACGTTGATATCCAAGGGGTTTTAATATAAATTTAAAAAAAGCTGCTCCCCTGTTGATCATAAAACAATATAATAAAAAGGCCAAACAGATGTCAACACTACAATGTATTAACGTATATAGCTTTCAACAGCAGAAAGTCTAAGCAGACATTAAGAATAGAAGGTGTATGCAAGGCAACCTTGTTCACTTTAATACTGGAGCTTCTGCTTTTGAATACATTTTACAGATCATTAACTGTGATCAAGTGTAAAATCAGTACCAGTGTGAGCTTTTAGCCTAAAAAAGGCCATTTTCCAGTATTGGTTAAATATTATAAAGTTCAGAAAATTCCTCATAGGTTTCTGAATGGAGTTGTTAGAAGTTGTTTTAAAAGCTAAGAAAGTTTTTCTGTAAGTATAGAACATATAGAAATGTATTTCAAAAATCACATAAGTGTAAGATGATAGATTTTTAGATGAACTGTCTGAACATTAATTTATCTGCACTTAAAACAGAAATAACTACAAGAAAGATCTTTAAATGTCAAAGAGGCACTTTGTTTTATCTTGTATTTACTGTGTTTGCTCTGTGCTGAGCTCAAGTAGAAGCCAAAGAAAAAACAATACTGTCTATAAATTTGAACCAGTCAGCTGGGTTGTTCTGACAAAAGTAACAAAAACTATTTAGTTGTCCCCCATACCAAAATTCTTTTTGACATTTATCCATTGACATTGGTCAGACCTTTAATATATAAATTTGGATTGCGTGACTACAGTTAGGCTCAGATACAGCTTTCCCATCTAAGATGCTCATTTTGCAACATGGTGGGAAAGCTAGATTAGTAAATCATTGAAACTTTTCTTTATTTGCCTTTTAGCAGGTGCTGGCTTCCTGCAGAAAACAGACAATGAAGTAGACATCACCCATTCAATTTACAGGATGAGTCATACACACTGTCACAACCCTTACTTCAGCTGAGGCTTTTGTGACTTATCTGGGACACAAGGGGTTAATCACAACAGCCAAATGGTCTGTTCTACAATGACTAATGCCCCTTATCCACCACGTATTACTAATGAACTGCCACCACCAAGACTATTCACAGGAGGTCTTAGGTTCTCCTTAACACAAAGCTAACACAAATATGCTTTATCAGGATTATCATCGACTCAAAATGCATTTAATAACCAAGTTGGTCTGACACGTGAATTCACCAGAACAAAAAGGCATGAACTTATTAAGTGATATTTAATATGTTAAGAATCACAATGCTTATATACAAAAGTATAACAAAATGAACATACAACATGCAAAATAGTTTATTATAAAATAAAAAGGACAAAGCATAAAAAGACTTACGCAAGGAACTTCCCTGCCTGGGATTAGCAGAATACTTGGGAATAGGGAACACTTCTTTCCTTCAAAGATCCCATGAAGTGAACACAGTTATGTATTTGGACTACACTTTTAAAAGGCAAAAACTGCTCCTCTGAAACCGCCTCCACTTTTGTGAAAAGTGACAGGTTGGTTTCTGAAGAGACTCTTCCCCAGAGATCTGGCTTTTATGAACCCCCAATATCCTGATCCATTTACGACAGGATCCATGACCTGACAGGAGCCATAACTTGTTCTGCCCCACTACCTTCAAGCTAGTGCTATAAAACAAGACCAGATCCTGGCCAAATACAGGTCACTCTATATCCTGATATTAATTTATGCACAAGATATTTTACTATATCCTGACAAACACTTTCTGTAGGACATTGTCAGCTGCATTGTCTGATCTCTGCTGGAAGCCACTAGCTGCTAATTTGGAAGTAAACAAAGATTTGATGATTTCTGAAGCCATATTCAACTTTCCCCAGCAGGTGGGCCCACCATGCATGGCAGAAGTTTCCCTGATTTTGGGAAAGGTTTACCTGAGCACATCTGTAACAACTGCCAGAGGTTTGTGAACCTTAGCATGTGCTTTTGGTAAAGCCTTAGCATGTGCCTTTGGTAAAGTCTCCAGAGGGCAGAGACAGAAATATGTTGACCATGTTTTGTATCATGTTTTAAGTATCAAGACAATTAAAGGAGAATCTTATAACAAGGTCAATAATGTCAAATTGCTTGTACTGTACCACTATGCACAAGATATAATGTAATATGTGCTGGTAGTTTCAATAGTTAATCAAATAAGATACGTTAAGTGAACAATGAGCAATGTGAATGAACAGTCTAAATAAACATAATAGTTCTCCTTAAGAAGCAACACTGTGTTTTTATTACAAATCATTTATAGTTAACTGAAAAACATTTAAATTTACTTGTCAAAAACTGCTGTGATAATTCTAGACAGTGTCATTAGATATCTGAGTAAAGAATATGACTATTAAAGGTCTTTTACATGTGACACTAAGCACAGTATTTATTTTATAAAAATGTCCTTGCATCAAGCTGTACCTAGATAAAACCATGACAAGTCGAAGAATTTGTCTTCAGGAATATGAAGGGACTATTAAAAAGCTGCACCTGATATTAGATATGATACATTGGTGTTTACATTCTGTTGAAGCTAGGCATTCTGTTTCTCAGTTACGCTGACAGATTATAGATGAGGCTAAACCCCCAACCCAGTGGGAAAGGAAAATAAATTGCTGTTGCTGAAAGCTGAGATTGAGTAATTCTGGAGTGTACAACCATTTGGATTGCAAGATGCTATTAAAATGTTATTTTTTTCTTAGTCTATATGCATATAACAAAACTCATGATTCACACTGTTCTCTGATCTTACCCTATTATACTGATCATTTGATCAATTTTGCTTTTTTTCTGTTATTGATTTAGCACAGTAATATGACCCCTCTTGCAAGGCCCTAAACTGATATAACAATAGATCTAACAATGTGTTTGTGTCTTTGGTGTGGTGCCTTGATGATAACACATCTGGGGCTAAATTTACTCAACTGTGGAAAAGGAAAAGTAGAGATGTTGCCCATAGCAACCAATAAGATTCTAGCTCACATGTAAGGACGTGTTTTAGCCTTTATGTACTATCCAGACTTCTGCTCTGTTTCTAATTTAAGCAAGGACGGTTTGGAAACATTAAAGCTAGGGTCAAAGGTTCATAAGTGAGTGTGAGAGGTATGGTCTTCTTTTTCACACACATAGATAACAGGATACAGTGGGGATCCATCTTTGAAGCGCCACCGCAGATGTGCTCTGAGCTTCAAACGCAGTAGATGCCAAGGTCTGAATCTTGTCCATAATTATTTACCTGGAGGTATTTGATTAGGGATATCTAGTATGGATATCAGCAATTAGACAACAACAACAGTTTATTGTGATTTATAAAAATATTTTTTAAACAATTCTATCTTTAATACATTGAATTCTGATAGTTATAGACCACGTCCAGACTGTTATCACCCCTGCGCTCGGAGCTCTGAGTGGGATCCAATCCCAGATCTTTATTAGGGGGCATATGGAGCCATAATATGGGGCCATAATTTGTACACAATTACAGAGGAATAAAGGGCTTTATTATGTGGCATTTATGGAACCATAATATGACTTAGAACCCAGATTATGGGGGAATATAGAACTCTATTATGGGAATAATTGAGCACAATAGAGGAGGATTATATAACTTTATTATGCAGCATATACAGCTCTATTATGGGGATATTTAAGCACAATTAAGAAGGAATAAAGAGCTTTACCAATAAGCATATAGTCAATATAAACCATAATAAAGAAAATTTCTCTTCTTCCTTAATTGTGCAGTAATTATTCACCACAAAAGGGCTTTTTATAAATAATAATAAAGCACTTTAATATTGCTTGTGTCCAGTTTATGCCACATAATAGGCCTATATATTCACCCTTTAATAAGGTTTTAGATGACAAAGAGACCTATTATGGAAGGTATATTATTGTTGTTGTTGTTATTATTATTATTATTATTAATTTTATTATTAGGGAATAATTAAAGCACAAATAAGGAACAACAAAATGCATTTATTATAGTATATATAGACTATTCCTTCTTTTTATGCTTAAAATATCTCCAAAAATATAGCTTTATAAACAATTTTAAAGTTATTTCTTCTTTCTTAATTGTGTCCAAATTATCCCTCATTATAGAGCTCTACTTGATATAGAGCCCTATTATGGCCAATAATCTGAGCACAAGTAAAGAGGAATAAATAGCTTCATTATAAGGCATATACAATCTATACCCCATAATAAAACCCTTTATTACTCCTTAAGTGTGCTCAAATTATATTATCTCATAATTGGACTTTATCTGTTTGTTGATCTAACTATTTGGTAAATACCATCTAAATTAAAATAACCAAATAAATTTAGCAATTTAAAAAAATTATATTTATATTGTAATGTCATTTTTTTATAAAGAGTAGTGCCAAAACAAAATTACAGCTTGCTTCCCTTTCCCCCCCAAATAAAATATGTGTCAACACCCCTGTGTACTGTTTTATAATATAATCTACTCCTATGCATAGTTGCCAAACCCAACATTTGTGTGTAATTGAATTCTTGGAACATGCACCACACATACACACACACACACACACACACACACACACACACACATACACATACAAATATCTGCATCTGTACCGGGTGTAGTCTTACTCTGCAACCTCTCATTGACAGACAAAAGAACAATAATACATTTGTATCATTGAAATTCTAACATTTTAGCCTGGACAGCACCCCTTTACATTTGGGGGAGGGCACACCACACCCTTTTCCCAGTTCTGACTCCCTTTACCGTGACATATACACATATAGGGCCTGATTCACAGCTAAGTAAGAACAGGATTTTAGTGCAGATATTTAAGAACACTTAATCTTAGCATGCTCAGAACTCAAAACTTACTCACTGAAACCATGTAAGAATGATTCACAGATAAGAACGGTTACTTAAGAATAATTCATGGAAATGTTCTGACTTCTGCATGTGTGGCTAGAGGGGAAAAACTCTTAATGCAAATGAGCTGCATTCGGGCTACTAATGTACAGTATGAGCGTTCCTCGAGAATTAAGAATGGTTCACAGTTAAGAAGGGCCTGCACAGAGTAACATGCACATGGGAAAAGAAAAGACAAGAATGCCCCATACCATTCTTAAGTTGACATCCGCATGGTTAACAGCTTTTCTGTTTGTTCATCATACAGCTGGTGTGTTTAGAATGAATGCATGTGTTCATTTTCATTTAAACAATTAAAGGCTTTTATCTTTTAAAACTGCTGTTATGTCACCATTTTGTATTTGACATTAAATTTGAAATGTGCTCATTATTTACATTTGTTTGCAGTTCATGATTTCATTATTTGTTGTAAACATTTAGTAAACATAGTTTTTTTTTATTTAACTTGTAGCATGTTTGCATTGCTTGTGTGAGACCTTGAGATACAAATTTAATTTAGGTCTTATTTATGTAGATATTTATTATCTTGATATTTATGTTATAACAACTTTGAAAGCTGAATGGTTGTTTCTTAATCCGTCAAAAACTATTTATGATTTTACAAATTTTCTACATTTTTGCGAATTGCGATTTTTAACAAATTTTGGGGATACTTTTGTTAATTATAAAACAAAGAAAGCCTATAAAAATCAATCTGCTACTTAATTAAATACATTCATGTGCTTCTTTGCTTAGCTGTGAATCATGAGGATTTTAAAGATCCCAAATATATACGCATGATTCTCAGTTGGGAAGAAGAGCTGTTCCTAAATATACACACCTTGAGAAAAGAACGTTCTTAGCTCCTAAGAAGCTAGGGGTGTGGTTTGCATTTTTATTTAGGATCTGTGAATCGGTCTTACTTATCTTTGCTGTGCGTAAATTTAGGAACATTTCTAAATTCTATCTTAAGTTTGAATCAGGTCCATAATGTGTCTACATACTCTGCCAGCTAACTGGACTTTATTATAATTTTTGCCTGGGAGTTTATCATATGTACAATCTGTATATATATTAAATATTTGGTCCCTTTCTTGAAATAGTATATTGGATCTTATTGCATTTGCAGCTTAAGAAGCCATACATGGCTGCTGTTAAATAATATTAAATATATATAACATTTTTATCAGAGCTGGGTCTGGCCCTTTTTATGTGATGAACCACTCTTATATGGTTATATATTCAGTGTAATTTAAGATGTCTCCTCACTATCAAAAGATGCTACAGAAAGTGGGGCATCTCTACATTTTCTTAAGAAAACAACAGAAAGCACTTACGCGTTTTATTTTTATATTTTAGAATAATATTAAGGTTAAATGAGAACATTTTAGGAGCACCAAAATGCCGATGTCAGTCCTTAACTTATCACAGTAAAGGCCATAGTCTGATATTTGCATGCTAAGTCTACAGGTGAGTGCAGACATACTGTAATATACATATCTCATGGATTAGGGATTTGTCACCTAGCAAAAAGCTTTATCCAATGGTTATTGAATGCGTAAATGCATTTTAAATATTTATAATTACTGCTTTATATTTTTCAAGCAGGGAGTAAAGATGCCAATCAAAGAATACTGTGGGCTGCATGTGTCATCACAAATATCTTAACACAATGAAACATTAATGTTAAACCGCCTGTGACAGAGTAAACTGTATGGAAAACTAATACAAACACACTTGTTTAACAATTCATACTATGTGAAATAGCCAGAAGCTGTGATTCTTTAGATTAATAAGGAATAACCCAAAGGATTTTTTTAAGTCAAAGCACAGAGAAAGATACCATGCAGGCTTCAGTGGCACAGCTCTTCAAATTCCTGACAGTGTATCTAGAGAGGATATTTTATCTTCAAAGTGACACTTCCAAATGTTCCCTGAAGCAAACAAACACTATGTTTATGCAACTATATTATATACTCTGTATTGACCTTTAAAATGTCTTTTTTCCTCCGGGAATCATTAAAAAGGGTTGCCGACTTTTTAGAGCTTCCCACCGGGAGAACACAGAGGGAAGCCATGGATTTCTGCAAGGCGGCGGGGCTTAATGACGCAATTTATGCAAATTGTGTCATGAAGCCCCATCCCCCGGTCAATCACTCCTGTAATCTCCAGCGTTTCAAGGGATGAACGGGGCTTGATGACATCATCAAGCCCCGCACATCCCTAGTAACGCTAGGGATTACAGTAATAATTGATGGCTGGTGGGGCTTGCGGGAGCTTTGCCGGCTCTCTCGGGATACCTGCCTAAATTTCTGGAGTCTCCCAGATATTTCGGGAGAGTCGGCAACCCTGCATTAGATGCATTCAGGGGCGGAGCTTAACAAGTGATTTATGCAAATTGTGTTATTAAGTCCTGCCCCATGACTGTTCATTACTCATTTTGGGGTTTAATATTGATCGGGGTGAGGCTCGATGACGCAATATGAGTCATCAAGTCCCTCCCTATCCCTAGCAACACTAGTATATTAGTGTTGCCAGGCAGGGGGCAGGACTTGAGGCTGTGGTTTCATGGAAACCACGAGCCTCAAGTGCCTTGAGGGAGATTTGCCGAGTCTCCCAGGAGAGTTGGCAACCCTGTTTTATATTATATTCAATTCAATTTCCAGATACTGTTATTTTTATACATACTGTAAATAAATCTAAAACATGCAATACCGTAATGCTGAATATTATGTTGAAGCTAATAATGCTGTAATATAAAAGATTACTCCACTGTATTGCAGCCTACAACTGTAGCCATGAAAAGTATCAGTCAGAGAGCATGTAGGTTTCCTAGCAACAGCTTATGCACTAGAGGTCAGATTGCATCTAATGCAGCCGATAACTACTGTATCAATCACATTGTTTTACACACACTTCACAAAAGAATCCATACATGCTGAATAATACATGCAACAAATGAACCATTGTCATGTTAGCAGACTATAAGATAAATGCCTTTTGTGTTTCTCCTTTGTAGTCACTATTTGTACAGCGCTGTGCTGCACTAGATTTGTAAAGAACAGCTGATGTAGTGCAGACAAGAAAATAAACATATCTTCCAATCCTAAGCTACTTCATGTCAAGGCAAAAAAAGATGAAATCTGCACATTTGCTTGGAACCTATTTAGTGCCTGTGCTAATGCATTGTAAGGTTTGGGTCATTGCACTTCATTTTCTAATGTTTATTTCAGGGTGTATTGATATTTTGGTGACATAGGGCTGGATCCAGACCTTGTTAAGTGCATGAACTTAGTTACTCAAGGGCTAAACCATGCTGATTGCAGGGGAGTCATATTTCATCTGTTGCAAACAGTATTAGAGTTGAGAAGTGATGTTTCCTAGCCAAAGTCTAAATAACAGTGTGATAGTAAAGCTGGTCAGTATCTGTGTGCAGTAAGCAATTTAAAGATATATCCCTGCATGCAAAGAATACAATTAACTTGGCTCCCCCTGAAATCAACATGGTTTAGCCCTTGAGTAACTAAGTTCATGCACTTAACAAGGTCTGGATCCAGCCCATAGAGCACCCTTCATCGGTATAGCAGCACACATCACCAAATTTACAGACCGCACAGCAGGGGCGTTTTAAGAAGTGAGGGGGCCCTTGTGCAGGATTTGTACATGGCCCCCCCTACCTGAGACAGAACTGTCCCGATTTGCGGACCTCAAAAGGGACGGAGCCTAACGACGCTGTAAGCCCCACACCCTTTTCTCTCCGTGAATAGGGACAGTCCCACCGCAGAAGAAAGGGAAGAAATAGATGCCGAATGGCCCCTCTTCCCCTGCCAACCCTGGGTGCTGGATGAATGCCACAGGGCCCCCAGTTCTGAGGGACCCGTGTGCACTGCACACCTTGTACCCATTATAGATAAACCCATTATAGATGTGCCTATGCTACACAGCCAAAAATATGCTAACCGGCCCAATGATTGTATAGTATGTAGGACGGAGGAGATCTGCCTGAGAATCTACGCAGTGTGTACATGCTACATAATTTCCCGGCCTTTCAGACCATTTTGTTAGGAGCCAGGGAAATAGTCTGAGTGTGTACCCAGCATAAGTCATTAAGAATATATGCAGTATGCAAACATTGTTGATAGAGGGATGCTTCATAAATGTGCCAGGTCCTAAAATCCAGTTTTCCCCTATTTTTGGAGCATTCTAATTAGATTGTGACCAAATATGAACTCTAGGCACGCACATCAGTGCTACCCAACCAGAACGCATTGCTACCCATCACCCATCAAGACTTAGGATACTTCCTACAGTAATACAGTGCGCAGGAGTCAGTAAGTTAGTATGTATGCGATTGGATCTCAGCTAACCATCTCTCCCCTTGCAATGATAGCTAAACCATTTCCCTTTCCTGCACATGGAAAATGGTGATGATGTGGAAATCTGCATAGATACACATGGAAAAGGCATGCCTATGCTACACACTGTAATAAGAAGTCCCACTTACAATAGCAAAACAGCTCCTCTCTCAGAAAATTTATAATCATCCTAACAGGACGCAATGCAGAACGGACAGTGGAATGTAAACAGTATCCTATATCTAAATGATCGTTTGATGCACACAGCCAGAGTGTTTAACACATCTCAGTCCTGTAACACCATAGGATTTGATCCAGATTGGGATGTAGAATATCTCGGCATATCTTCACTCTGCACATGACAAGTGAAGAACCACGTGTAAATGTGTAGGGGTGTGTTCCTGCAAATGAGCCAAATCCAGATCTGAAGGGTAGCGCAACTATGCACAGTTTACGGTTAACCATTTGCAGCAGCTACAGGGCATGTCTAAGTCTAAAAAGTTCCCGACACTGGAGACTTCACAGCTCTACAAGACTATTGTGGTAGCATTTAACCTTGCAATTACTGAACTAAAGGTATGGATGTGGCGCTAAAGCATTGTGATGCCCTCTGATTAAAAAAAAAATGTTATCCTTGTTTTTGTTCATGACTATGGACTGTGTTACACACTGTAGGAGAAATCCTCACAGTCTGTGAGTTCCCTGTCTGGGTAAATGTGTCTGGTCTCCCTCATCTGTCAGCTAATTTAGTTGCTCCTGCCTGAAGTTGCTGCTGATTGGTGGGTGTCACTTTAAATAGCCTGAGCCCTGGAAGCCTCGTTGTCGGCTATAGCCTCTGACCTATTGTCTGGTGACCAAGGGTTTATGCATATCTCTTGTGGTGCAAGGGTTTCTAGGTGTGAGTTGGTTCCAGTACAGGCACCCTTGCTGCAGATCTTCCTTGGGAGCTATCGGCGGGGGCCGCAACCTATCAGGTGCCAGCATCCCAGACTATCCCCACCATCAGGGGCTCTAGTGAAAACCTGGCCCTGGTTTAGACTCTGCGTCCTGGTGAGAAACTCCCTTGGTGACTGTAACAGACTGGATCCAGATTTAATAATTAATTTCGTGCGTAGCCTCCGCAATCAACTCTGTGTATGGATGGAGCTTTGAACATGTTCCATAACATAGAGATAGTGTGGGTGCAATTTAAGTATACTGGACCGGATTCTCACTTCCGAAATGTTCTTCATATGAGCGTAGTTATAAGCGGCGAGCTACTACGCATGTGTAGTAACTCTTTTATGCTATCTATGTATCCATTGCGTTACGTAGATTGCGTACATGCGGTATTAAATGACCACATGTATGCAATCTATGTAACGCACGCAATAGTTACATAGATAGCGTAAAAGAGTTACTACACATGCGTAGTAGCTCGCCGCTTATAACTACGCTCGTATTAAGAAAATGTTGGAAGTGAGAATTCGGTCCACTGTCTTGATCAGACCTATGTTTGTAGAAATGTAGAAATGTCAAGTAAATAACTTGATTCCTTTAGAGTAGAGATATCAGTTAAACATAATGACAAAAGGGAATTTTCTGTTCTTATATGCAAAATTATAGTAGTTAGCTTGCAAATATAATGATACAGGTACACATCAGCAAGCATTTGTGGATTGTGTATCCGCCACCTGGACCCCTACCTTAAGTATCCTGTATGGAAACCCTTCTGTGCGGAATACTGCATCATACATAAAGGCTTAGCAAAGCCCATACTGTATGATTTGCATGCCTCTTCTCGCCCCCCATGCGCATTTCCTATGTGTGCGGGGCTCTGATCCACACAAAGCACAGCATCGGTTGGCTCACTCCGTTGCGAATATATACCGCAGACTTTCGTATGTAGTGCGGGAAGTCGGCAGACGTACTTAACTATGAATAAGGTCCAAAAACAGTACAGTTTGCCAGAAAATTGTGAGCACATTTTTACAATTGGAATCCAGAAATTACATCAAGATTGCAGTTATTCTTCTGACAATTTATAGCGTTCAGAGGTTGCTAAACAATCATCCTCAGTAATACAAAGGTGGAGCCAAAAATATATATAATAGTTCTGCATTTTCCTAATACCAAATAGTTCCTAAACTTAAAACTTAAAACTTAACTTTAATCTAAACAAGAAAATTAACTTTTAGGACATTTTAATTCGAAAATACTACTATTGTTACATTTTTATGAATGAATTGGTAAGCATGCCATCATTTATTTAAACCACACCCATTTAAAACAGACCAAAGTGTTTAACATTGTTCCACTGGATAAATGGTGAAGTGAACATCATATACCAATGAATATACCAATGAATAATTTATTGAACTATCAAAAATAATACACTCCTCATCAGCTATAAATATTACTTAATATATAAAGAAGACTATCTTTAATCCGAAAAATGAATGCACAAGTAGGACCGTATTCAGAGATCCGTCGGCGATCGGGCCGCAAATATACGCAACTAAGTGGCAGGTCGGAGCAGGTTACTCCCAACAGAAAAAAACAGTCACTCCCCTCGCAACCTCCGGCCGGACCTAAACTTACACCTGCATTGACTTGCCGTATCTGGCCGCACTCACTTCCGGCCTTATGTGTATTAGTTGCATATATTACCGGAACTAACTCTGTAAGCGCGCCCACTTTCCCTCATCTCAATACCTCCACCCGCCCATTTCTAGGCAAATCCTTAGGTCCATATATTTACGCAGCACTTAGGGTCGCATTACTCTCTGCCCGATTCACAAGTCCGTCCCTTAGCCATTTCCGACCTTAACTTCTACATAGACGGCGTATCACTATTACTATGCATGCGCAGTTGATGCAAAATCGATCCGATCCTATAAACATGCACTGAACTTTCGTTAAAACCGGATCTCTGAATACGGCCCGTAATGTGGAAAAACTCAGATCAGTGACAACATAATGTATTGCACAATTACTATTGATTTGCCCAAAGCTTATGGATATGCCAGTGAAGATGGCAAACACTTCATGTGTTACAGCATTCAACTGATGACACTGGTCAGAATTGTAGAATTTGGAGCTAAGTTTGTTTGTAGTGATAGGGTTATATAATAAGAAAAAGGAGCTGAAGCATTTACAAATCACTCTGTTCACACTGCCTACATTTCGTCAAGATGTGATACATTTAAATGACATTACCAACTACTTAAATCCTGATGAGCATATCAATTTATGAATACCATTGAGAACTGTGACATTGTTCTCCCATAACCCTCTGCTGAAAAAAACCTGGAATATGCACGCCCACAAAGGTCAGAAAGAAGGTGAAGGATCAAACTCTAATTGGTTAAGTTAAAAACGTATATAAAAGTGGCACATTACATTTTGGGAATCAGAATATGTCAGATGTGTCAAAAAAGAGGAAAACATTTGTTCGGTAACTCCGGGCCGCCATCCGGGTCCGGAGCTGATGGGGTCTGCCAACACTTACCTTTGCTCTGCAGCAGGTATCAGCGGTATTTTACTGCCGATACCTGCTGCTCAGAGCTGTAGATTAGCAGGCCAATGCGCAGGGAAGAAGGTCTGAGGCGCCCCGCCCCTTTGTGATGTCACCTGACTACAGCACTGAGGTAACTCTTTGTTTTTGGCATGATGTCATTGTTATCCCTGAATTATAATATACATAGCAGCAAAACTCAAGCTTTTAAACTGATATTATTATAGCAGCTCTAATGAGGCGAGGAAAGAAATAATATGTAACATTGTAGAATAGTATAAGGTCATATGGGAAAAGACAAGGGGGGAGGGGCAGTGGTGAGGTAAGAGTATAATAAGACAATACTGGAGCACTCTAGAGAAAGGTAATTTATGGTTCATGGATCTACATCTATAGCTTATGCTCAATACATTATTTATCACCACGACACATCCTTACTTTGTAAAAATAGGACTTACAAGTAGCCCTAAATTAGGTCCACTGGGTTTTAACTAGAAAAATATGTTATTCAAAAGGTCCACTGTGACAGTAACTAAACAATGATCTATTTAAGGACTGTGCTGATAGCTGACAATTCTGCCACTTGTCTGTGACAATGGTGACTTGCTGTCCACCTCCTATACATGGTTGTGCATTATATGAATGTAACTACTTGAACAGATTTATTTACTGAACTCCCTCTTTTCATTACATAAATTATATATTGACCTTTTTAGCAATATCCAGTCAAGGATTACACTGTATACAGTCAATAAGAAATTCTGGAAATGCAATTGACAAATCAGTTTTTTCCTTTAGCCTGATATAAGGCACATTCGGTTGCATTCCCTGCATAGAATGAGTGATTTCCGAAATGGGACATCCGAAAGTTCCTTTTCAGATGTCCCTATTTCGAATACCCCTCCATTTTAGACATTTTTTTTCAGAATGGGTGAGTATGCCAATCGCTTGTCTTTTCCTGATTTGGGGCCGGATCCAGAACTACGTCCGTCTTCCATAGACAGACGTGATTTAATGAACAATAGCTACTGCGCATGCGTAGTAGCTATTGTACGTAATCTGCGTATCGTTTTGATACGTAGATTGCGTATATGCGGTCTTTTACCGCATATACGCAATCTACGTATCGGAACGATACGCAGATTAGTATAATAGCTACTACGCATGTGCAGTAGCTATTGTTCATTGAATTACGTCCGTCTATGGAAGACGGACGTAGTTCTGGATCTACCCCTTGAACTCCTTTTAACTTTTTGGATATCTTATTATGCCACTAAAAGTCAAGAGAGAAAGACTCCCCTAGTGCAACACCGTTAGGGCTTCAAACTAATTTCATAAATAACAAATTATCTCACTCACATTTGTTGTATCTTGTTTCACAGCATGAGAGAAACCTAGAGATAGCTGGATAAAAGCGCTGGTGAGGTGTAACACAATGTAATAAATTACAAACAATAGCGATTGTAACTAATTTGTATCAAGTATAGCGGCATATAGGGTAAATCGAATGTTTAACAAGTCCTGAGCAGCGGTGAGGATGGTAATATAGTCCAGGTTCCAACCATAAATAAAAATGAAATAAAAAGTAAAAATTAGAAGTGTAAATGAAAACACTCAAAATATCATACTGCCCAATAAAAACAATTTTTACTGATATAAATCTAAAATACACATAGAAAAAAAGTATCAATAAAAGACAAATAAAAAGGAGTCATCTAGGAACACCCCTTCACCGGTAACGTGGGTGTTGTAAAGGACGGAACCAGTAGTCTCTTGAAACAGCAGGAGGGGACGTCTCCACCGCCTGCAACCTGGAGAGCACTGTGATAAGTCTGTGCGTACCGGAGCTTGGAGGAAGCCTAAGGATACTCTGTAAACCGGATCAGCTTGACATGTTTCGGAGTAAAGGACACACAGACACACAGACTGATCACAGCGCTCTCTAGGTTGCAGGCGGTGGAGACGTCCCCTCCTGCTGTTTCAAGAGACTACTGGTTCCGTCCTTTACAACACCCACGTTACCGGGGTAGGGGTGTTCCTAGATGACCCCTTTTTATTTGTCTTTTATTGATACTTTTTTTGTATGTGTATTTTAGATTTATATCAGTAAAAATTGTTTTTATTGGGCAGTATGATATTTTGAGTGTTTTCATTTACACTTCTAATTTTTACTTTTTATTTCATTTTTATTTATGGTTGGAACCTGGACTATATTACCATCCTCACCGCTGCTCAGGACTTGTTAAACATTCGATTTACCCTATATGCCGCTATACTTGATACAAATTAGTTACAATCGCTATTGTTTGTAATTTATTACATTGTGTTACACCTCACCAGCGCTTTTATCCAGCTTTCTCCAGGTTTCTCTTTGTTATTATCATATAGGGAGGTAGGCACCTCCTGATGTTGGGCGATTGCAGCAGGTTTTTTTAGCGCTTTAAAGTGTTACACCCCCCTTCTTATTGTTTCACAGCATGTATGTATTTTGAAGGATTCTCCTTTTTCTTTTCAGAAAGCTTCCAGGCGTTCTCCATGGGGAGGTAAAAAAGACAAGAAAAGACTCCTGATGCAGTATCTTCAACACAAGGTAAGTACTTTTAACTCCAATATTTTACTCACGCTTTGTCTGTCTTGCAATATTTCATATATGATCATTTCTCCCTCTTTGCAGTCTTTTTCTTCCAGAGAGGTCCGCAACACTTCTCAGATGTCCTGGATCACCTTCCTCAACCTTAGGAGGGGGAAGAGGACACAGAGACAACAAAACACCGCTCCTGTCTATAGAGGGTGTTACACCAGGTGTTGCCCCATCTCTGACGTTGCTATCAAGGCACTGCACCAAACAAGTGTGTCCTGTACCATAAAAGGGTTTGTGCTGTACCATAAAAGAGTGTATCCTGTACCTTGAAGGGGTGTTTCCTGTGTATAGTTCCACCATTGGGTATGTCTAGCACTGCCAGGAAAACTATTTCTCTATCAAAATGGAAACATCAGAATTTAATGATTGTTAAATTGTCAGTCAATAAATACATTCAGTATTTATTGTGAAGACTGTGAATAGGAGATCTGCTGAATAGAGTTATTTTTTATTTCTGTCTCCATTATTCAAGTCATGTTGTCTTAGATACCGTAGCTGCCAGTCTTTGATTATTTATTAGTCTTCATTACATATTGCATTAACTTCTGGAACTGAATCAACATCAGGGAGGTTGCTAAACAATTCAGGGAGTCAGGGAGATCACCCACTTTTCAGGAAGTCTCCTTGATATTCAGGTAGAGTTGGCAACTATGGAATATTCTCTGTAATAAACACTATCAGTACAATACACATATTTCACACTTGTTAGGATTTTTTCCCTAAATGCATCACTATTTGAATGTGATAAATAATACATGCCATAGCAGCATAGTTTATTGGAAACTTTTTCCATTTGTAATAGATAGCAGAATACTTTTTATGTTGCTGCCTGTGGAAAGCTGCAACAGTCAAATACAATATGAGCAGAGGGATAGAGAAACTGTTATAAAATCTCTTAGCACATAAAAAATGTAATCTTTCATAAGTTACAACATTGTTAAAGGAAATCAGCATTCCAGAAGCATGAGTCCATGTTCACTCACTCAGGCTGCAAAGGGAGTGTCGGATCCCTGCCAATAGGATTCCTACTCGTACACCAAATCACAACATGAAAAACAAATGTGCTGTGCCACCTCTGTTTACAGAAAACAGATACAATGATATCTGCATGTTACATCTTTCCGGTGACAATTAAAAAAAACCTATATTCTAAAAGGGGAAAGGCCTAGAAAATACAAAAAAAGTGATCAAGTCACACATACCCTCCAAAATTTTTTAATAGAAAAACGGTACACTTGGGGGCGTGATCTTGTTCTGTGAAAGGGGCGTGGCTTTAAGCTGCTCTTATTTGCATGTATGATAAGGTGTAAAATCTCATTTTAAACCTTACTATATGAGCAAAGAACTCACAGGAGAGTTGCTTGTTACTTTAGTATAGGGTAGAGGGCATTGCCAGGTATAGGAGCCTTTTAAGCCGGTAAAGACCGTAAAAAAACAGTATTGTAGCGGTTAAATAGCGTTGCGAGTCCCTTTTGCGATGTTACACAAAGTGCCTTTTCGGCTGTCCCTATTCTAATGTGTGACACGGCAGAATTTTTTTTTATGCATGGCTGAGTATGTGATTTGCATACTCACCCATTCATTTTGGAAAACAGCGCTGCCGCCGGACCAGATTACCGGAGAAGTGAGTAACCCTCTCCGGGGACTTAGGGTTAGGCTGCAGGAGGGGAGAATTAGAGTTAGGCTGTGAGAGGGGGGACATAGGGTTAGGCTGTGGGGAGGGTGACTTAGGGTTAGGGAGTGGGGAGACTTAGGGTTAGGGTAAGGGAGTAGGGAAGCCTTACCTTTCGGAGCACCAGGGTTTGGTGCTCCAGGGATCAATTGCCCTACCTACCAAAATAGGGCCGATCACTATGGGGACCCACACCCGTTAAATAGATACAGTTGAAGGCTGTGGTCACACAAGATAATCTGTAATTGGTCATTGTGTTTCATTGTATAAAACTATTACTGTCATTGGGTAAAATGTTTACAAACTGTAGACTTTGAACATCCCTATCTTTCTAGAATCTGGCTCTTAAAAGTATTCAAAGTATATAAAAAACAACAACACCCTCAACTTATGGCGCTCCCTTTCCTCTCTGCAGCAGACAGGTGATCAGGATTTAAACCACTTCCCCAACAAACTTTTAGATAATCTAATAACAGATATAAAAAAGAAATAACAATATTGCAAAATATCACCTTTTAAACAGCACTGAGAGTACTTCTAAATCTTAATAGTCAATGTCCTCAAAAGTCACAATTCGTTCTTTTAATCCAAAAGAAAAAATAATTCCTTGTTTATAATGCTTAGTGCAAAAGCTATTTTTTGATGATTCTTAAATTTAAATAGTAAGAACATATTGCACTATTGCGTATTATATGTTTTATCCCACATGTTTGGAAAAAGAGGAAGATTTGAAAAAGTATTGGATCTGAAGCATTATAAACAAGGAATAATTTTTTCTTTTGGATTAAAAGAACGAATTGTGACTTTTGAGGACATTGACTATTAAGATTTAGAAGTACTCTCAGCGCTGTTTAAAAGGTGATATTTTGCAATATTCTTATAAGTATTCAGCTTACGGTGAGATCTCCCAGAGTTCAGATTAATGGGCCTGGTATAAATGCAGCACTTAAATGCCTACAAGTCGGCTTAATATTAACGATCAAGTGTATTGCATCAGCACACACACACTTTAAAGACCAGAGTGCCACACACAGTGCTGTCCTTAGCAGAGGAGGGGCCTGGGGCAAAGCCTCCTCAGGGGGGTACAGCTCTGTGAATGAAGCTGGCAGCTGAGACAAGGCACCCCCGGGCCACGGTTCAAACACCCTAAGACCAGTACCCTTTTCAAATACCCACCTTTTACTATCATACATTAGCTCTGTATCAATACAGATACGCCTTACAGATTTATATCCAGATTTGATTCTTAAATGTATGTGACAAGAAATAAAGTGACAGGAAATAAAGGCCTTAAGAAGTCATTAGAAAGTAAGGTCTGAAACAGTACAATCAGGATGTTGGTCTTTATATAATTGACTAGATATTTAGAAGCAAAGTATTTATTCTCTTATCAAAATGCTATTTCGCTTAAAATATTGAAGTAGATTTACTATAGGTTATAAAAGGGAAAGTTGGAAGTGTTGCCCATAGGAACTATACAAATCCTAGCTCTGTTTTCTGTTGTTGCTATGGGCAATATCTCCACCTTTCCTTTCTAGAATTTTTAGCAAATTGACCCCATTGCCTTTGCTTAAAGATTAAAGGGAACATCAAAACAAAAAACAAGAGTTTTCCAACCTATTTGAACAAAGCAGTCACCTTGCATATTTGTATATAGGCGGCTGTTCCACATATATGCAGAATAACTGTCCAGGTTATTGCAGCGCTGAATCTGACTGGGCGACTGTATAATGTCTGTCACCCTCAGCTGGTATTCCTGAGTCCAAACCTGTATACTTTTGAAAAAGCCATAGTAAAGGCTTTAGATCAAAAAAATTTGTGAGTATACTCAGAGACGCCATCAGGGGGGGGGGGGCAGCCGGGACTATTGTTCTGGGCTTAGACCTGATGGGGACCCGCCGATATCCTACTGCCAATACTTGCTGCTCAGCGCTATTCAGCAGCCAGCCAATGTGCTGTGAAAGTGTGTCTGCCGGGCCCTGCCCATGTGTGACGTCACCAATGACTGAGACTTGGGCCCCGCATTTGATGACTGCGGACCTGAGTATACTTAAGCTATGAGCAGAGATTGCTTCCGTAAACAAACATTTACTTTGTCTACTTTGATTAGTTAACAGAGTGATCACAGAATCCATATAAAGTGCAAAGAGCCATGGAAAATACTAAGCACACAATGGGTGAGATTTACCATAGTTAGAGCACCTGAGAAATCATTAATTACGTATGTGCTCAATAGCCGCCACCATTGACCGCCTATTCGCTCTTTGAGTTCAAGGTCAACTGCACATGTGCAAAAGGAAGATAAAGGATGGCGGCACCAAGAACTAGAAGATCGCTAAAGATGAATGTACAGATGAGAATCACATATTTTTAATAGCGACATTGAATATTTCAGGATGTTTTGGTAGCTGTATTTTTAAACCAGTGCCTATTTTAGCTTTCTAAATTAATGCAATCAAAGCTGTTGGAAAATAAGACTTTACTGAAGCGTGGTTCTTTATTGGATGTAGTATACCATTAAAAGACCCCCTCCTGTTTTTACTTTATTTCCACAAGCAAAATCCTGCTTATACACTTGACTAGTGCTAAATATTTGTAAAGTTAGTGATCTAGCTTCTTCAGTAAAGCTATGAGCAGTGTTCTTTCTTGTATTAGTATAGTTAGTCAGCTGTAAAATTGCTAATTATACTTTTATTGTTGGAAACTGATCTCTGTGGTTGGGAAGGGTCAGATAACATCCTAGAGTGTTTGACTCATGTCTTTGGAAATATAAACATCAAAACTACTGTTTCTCATGCAGGCTGAGTGTAATTTATTATGTCACCCAGTCATACGTACAGATAGTAGCAATAGCTCTGCAAATTTTACAGTATGCTTGCAAAATGCAGACATTTATGAACAATCAGCACTATCAGTTTTAAAGGATATTTACAGTCAGGAAAACACAACAAAATAGAAAATAAGAAAGTGTAAACTAAGGCAACAATACAATTGAATTATATTAATTTTTTTAGACTTGTTTTCAATATTTATGCAATTGTTCAACAAATAATTTACAGCAAATTTAAATGTTATATACCTACAGCTTTAGAAACATAAATTTTATAACTAACAATTGCTTGTGTGATACATTTAATCATATTAATGTATATGATAAAAAAAGGCTAATTTTAATAATTAAAATACCAATAAACTAATTCATACCCAGATCTACCATGTTTTACCTATAATACCACAAACCAAAACCGCTTCTAGATCAGTCCATACTCCAGGGTTTTAAAACAAGCATTGTTTTACCAAATCTGGAAGACGAGGAGGTAGATATATATTCTTGAATATTAAGGGGGGTTAATATTAGCACTAAGCTTATAAGCTATAAGGCAAGATATAGTACAGGGAAGAGTCTGATTCTGCAGACAAGAATAAAATGAACAAAGTAGGAAACAGCCAGAAGCATAATACCTACTGATAATTTGCTGAATTGTGCCATCAGTAAAATTAAACAATTTAAACTCAAAGGGCCTGATCCAGACCTACGCCCGCCGTCGCTGGATTGGGCGTCCGTAGCAGCGCCGTAGGGATGCTGGAGGGAACGTCCCCCAGCGTCCATATATATATATATATATATTAATATACGTGCATGCTAACTGGTTGACATCATCTAACTACACATTTCAACTTTAACTATGATGCCTATAAAAACTAACCACTTCATATAGTCAAATATAAAAATGGACAATAGTGATCAATGCAATAAACACAGGTATGATATCCCTTAACCTAGGTTACATAGTTACATAGTTGATGAGGTTGAAAAAAGACAACAGTCCATCAAGTTCAACCTACTTTGGATCTCCTGCGATCCCTATCTTTATATTGGAAGTTAATCCATATAAAGCAGCGTAAGGAAGGGGCCATACGCCCGCACAGGGGGAGTGTCAAGGAAAGTGAACGCCGATACGCTGTGCTTTAGTAAGCACAGCGCATCGGCGTGGGTCTGGATCAGGCCCATAGCTTTTAATAATTTGACATTGATGGTGTATCCCTACAAACCTGAATGAACAAAAAATATATATATTGTGTAATCACAGACAAACCCTTCTTATTAAAGGTAAATAAATAGATGTCTGAATTGGCTGCACAAAAGCAGCTTATCTGCAAAGATGCATTGCAAATATTCGTACAGAAATATTTACAAAATATAGCCAACACAAGATGATACTTACTATTAGCTATTATAAGCTTTACATTAGAATACTATTCTGTCCAACAAGCAGAGTTGAATAATTTTTACACATGGATTCAGGTAATAAATAGAATAACAGTTACACATATCAATTTACATGTCTGTGAAATCTTCTTCTTTTGTCTCCTCAATGTTGTTTAGTCATTGTTCATAAGTGATCAACCAATCATATCCTCAGGCTCCCACCAGGAGTGTGTAGATTGCTTAATTAACCAACTGAACATATTGCTAGGTTGCCATAATTTCCTATGTTTTCACACACACACACACACACACACACACACTCCCATTTATAGCTTTTGGTATTATATAAATAACAATTCTCTGCATAAAAGCGGTAGCATACAATCCTTAAATATGTGACTAATTGAACATATATATATATATATATATATATATATATATATATATATATATATATATATGTGCGTGCTATCTGTTTGA
>WWET01000089.1:66414-98443 GCA_011038615.1 Limnodynastes dumerilii | reverse complement strand
TCAAGATAGCACAGTACATAGACAAAAGCAACAGAATATAGTAAATTCAAAAGTACAAGGCTGAAGTAATGACAAACATTGAGCATAAAACAGAGGTAAGTCAAATACAAGTGAAAACGGAGCACAGAGATACAAACACATAAGAAGAATACCAATATCATGGATAAGGTCATTTATACCAATATCCCGGACAAGGTCATCTTGGAAGCGGAAAGCAGAAGATCAGCGAGCACACATGTGACAGGAAACTAAGATAACAAACCAAGACAGACAGCCTTATCAGAGAAGGATAGCCCTATATAAAGAGGCTGCTCAGGTGCTGAATAATAAATAATGAGTAAGTCCAACAGTAGCCCATAGGGACAGGTCAGGATAATATCCACAATCTGCAGGCACACAAATTTTTTAAATTACTAATAGGGGCAAAACATGAAACTACATGTCTGTAGTAATGTAACAGTACTTCCCATGTCTGTCTGGGTTTCCTCTTTGGTACTGTGTGTTAGGGAATTGAGAAAAGCTGATGTGAATAAGTGCCACATAAAATCATGGAAATATATAAAAACTTGTTATTAAAGAAATATTTTGAAAAAACAACAAAGTACAATAGGCCTGATCCAGATCTAATGCGCATGCGCCGGGCAGATGTTGCCCGGCGTCACTATGGAAACGCCCGATCGTTGATCGGGCGTCCATAGTAGCGCCGTATGGACGCTGGGGCGGAGGCGTGGGGGGGCATGCTAAGAGGCCATACGCTCCTGTGTGAGCGTATGGCCCCTTCCTTACGCCGGGCGAAGGTAGGGTAGCCTTCAGCCGGCGTAAGGAGGGGGCCATATGCCCGCACAGGGAGAGTGCCAGGGGGGAGTCAGCGATGTAACTACATCGTAGATCTGGATCAGGCCCAATGTCCCTAATACTTTTGTTAGTGGTCACTAGTATATTCTATGAGTTAGTAAATATATTTTCTGTACCATCACAGTAACACCCACTAAGCAAGGATAAGATTCTTCTAATTAATTACATAGTTATGGTTTTCATATCGCTGTTAAATTAGGTTTTAAAATGTGTACATTTACAACAGTAAAATTTCAATACAGAACAAAGATTTTAAAAACAAACAATATTTATCATCAATAAAAATTTTTATCTAAATAAAAGTGAATTTTGATTGTTTGTTGCTGAAAGTTTACATTTTTTACGATAACTGGGGCACTGTGTTAAGTATTCAATTTAAAACAATTTCAGTTGCTTTGTTTATTTAAAGAGCACAAGTTCATTAATACATAGTCACAGAGAATAAGGCTCACTATGCAAAATGTGTTTTCAGAATACAATCATCTTAGATTTTATTCTAGATTATACAAAATATGATTGGTAAAAATATTTATATTTTCAAATTGAGCTGAGGTTCACAAACAATTGTTTTAGCTTTTTGGCTTGAAACCAATTCCAGTGATGTTAGAGGAATCAGACTTCTGTTCTGGTGAACAAATTGCCTTAAATGTTGCTCATTAGAGCCTGAAAGATCTATAGAGGGATCTATCTATCGAATATGTCTATCGAAGACAAAGACTATGACTGTTGTCATATAAAAAAAAGCAAATAATCAGACTTATCTATACTAATAAAATAAAGCACATGCACTCTTACTGCTATACCAAAGAAAAGCACTGGATAGACCCAAGAACCACAATATTTCAAATGTAGTGGCCGGATGGCCTAACAAACACCAAATAAAATCCAAAAAGCCCTCCAGTCTTTAGTGTAGTTCTATTGTTGTAAATCGGATTCAAATGACACTTATTTTGAGTTCCATATAATGTTTCCTTCATAGAAATAAATGGATTAGTAATCAGAAATATAGAACAACACATACAATGACAAAATAAAAGAAAAACACATTTGTGGAAAATCAAGAGGTTTGTAGCACAGGTGAATGGTAACGTGTGTGTCCGACATGTAAAATCTGGGTGAGCTGCAAAGATGAAACAAGCAGTCAGATAACCGCTGGTAGGATCCTGATCCACATGCTGAACTTTCACTGGCTGACGTATTTCAAGACACATTACTTTATCAAAGTAGTGCATTTTGGAGTAAAAGGGCTCTTTTTTGGCTGCTGATCTGACATTCAAAAGTACTCAATAATAATAACTTATTTTAATTTATTTTTATTGTTTTTTCATTCTAGATCTATAACTTTAGAAAACTGAGATTATTCACTAAAGTACAGGATTGGAGTTGTGCATCTAAGTACATTTTGTTCCTGGTCATGTCTCTGCTGTTACTGGCAGATGCTGTTTACTGTACATTTATTCTATGAAACCATACTTTATTACAAAAATATGACTGTGCGGTAAAACATTGTGATAACTGATACGAACAATAGCAGATGTTATTTTTATACAGTTTTGCCTTAATGAGTTTAGGAACTCGTTCAGCTATTCTATTGTTACTGACAGTAATTATCAGTGTGTAAATTTTCTTTTTCAAAGTTATGTAAAAGTTATCATTTTAAAGCCAATTTGCTTGCAGTAACAATGCCTAATGAGCTTATATTTCACATTCTATACTCTTCTGCCTGCTAGTGTACTTTTACTTGACATGGTCTTTGAAATATTTTTGCTTTATTGAAATAAATGATCATGGCATCAAAGGAATGATGGCAAGAGGGCATCACTTTGGAACCTCACAAGAGGAAACATTTCCTGCCCTTATATTAGAAGTTGTGTGCCCCCTCCCCCTGGCAATACAGACATGGCTGTCTAGAGTAATAAGTGTAAACAGGTAGAAGTCTCATCTGATTGGTTTAATTCACAAGCACAAAATAAGTTTACTTGGCAAAGATCTGTGTTCCAAAGATCTGGACAGAATAATATGTAAAATACAGCCATAATCAAGGTGATGCACTAGAGGTGTTAGCTTAGAGCTAGGAATTGCCAGGAAACTTTGGGTTGGATTTGTTTAATATTTGCTGCCATTGAGAGCATCACCTTGAAGGCTGCACATCACAATATACGCAATCCCATTGACTTTATCCAATTATACATTTTGACTTAACTTGGTGGAGCGTAATTTGTGTTGTACAGCCCTCAAAATACAAGAGCTCAGCAATAAATACATAATAATAATAAGGGTCCAGATTCAGATCTCTGTGCGCTTTCCATGACCTCCCCTCTCATGCAGAGGTAGCAGCACTTACACTGCCATAACCCTACCTTAAGTGTCCCATGCAGATCAGTTGTCCATAAGACCGCTTATCCACCTGCAGCTGCTATACTATAAAATGTATATGTTCTTCCCCAGTCACCATACAGAGGTGATAGGCCGCCCTGTCAGAGGGATCTCCTAGCATACAGAACTTACGCCTGGAGATCTGTATGATAACATAAGGTGCGCAGATGTACTATTTTTCCATTTTGGATTACTTACACAAGTGAACTGCGTAAGTAGCCAAAACTATGAAAGTCTGGACCTAGCCCAGTATTATTCATAAGTTTCAGCAACAAACTGTCATACACTACGTCGAGTCTCACTTATCTGTTCCTGTGGTCAGAGGTTCCAATCAATAATCCTGTTCCGGCATGTTGGGAGAGGCCTGGCTGAATGCCTGAGTGCAGCAATCTGCTATGTGCTGTGTTCCAGTACCAGAGTTTCAGGTCTTGACGCCTGCCTCCAGTCGTGCTGCATATGCTAATCCTGTTATTTCTTTGCTATCTGCACTGGCATTTACATTACAGCTGCCTCTTGTTTGCATTCAGGATTACCATATTCTTCGCACTAGTGGCCGCATATAGAGGTAGTGACCTAACTAGTATATGCAGCGATGTTCATACTTATCATCTTGGTCTATAGTAAAGAACAATACTATAGTGCATCTGCACAAACTACTAGCTGGGAGTTCCAGTGATCCATGACTCAATCTTCACTAGGATATATTAGTCCACTTATGAGATAAATGACTATAAGCTTGTACTTTATAAAAAGACTCATAGGACCTAATTCTGACTTACAAATTTAGCTGAACATCTGTGCATTTCAATCAGATTGTGGCTGTGTTTCTACACGGTGCACGTCCGATGCCTTCAAATCTGTGCCAATTGATTAAAGCTCATCTAGACTTAAGGAAAATGACAGTTATGATGGAGAGACTGAGTCTGGGGAGGCTATTACTTCCATTTTAAGGTGTTCTCTCTTAATTCATACCAATTCACTATTTCTGAACATTCATATTTTCCTCATGTCCCAAAAGTAAATATGTTTTATAGCCAATCATATAGCTTCTACTAATACTTACTAATACCTACTTATCTCTCTGAACTTACCAGGGTTGTATACGTTGGCCTGGTCTAAGACCTCTTCTCTCCACTTTCTAAAAACCAAACACTGGGTGCTTAAAAAGGACTCAGAAGAGTTTGTTAGCATATTAGGCAAAATACCAAAGCTTCAGGGTGGTGGCGGAAGAAGGCAGCACGGGCCGAGAGGGCTATGACTCAATTAAAGCACGGCAAAGGGGTAAACCCCCAGCGCTCGCCTTTTGTCTTTAAGAATAAATAATGACATACAGACACCTAACGCCCAATAGACCAGGACCCATCCATTCAATGAAACCTAGTGCCAAACCTTAACTTCGGTCTTAAGGTGAATGTAGAACTCCTCAGCTCCCCATTATGGGGCCCCAAAGGAAGATGACCGCTGTACTACACTGCCTTCTCAAACTGTCAAGGGTTGTCAATGCAACAAATACATCTGAAATAAAAAAGTAAGCATATCACATAACAAACTATTTATACATAATGGAAGAACACAGCAACTTAAATAGAGAGGTTGGGAAAATACCTAACGATACATGAGGAGCTAATCAGTCCTTATCATCCAATAAACAGCAACCTGATTGGACACTCCAAATTTTATAAATCCTCTAATCCCTGCCTCTTTCCCAACGCTGCTGCTTAAATGACCTCATGTCATATTCGCTTAACCCTTGGTTGTCCTTTGGAACACTTGGTTTGATTATTTTGCTGGAGTACAAATTTTAGTCAGCTTGTAACAAATTCTCTTTATCATGAATACCAAAAGATAAACTAATTCAAAGCAAGTGCATCATTACCTGACTCTAGGGATCACATCTTGAAATGTTGAAAGAAGGTAACTACGTTAATATCAGTCAGTCTTGGAAAAGGTTGCACATAAAGTTTTTAGGGTAGCACTCCATAGCTAATTACTTTTTGGCAGAGAAACTGTCAACTTTTGCTGCCAGGCCAATAACATAAAAGAACATTCTTAGTAGCTAACATTTTCACTAGTAGAATCCTATTTATATGGTTCTAAGTACACAAGATATTGGGCTTGATTCAGAGATCCGATATTAACGATAGTTAGGTGCGTATATTTAGGGTCGGACCGATTTTGCATCAACTGCGCATGCGTAGTAATAGTGCAACGCCATGTACGTTGAAGTTAGGGTCGGAAATGCCTTAAGGTCGGACTTGTGAATCGGTTGGGAACAATTGCGATCCTAAGTCCAGCGGAAATCTAGGAACTGAAGGATTTGCATAGAAATGGGCGGTATGGGGATTTATTGCTTTTCAATTAAATCAGTGGGAAAAGTGACAGAATGACATACCCCCATATATCCCCTCACTTGGAGCCCTGTTTCCGCTTCAAAATTAATAGGAAAGGGCTTTACAAATAGAGCCCATATTGCTCAGGCATTTTTTTAAACTTAGATAATATGTGTATAATGTGTTAGAGGTTTTATTTTCGTGCTTAAAAATATATGTTTCAATTCTTTATTAAAATTAAAGATGACAAAAATTATATCAAGATAAATAATTCAAGATAAAAAAAGACAGTTTGAAACATACCATCTTGTATATGCTGCTGCACTACACCTCTCAGACTATCTTTTTATAGAATCCGTTTGTGTGCTCATTTTCAGTACAACCTATCCAGAGTTGTTAATGCTGGTACTCTGGATAGGGTGAACGCATTTTCAACAGTGGATTTGCACATCCTCTGCCATAACAGGTCCCATGTTTTTTCCTATCGAACCTGCAAGTGTTAACTATTTTTAGCTAAATCATTACTTTAAAATCATATCTTTACTGTCCTGAATGACTGTATTTCCACATTGCATTATGCAGATTATTTATTTATTTATTAACAGGTTTTTATATAGCGCCATCAGATTACGTAGCGCTTTATAGAGAATATTCCACATTCAATGGAACAGTCCTTGTCCTATTGGAGCTACATTTTAAGTTCACTAACACAGGCATACATACACAGACTAGCTTTAATTTATTCAGCAGCCAATTAACCTACCAGCATGTTTTTTGTGGGAGGAAACCGGAGCACCCGGGGGAAAGTCACGCAAACACTGAGAGAACATACTAACTCCACACAGATAAGGCCCAGTCCGGGAATCTAACTCATGACCTCAGCGCTGTGAGACACAAGTGCTTCTTACTTAGTTACCACGCTGCCGCGTGCTTGACTCTTCATCCGGGAGACTCATGAAATGTGGGCAGTTCTCCCGGTATCCCGGGAGAGCAGGTAAGTCCTAAGTCCCGTCCCCAGCCTATCTTTATAGAAATTCCTAGTGTTACTAGGGATGGGTGTGATTTGATGATATGAATTTCTTCATCAAGTCCCGTCCACCCGCTGTAACACTATGGGAATTGCAGCAGTGATTGACTGGGACGGGGCTTAATGATGTGATTTGCATCCCTCCGATGGGACTTAATGATGCGATTTGATTCCCTCCGAGATCTCCTGGAGGAAAGACCTAAGAAGTTGACAGCCCTGTGTTACCTATAGCAACCAATGAGATTCTAGCTCTCGCTTTCTTATTACATACTGGAGAATGTCATCTAGAATCTGATTGGTTGTTATGGGCAACATCTCCATTTTTTATTTTCTTCGGTCTTCTAGCCCAAGCCACTCTTCCCAGAAATGTCAGGCTCTTCTGACATCTGTAAATGAATTATGTCATTTATTTATTTTTTTGTCTGTCAAAACATTGATCAAATGTATTGACAGGCAAATAGAAAGTAAAAGTATTGATTTATATTTTAACATTGTTAATGCTGCATTTTTATATGAATGTATGAGAACATACTAAGTTTTAGAAATGTTTTAATATGTAAGTCTGGACAAGGAGACCAGTGGATTTACACACCATGGGTTTCCTCTGCTCAACAATAGTGTTTTAATTTGAACCCAGTAGCAACAGGAGCTGCTATGTATCCTGTTCCCTGTATCATGTTCCTGATAAAGAATGGAACTATTTTGGTACTGCTGTTTGGATTTCTTACTAAATAAGTAATAAGCAGTTTAGTGTTTCGCTCTCTGTCACATTTTTGAAAGTTTTCTACACTGGGCAGCAAAATACTGCTGCAGTAATATACATCTATGTGGAGAGCCTATTAAACGAGAGTTGTGATTAAATCAGAAATATTCTATCACAGCTGTCCATCCATATTATAAGACAGGAACTGTGAAGCAGCTGAAGCTTTCATTATTTTTGAGTGTAGCAATTAACCTCTAAAAGCAACGGGAACTTCGCAGTTTACTTAGTGAATTATGTATACATTTTGTACAGGTGTAAAATTTGCAGCCTTCGCTTCAATACTAAAAGTTTTTGTTTTTAATTGAAAGCATACCAGTAAAGTTTTGCAGTGCTGAATTAAGCTGAATAAAGATCACCCTCCCCCCTTAACCCCTGCCTGAAAAACTTTAAATAAGATTGTGCATTTATTTGGGGCATTGACCAAAATATGACCCTCAATTTAGTGTAAGATTTAGAATATCCTTATAATAATCACAAGCATATTTAAATTGTTTTTCTCATGGTTTTTGGCTGTTTTGTCGGCGTTTGAAAAGAAATCTTGCCCACACATTACAGCAATAATTGATCCAATCAACGATAAATGTATGATCGTGCTGATAATCGCTCTAGTGTGTGGCCAGCTTTAGAAGTACTCTTTTCTACACAGGGCCATTGTTTAAATTCAGCCCCTAGGCAGGCTGAACTGATCTAAGCAGCTCCTGGTTGCACCATCTGTAACTTTTTTGTCAAGCATAAGAATTTTTCTCAAGCGTTGAGCGTTTCAGTTAGGATATGGTCACTTATTCACATTGCACATGCATGCAAATTCATGCCAACAACAACATTTCCAACTCATCCAGGCTTAAGAAGAATGACACTTTCGATAGACAAACTGGGTTGAGTTTTGAAGTAGGTGTTCCCTCTTAGTCAGTTTATAGCAGGGGTGGGCAATTAATTTCTAGAGGGGTCCACATGAAAAATCTGAACTGTGTTGGAGGGCCGAACCAATGATAACTTGAACTTAATTATGCTCAATATTAATTTTCTCCCATTATAAAAAGCAACAAATTATATATTTTGATAAGATGCTACTGGTAATCAGAAGTTTAAGAATATTCTGTAAATATTTATGTAAATTTATGAATTGTGGTGTAGGTCAAAGAGGACTCACCCTGGATGCCGCTCTGACAGGATCTCTAAAGCACCCCGAAGTTTAAGCAGGAAGTGACAGGGCAAAGCCGTCTCCCACGGGATACACGTCATCAGGAGCTGGTTGCTAGGGACCCAGGGGGCAGGGCCACCTGCAGTGGCTGCCCATGCACTGCGGCTCTGTAGCTTGCGACTCCCGGGCAGTCACTGGGCCTCAATTGTTAAGCTGCATCGCAGGGTCTTTGTGATCTAGCGATACAGCACAGTGTGTGGTGCAGGGAGCCTGTGAGCGGAGAGACGCGGATGCCGTGTGTGTGAGATTAAGGGGGGGAGCCGTGTGACCGGAGTAAATACCCGTGCCGGACAGGGATTGCCAAAGGGCCGTATGAGGCCCACGGGCCGTACATTGCCCAGGTCTGGTTTATAGTATAGGTGTACCCTCTTACTACGCAGCCCTCCAGACTTCTGTATTTCTGGATGTTTTTGTACCCTTAAGTCAGAAAACGTAAGCTAGGCCCTGGATGTAGAAAGTCTGTCAGTGAGAGTAGTTATTACAGTGTATATGCACGGATGACCATATAAAAAAAGACCCCAAAAAAAAACAAAACACTAGAAATAGTGTAAATCAACAATAGAAACACCTCAGCATTTGCTATATTTGTAATTTAATAGGAAATCATATATAAAACCATAAAGGAATGAAATTAGCTTGTTGCTAGCAAAGCTTCAATAATGATGGATGAAAGGGTTCATTATGCAAATGAGTAATCAAACAGGCTTCTATGTGACTGGCTGGAGCATGGGAAAACCATTACAAAGTGTATGCAATGACCTATCAAGGTCAACTTAGCTGATTCATACTGTAAGTTCCATCAAGAGCAAGAACATATCATTCTATAATTAGGTCACAACAGATGAGGAAAGATTTCAAAAGGATTTCTAAAGTGATAAACAATAAATTATACAATTATTGGTATTTGTGTTTATTAGTAGGTAAGTTTGTGGAGCAATGTCACTTTGCAAGTACTTAGCTTCTGCACCCAACCCAATATGCATAAGCAGAAGGCAAATCTACTCTACACAAGACTTATAGGGGTCCATTTACTATCATTAGTGTATTGAGCGCTAATGACAGCAGCCAGGCTCGCCCCGCCTCGCAGCAAACCTGGCAGGACCACAGATAGTATTTACGAATACTTACCCCTATGGCGAGGTCCCGCGATGGTCTGTGGATCTTTCGCCAGAGACGATCGGGTAAGTTCGTAAATGAAGTCCCGGCGCATGCACAGAGGCTAACTTCTGGAACTTGAAAATTTTCAAGTCCCAAAAGTTAAATACATTGCGTATGCGGCGGGAGCACAGGACAGGTGAGTTTAACTCTTTATTTTACTTTTTATTTAAACCTTAATTATTGTTTGCTTGTTTGTTTATTTATTGTATTTTTAATGTATTTTTTAAACATTCTTTTTTTTTTTATTAATATGCACACACACTGTATTCCTGGGGTCACCCTATACATTCCGCCCTTTCCTCCCCCTAATAACAGCTATGTAGTCACTCCCCAGTTAGAATGTCCCATTTGCGAAATAGGGATATCTGAAAGTTTTCTTTTGGATGTCCCTATTTTGAATGGTTATGATTTTCTACTTTTTTTTTGAATGGAAAGAGCAGATCACTTCGCCGCACCTCCGCTGCCACTCGCCAGACCGAGGGACAGGTGAGTAAACTCTTTCTGCGGGGTTAGGGTCAGGCTGTAGGGGAGGGAGGGTTAGGGTCAGGCTGCAATTAAGGGAGAGTTAAGGTCAGACTGCCAAGAAGGAGGGTTAGGATTAGGGTAGTGAGAGGGGAGGGTTAGGGTAAGAATTAGGGAAAGTAGTGGGAGACTTGTTTTAACACTTTTCGGAGCTCTGAAAGCTCGGTGCTCCGTGGATCTATTGCAATGCCTCCTCGAGGCATATGCAATCGAAATCCCAGCCAGTTAGCAACTGGCTGGGAGGAATCGGGTTTTTTAAAATTGGGAGTTTCTATGCGGGGATCAACACCCTAACAGCTATTAGGGGGAGGAAAAGGGGGATATATGGGGAGACTGGAGGAACACTTACCCTAACGCCATCTTTAGATGACGTTATATAGAGTTTTGGCACGGATTGTTAAAATCCGCACCAATACTTTGTAAATACAGCGATCAGCTGGCCTGCATTCATTAAAGCGGGATGGCGAACAGGGGAGCAATGCTGATGATTGCCATGGTTTCCATGGTGATCATTGCATTGTAAATGGCGATGCCTTCGTTTTCAGAAGATAAAGACCGTTCTCAGGTTAAAACGGTTTTTATCTCATGGAAATAATAGTTACCATTCAACTATCTGTTAAATAGAATAAAATATACACTACTATAACATTTTGGACTGGATTCAGAGATGGAAAATAAGAGAGAATCAGGAGGAAAGTTACACCTGGGCAAAACATGTAGAATTAATTTTTATCTTTGCATGCCTTTGCTTATTGCACACAGATACTGACCGGCTTTACTATCACACTGTTATTTAGATTTGGGATAGGAAAAATCTCTCAGCTCTAATACTTTTTGCCTCCCCTGCAATTCAAAATGGTTTTGCCCATGTGTAACTTTTCTCCTGATTCTCTTTTATTTTTAAACATTGGATCCAGTCCTTTGTTTTTATTGCATTGTCTACTACATATTCAATTCAGTCAGGAATCTTGTATGTCACACTACACGAGCTGCATTAGACCAATTTGTACCAACCACTGGAAAATTAGCAATATGGAAGAAAGCCAGATTAATGGAATTGCCAAGACAGCGAAGTGACATTTTCTATATCCCCAAAATAGATGTAACCTATCCTGTACTGTAATCACCTACAAATTGACAATTACAGCCATGGCTGTACCCTTAGGGATGACAAAGCATATTGATTTAGTGCACAATGCTTTAATACAGATTTAGAATCTTTCTCAGGTATGAAGTCATTATATGTGGTGTTGATAAGTTTAAAAAATAGCCAACTGCCCTTTTAAACCAAGAAGAAATTATCCACATTTCTAGTTAGCGATTTTCATCACCAAGATCATAATGTCAAGGTTACATACAGCATAAGACTGAGACTGCATAATGTGTTCTTTATATTGATAACTGCAAACAATGTAAGAAACACCGTGTAGATAACAAAACATACTAAATGATAGGATATTATTAGAAATACAAAATAAAAACGATTTTAATAAGCTATAGATATAGTACACGCAGCATAAGGATTGAGAATTGCATTCAATATGCATTGTCCATATAAAACAACACCAGCATAAACATAATAACAACAACCAGATCCAGTCTGTCCGACAGAGAGAGGAGAGTGAACGCCCCCTGTCACTTCCCTCTCTTGTGCGGGCTTTATGGCAGTCTTAACCAAAGCGTGCAGATCAGCGGTCCATACGACCACTGATCCACACCAGAGTGGGATACCCCTCCCACACTATACAATTATCATGCTTCCCCCCGCCCACTTTAGCAGGCGGAGGGGAAGCACAGCCCATTTCCCATTTCTGCATGCGCCCTTCAGTCAAATCAGTAAGTGGCCTAACATTATGAAATCTGGATCTTGTCCAACAATATAATATTAAACAAAGCAGTATACAAAAACTTTATATCTTTTAGAACAGGGGATCTCAACAAGTGAAACTAGTACCACTCTATGGCGACTGGGTAAGAAGGTAGCAGCTGTATTTCTGTATTTATATTTTAACCAGACAGCAGAGGGCATATTTAATAAAACATCTTGGGGACTGAATAACATATGTAGAAAATGCAACACAAATCATTGCAAAATAAAATAAAAAACAACAAAAACCTATATATGTAGGAAATGGGAATATATTTGCTTGATATGCAAAATGGTACTGGACCTGATTCCATAGAATATTAGTGACCAAGAATCCATGTATAAGTGATAAGTAAAGTTGTGTGAAGTTTAGTTGAGATGGTACAGGCAGATGTTAAAAGTTCATGCAAGATAATCTTCTGTATAGTGACATTCTCATATGCATTTGTATATTCTAGGCTATATGCTAAAATTAGAGCTGATGTTAATTCATTTCTGTTCTGTGGTGTGGTTGGGTTATAATAGGGATGGGAACAATAGCAATAAAGGAATTTTTGGTTGAAAAAAAGCATAATATAAGCTTAAGACCAAATTTCACTAGATAATTAGTTTACAGCAGAGGAGTAAATTATTGTTTAAAGCTGAATGAAAGGAACATGTTATAAATATTTCATATAATATGGGATATAAGGATCAGAAGGTTATAGATACCCAATTGATATTTGTATTACCTTATAAAGTCACAAATGGCCGACACTTCATGCCAAGCTAAACAAATTGTCCATAAAATTTCCTATTTGCTACTGAAATCATTATAAACCTTCTAATGAATGGTCCACAGCTGCTTTGTTCACAGTGAAATCTAAAATATGCAATCATTTTATTTTAATGAGCCACAGTACCCCTCCTATCACAGCATGAACATACTGTACCCCTCCTATCACAGCATGAACATACAGTACCCCTTCTATCACAGCATGAACATACAGTACCCCTCCTATCACACCATGAACATACAGTACCCCTCCTATCATAGCATGAACATTCAGTACCCCTCCTATCACAGCATGAACATACAGCACCCTTCCTATCACAGCATGAACATACAGTACCCCTCCTATCACAGCATGAACATACAGCATAAACATTGAGTGCACATTTTGTGACATTATGGAGGATATTCAATCTAGTGCAAAAACAGGTATCATCAGTAAAATGTGCAGTGATCCCCCATCTATCACGGTACAGTAGCTGCTGAATGAGCCCCTGAAATTGAGTATCTACCGTTGTGGATATAATGCATAAAGCACTTCACAAAATTGCATTTCACCTCTTTTTATAACAACCATTTGGGTAACCTACAAATATGTTAATCTTTCAACATGACACTAAAAGGGGGTTGATCCAGAGCTGCAGTTACACATTTTTTTTGAAGGCAAAAGAGGAGTGAGTGTAGACCTGAAGGGGGATCAAATTTAAACTGTAAGAACAGAATAATACCACGTTCAGATTACCAGCCCTGCAAATCCCCGGGGTTTTCAAACCCCGGGGATTTGCAGGGACACGCCGGGCTGCCCGTTCACACAGACAGCGGTGACCGGGATTTCCCGGGTCACCGCTGTGCAGTGGAGCCACGGCATCCGGCTTTCTCCGCAAACCCCTCCTTTTTAGCCGGGTCTAAGACCCGGCTAGAGAGAGACGGGGTTCGCGTTCAGGTTGCCAGAAAAAGCCGGGGTTTTCATGAAACCCGGCTATTTCATGAAAACCCCGGCTTTTAGCTGGTAATCTGAACGGGGTATTATAGACCAGATCCAGACCCCTACATGCTTTCCATACATACAGGGGTCTAACAATCCACGGGGAAGAGGGGACCGCACGTGCCTGTCACCCCGTCCGGACACAGATCTGTACGTGACTGCTGTTCCCCGACCCCTCATTAGTATGCCTGTCCACTCCTGTATGGCAAGTATTAGGCATGTGAAAAAGAAGAGTCAGCCCCTTCCTCGGATCTTCTCAGTTTCATATGTTAAAAGCTACGTTAGTGTAATATCTGGTGCTTGCATGCGCCGATGTTACTTATCCAGGGACTTACGCAAGAGACCTGCCTTACTCAATTGTGGATCCAGCCCTAGATTTGAGAGATGCAGTTTATAGATTGAACATAAAGCTATGCAGTATGTGAATTCTATGTGCAAAAGTAAAGTATTTTCCCTGCATGCAAAATAATTCTAATTAATTAGCCCCTCACATTGCAATATGGTTTAGCCCAGCTGCACACTTCACCTGCTTTGCCCTTACTCTCAAACTCTGAGTCAGCCCCTATATGATTACTAACAAAGGGCATCAGCTAATTACATTTGCTTCCATAGTTTATTTTCTGATCAGCTGTTCTAGTTTAGCCAATAAAATAAGCCCTGAGCTTTTAATCACAAATTTTCATTTTCCAATTTTAATGTTTTGTAGTTTTTTTAAATTCTAAAATCCACAATGAGTTTTAAAGTTACTATAATATTTAGCCCTTAACTAAGTCTGTTATAATATTATTTGCAACCTGATAAAAGTTTACAAGAGAAATATTTATTATTGTTTGTTTTTTTTACTTTTGTGAAAAAGGCAGTTTACTTTAAGGAATACAGTATGTTGTTTATTTTATTTTTATTTATTTTATTGATATATGGATGATATATTTAAAGACAGAAAAGAGAAGTAACATCTTTAAATACAAATAATAACCACCATATACAAAAATGTAAGCACTGGATTAGAATGACTTCTGTTATCTCTAGTCTTACTTAAATAGCGACTAACAGGCAATTATAAGGACTATACAAAATTTTCCTACTAAAAGCAAGTATGTTAAACAATATAACGTTTTCCAATCTTTTTTCCATCTATAGTAATTGCAATAAATTGAATGGTCTATTTGAGATCTATGTATACCAATGTATATATACTGCAAACTATTTAAATTTGCAAATGATTTGTTTAGCACAAGAATCCTGAATTAAGAATTTGTCAGCGATAGTAATTCCAGCTTCCCTGTCACAAATATCACCAAAGCAAGGGAGCTGGAACAGAGTTAATTACATGTGCCAAAGCAAATATTTTCCCTGACAAAAAATAATAATAGGGTTGCTTGATAAACAAAAGAATACTGTTAGCACAATTTTAAAATTCTGCTGAAATTGCTGATTTTATTCTGTGGAATTTCATTTAGTGATGGACTTTTATCATTTTCACATGTAAAGTGAATACTACAGTATATAGAAGGATTTCAAAATATACAGTACAACAGCTACTAACACGTCCTTGCAGCCTTTTGTTTAGCAATGCATATAATATGTTGACTTTCCAAAATTATCCCTATTAAAAAGCTGGTAAGGAAGCTGTCAATTTTTTTTTAAACATTACAGAAATACAGAAATCAGATAAAGTATCATAATTAGTGGCATAACTACCATGGATGCAGAGAGTGCAGCTGACAGGCGGTAGCCTACCCCATAGTTGCCGACTCTCCTGGAATGTCTGGGAGACTCCCGAAATTCAGGCAGTTCTCTCTGTATCCCAGGAGAGCCGGCAAATCTCCCGCAAGGGACTTGAGGCTCATGGTTTCCAGTAAACCACTGCCTCAAGTCCTGTCCTCCTGCCCTCCTGTCTGGCAACACTAGTTTACTAGTGTTGCTAGGAACAGGGAGGGAATTGATGACGCAGATTAAGTCATCAAGTCCCACCCCCATGAAACCCACTGCGCCATTAAGCCCCGTCCCCTGCATGCATCTATGGTTTCCCTCCAAGCCTTTAAAAGTTGGCAACCCTGGCCTACCCTGCACATATGAAGACACTAACATCAGCTGTCAGCTTCAATAGCGCCTCCCCCCAACCAGGAGAGGTCAGCACTAAGCTGTCAGCTGCTTGAAAGGTATTTATAAACAGTGCTCAGTATGCATAGACTGAGTGCTAAGTGTTGTCTAAGCAGCTGTCCACACTTGCACAGAATGGTCGACAGTCAAAGTCTTTACTGCGCATACACTGTTTGGAGCAGGGATTGTATGGGGCCCAAGTTTCTTTAGTTTTTCCCCCTGGTGATGACAGGATTTGAAAGTTTATATGTATATACTTTATGCACCTGCTACCTCTGATGACTTTTAACAATTTGTTGTGTTGTACTTTTTAATTAGGCAATTTCTGACTCAAACGTGTCTTGCGGCATCAACACCTATAATATTTTAAAATACTAATAAAAGTCAAATTTAACTGATCAATTTATTTTGGTGTGTGTCTTCTCTGATTCCATCTTCTCTTTTATATTCATTGGAGTTTATGCCATTTTTATACCCACTTACCTATGTTTGACATACCGGTAATTCTACTTTTATTTGAAAAAAAAATTGACATTATACGATTTGTCTGTGCAGCTTATTTACTTTACATTGGTAAAAGTGTGAAACTTTGTGAATCTTTGAAGTTATTTCATTATTTCCCGATGTCATTGAATAAGTTAATTGAAATCTAAAAAAAAACTTACTAGATTTGCACTAGAAAATAAACAATTAAAAGCCAGAAACATTTTTATTAAGCAAATTTATCCATTCACTAGTTTATGTAAATTCTACATTCTACTGCTACAATACAATTATACAATTACAAGGAATTCATAGCTGAAAATTGCTTCCCCTTTTCTTGATTGCTTCCGTAGTTGTGTGAGAGTTAATTGGGTTTAACACAGAAATGTTATGTATCAGACACTTTGATATAAGACTAATACAGATATTTAAACATCAAGGCTCCAGTGGAAATCTGTATGTAAACTCAGCGTGTCATAGACGCGTAAAAATGGGGCAGGCTGCATGAATTCCAAAAGCGCAGCTTCAATAGAAATGTGAACACACTAAAACAAATAAAATAATAATAATAAATAAATAAATAAAATAAATAACTATAGAATTGTGTTTCCAGCTTGAAATTCTAATGCCAGGGCCTTCTATAGGTTGTGGAATGTGTGCTCCTTGGACTTAGCTAAGACCTATGGCAGGTGCCAATGTTTTAATGGAAACAGCCCTTATTTCCTGTACACATTCAGATGTTGATTGGGTGCAATTGCTTGGGCATGCCCTTACTGTACATTGACTACATGCCTCCTCCTCTTCCTTCCCACAACACGCCCCTCAGAATGCAAGCTGGTGCAGCGTGAGTTGCGCACGGTTCTGAATGGGCCATAAAGGGCCGCATCATCTTTTTTTTATATAATTTACGAGTCGGGCTAAAAAATTAGGAACCAGATATTTTTTTATATATGGCTATTGCTATAGAGAACATTGTGCAAAATAAATATCACACACATGCACACATAAGTGCAGGAGCTCACAGCCACACCGATGGAACGGCACAGAACTGTCCACGGTCACCCAGTGGACTATCCAGCCCTGATTCACTCTGAGTGCCAGGCTCAAATTTCAGGTTGCCATTGTGACCTGGCGACTGGGATTTGTTGTGTCCTGGTTTAATTGAACTTTGATTAGTGCACAACATTCTTCTTATACCTGCAGGACATCGGTCAGAAGCAAACAGAAACATGTCTGAATATAGAATAATTAGAATCTGGTGGAAAGTCCATTTGTGACAGCTCTCAGCACCCTGAATCATACAAACACACATCTAGTTCTCTGTGTCTGCTTTTTTTGACCGTACTCCAAGGCCACCCATGTGCACTGTCATAAACAACTACAGTTATACCTACAAAAGGTTTACGCCAAGACAAACTTTACATACACACTAAAGTCATGCCCATGTGCATCAATTCCACCCAGTGTCACTTATAAAACCTCATTCCAATTCCTCCATATACAAAGATGGAAGGCATGAGGAGATTTTAAAGTTTAATATGTCAATGTGTATTCTAGAACATATATATTAGTTAATACTTCAGTGAGTCACCATAATAGTAATAGAATTTGTGTTTCAGTCAATTTTTTACACATAAAGGACCGGATCCAGGCCTACGAACATCACCCCACGCACACACGCATGCAAAGGGTGTAATTGGGATGTTTTGAGGCCTCCATATGTTACGTCCGTTTTACACACGTAACTTCTATTGTACAGAATTTCATTTTTTGCAATAAAAATGGGCTGTTATTCCGCTCTGTCTGCTCTCCGTCTGGGAGGGGAAAGCATTTAAAATATACAGTTGGGGATGGATTAGGTATTTATGATTGGATCAGCGATCGGACAGACCTACAGCAGTGTAAGTCACACAATATCCACACGCGGGAGTGACAGGAGGAGTTAACTCCACTCTCTCGTGCGTACTGACAAACTCCCCGCATGTACGGAAAGCTTGTGGGGGGGTCTGGATCAGGCCCAAAATGCATAAATATAAATAAAAGCAAAAAAAACAAAAAGCAGTATTATGCTATGATATTTCATGTTTATAATAACACTTTTAATTACACATATAAAATTTGCATACTGTTCAGCTACTGGGTAAAGTATGCCATTTAATGTTTCTACTTCATGAATGTTGTTTAGAAAATATAAATCAGTGTTCAAATAACCCACCATTACTTTTAAACTTGTTGCATAAGATAGGACTGCATTTGTAGTTAAGAGCAAATCTAGAATATGCAATTTATGTGCTTTTTTCACTATTGTAAAATGACTTTTTGCTGCAGAGGAGAAATATAAAATAGATAGATAGGCCTGATGGTGGATGTAGAATGCTTACTAGTCCAAGTCATAACATAGAAATGTTTGGTACATATAAAGCAGGTGGAATTAACTGTAAGTTAGGCCTTAACATACAACATATAAGTCACTATTCATATTTACCAATAAATACACATTTAACACAATCAAAGCTGATATCCTTAAGTACAACATACTGTTTGGTTGTAATGTAAAATGTACTGTCAACAGTCAGCAGTGTAAAAGCAATTGTACCTTTTATACCTCAAACAAAAATATATTCACTGTTACTTCCAAACATGACTTCATGTCAATGGAGAGCACTGGTAGAGATGTGAGCACCATCATGAGATCATTTCATTGTTACCAAGAGCTCTTGTAAATAACTTGACTGTTCTCATCCCATTAGAGCTGTCATTAATCTGACACAAAGTAACCCCGATTAAACAAAACTAAGCCTTATGTAAGATTTTATAAGTCATACAGATGACCACGTCTAGCCAAGATTGGAATGTATTGCCTATCAATATTATAAATAATTCATCACACTGACTTTATGTTTCCTAGAAATCATTTATCTCTACAGCAATACAATAAAGTACATATCGCTAATTTATCACACTTTACTGCACACTTTTATGCACAGCACCTTGTTCTCTTCACATGATTCTGCAGTGATGTTACACCCAATCTAATGGGAAGTTATTTAAAGACTTGTAAAGGAAAGATGTCACACAGGTGCCATGTCCTCTCATTGAAGGCTTCCTTTCCTCTGAATCTGAATGTGAATGTGCTTGTGTTACCTAGTTACTAAGCTCCCCTTTACAGTTATATCTCTGGATATGTCTTGTGTGCCAGACAAGGTCTTTTCCCCAGGTCAATCAGTGGTCTTTATTCAACTCGAAAATCAGGAAAAACACAGAAAACACAAAGCACCTCTATGAAAGCAAACAATTCACAACCTAAATGCTTATAAATATAAGTTAATACATACCATACATTTCTAAGGTGGTTTTTTTTATGAAAATGTGTTTTCTGTCAAATCTAAACAATAAAAATATGTATACCAAAAAGAATACATTTGAAATATGCATTCTGCAAAGAGTAAATATGCAATGAAGAGCCTTTTCTTACACAGTAACTATTATCAGGGGAGGGCTGACACATTTATGCCTGGGGGTAGGGGCTCAACATACAGCCTGGCAACCTATGTTATAGGTGTTTATAAAAACAAATGGCCACTAACTCAGCCAGAGGCAGTTCAATATGGGACAAATACCCCCCAGGCTTATCCCCCTGTGCCACATCTCTGCAAGCAGCCTGTATTGAATATGATAACGCAGATTTTATCCTGCGACACCACTGCTGCACAGTGAAAGACTCATTGCCAGCACCAAGAAATCCCCAAACTCCAACAAGTCATTAATGAAGCTGCAAAAACAAAGTTACTCCGTCAAGAGTTGCAACCCCATCCTGGATCTTGGTGTCTTTCCTCTTGCACACAGCGCTGCATTGCAGGGCTGGGCTTATTCCCTGTCATCAGCCCCATGTGAGATGCCTTAGGGATGCTAATTCTGCAGGTATCTTAGCCACTACAAGGTTTAGAGTGAATCATGGTCAGAAGTCGTAACAAACACGCACTCGTTTCTGTTGTCCTGAAAGCAAGGCTGTAATTCAGTAAACAGGGCATGTGTACAATACGCTACTACACCATGGAATACGTATATACACAGATAGGCAGGGCATGTGCTTAGGAATGACATTAAACCCTAGCAACGTGTGTGGGTAAAGGAAGCACTCCTACCTTGTTTTACACACTTGATCCTGATGGGGTCCTTGCAATGTTTGATCACAGCCAAAACATCCCTGATGGTGAGTCCAGCCACAGGGGTTTCATTTACCTCCAGGACTAGTTCCTCGGGCACCAATTTGCCACTCTGATAAGACACCTTCCCAGGCTTCACTTCCCCAAGGTATGGGAACTGACCATTTTCAGCACCCCCTCTGATCTCAAAGCCCAGCTCCCCTTCCAGGCTCCTGTCAATCACACACTCATGGACTTTGTTGGTCCAGTGGTTTTTCTTTTTCAGGCTCTTGGACATTGCCCCTGCGTCTGTGAAGGGTGGCTTAGGAAAGGTGGAGAGATGATGATGGTGATGATGGTTATAAGGGGACTCCTTGGTGCTTTCCTGAAGAATGGCCAGGCTTAGGAGATGGGAGGTAGCAGCAGCAAAAGGAAGGAGGAGGAGAAGTACTGTAGCCTCTTGCTCCAACTGAATGTGTGTGTGTATACACACAGTGTGAGATGTATTTATACATGCATTTGTGTGTGTGTGTGTGTGTGTGTGTGCATGTGTGTGTGTTTGTGTATGTGTGTATGTATGTGTGACTGACACTAGTGGATGTTAGCTGATCTCCATGCTGGTACAGTGAGTGTGTGTGTATGTGTGTACGTGTGTATACTAGTTGTACAGTAATAAGTGGCAGAGGGGTAGAGGGAGGGGAAGGATGGAGAGGAGGAGGAGGGATGGGAGCTGTCTGCCTTCTCTCTCTAACCCGGTAGTGAAGTGTGAGAGAGAGGCTGCCTGTGTTTGCCAGGCAACAACCAGCAGACAGGAGCAGAACAATATCGCTCTTCTATTGTCCTCGGTACACTCGTGCTTATTGTATGGATGCATCTTATTCAGAGATCTTCAGCCCCCTAATTCCGGATTGTCATCATCATCTGCTGTAATAATCTCTTTATTCTTCACACGGCTTCATAAAAGAATGTTTTTGTATGGAGATAAATCGGAGCAGTCATTGATGGGATACTTTTCCTGGCTTTATTGCTGCAAACAGCAACTATTTTATGTTCAGGGAGAGATTGTAGCGATTTGTTGCCTTTGCTTTCATTATAGTAAATATTTTTTTTTCAATACAAGAGCCCAGAAGAATTTCTAACCTTTTCATGCGTATAAGAACATAGATCGTTTTTCCACTATATTCACCTTAAAATTAGAATGATAATAAGCAGTGAAATGTAGAAATATAGTAATATTCTTGAATTCATATGTAGTATTTATATGATGGGCTTCATACACTGAAAATGTTCCTAGCTGTAAACTACTTCTTTGGAGCATGTATTTGGTATCAAACTGTGGATCATTAACTGCAGTGGAAATACATGATGTAAGATACATTTGGCTAGCTTTCAACCTTATAATATATATTATACCGCTGTAATATTGGTTTTTATGAAATGATGAACTATTATTTGGGAACCATAGATGATTTTTACATTTCACATAATCAGTGGTTATAAAAGTGAAAATACATTTAAAAAATATGTTGCCATAAGTTTTATTATTGATAACAACTCATTATTTTTGTTACAGGAGTACATATGAGTGCATTGCATAGCGGTTTATAGCCCAATACTGATGGCCAACACATGTGGACCAACTCGCAAAGGGCCCTGAATTGTGAAAAACGACCCTTACACTGCCAGACCCAGCCGCAAGGAATGGCCAAAAATTACTTCAAACCTGTGGGTGATTGAAGAATCTATGACCATTTCTGAAGTCAGTGCAGAAAATACATATATAGTAAAACTTGAGAAGCCTTGTGACAAACTCATTGTCAACCAGTGTAATATTAATTTTAGAATACTTTTTACATAGATCTTCCTGGACCCACCATCCATTCTGTATGCTAGGTCACTTTACATCATATTTTCTAACTTTTCATTTCTTCCTCCTAGGATGTCCTGTAAGGGAGAAAGAGCAGTCAGTAGACAGGGGTTTGAGCACAGTGGGTCATGGCATTGATAGGCAGTGATTTAATGCAAATGACTGCCTCAAGTCCCACCCCCCTGCATATCAATGCTGTGACCATGGCGATGCTAAGGATAGGGCAAGCCTTAATATTATAATTTCTGATTTCTGGGAGACTTCTGGACGTTCGGTAGAGTTGGCGAGTATGCCTTACAGTACAATATCAAATGTGAATGTCAACTGTCATATTTGTGTTGTGCTTGTAGTCACATGGGTAAGCATGGATACCAGAATAGCTCACACAAGACACTGCAAAAACTCATTCATGCACTAATCATATTCCACATTCATTATTACAATGCTCTCCAAATTGCACTGCAGCGATATTGTCCAAAGTAGTATGAGGTTAATAATAATGGTACACGTTGTACTCAAGTCCAAAAACTCTGAGAGAAGGGTTAATCCCAGAGAAAATGCCCAACAATCAATATAAGCTAGACAGCAGTCTCTCTATGTTTAGAGTAGTAAACTCTCAGCACAGACATGTAAATAAATAAACATCGGTATGGGCTCACAGTATGCGCTTTCCAAGGTTCTGTATACGTTCTGGTCTCCAATTTTGAAGACGTTGCAGAGGTCCTTATCACCTCCAATATCATAGCAGGATGAAAATGTCTGACACCGATCTGACTTCCCACACTGGTCCGCTGGTGGATGTGTGCCCGGTCCTGGTACGCAAGCTTTGTTTTCAATCCTTGTTCTTATGTTCCATCAACATGTGTGGAAAAAAGACATAGGGCTTGATTTACTTAGCATCAAACCCGCATTTGTGCAAATTTTTTTTTCTATTTTTATACTCACCTCAGAGAGATGCGTATAAAAATCGACTACCTTAATAGACGGAAAAATGCGCACCATGAACATTTTCCTGCCTATTGCGGGCCGCGATGCTAATTGAATCAGGCCCATAGTGGCCGTCGCCAATAGTATAAGATCTTTTATTATGTTGTAACAAAGTGAATCAATTAAAAATATACTCAATAAAGTTCTGACATCAGTAATGTCAACAACAACACTCTTTTATGGAAATCGTCTTTAATTGCTAATTGAAAAAGTTTTTCTATTGGTGGAATTTAAAATAATCATTCTCTGAATGGATGAAAGTTCATAATATCCAATTTTTGTACTAAAATCCACAGTAATAAATATATACATACAATGCATAAGAATACCTAAGATTGGCACATTCAAAACAGAATAGATTAAAATAAACATAATTAACATTTAAAAAGTATATGGAAAAAGAGTTATTTTTTAAAAGGTATGTAAACATGGCTATAAGTGTTGAAACAGTTATTAAAATACATGTATACACTTAATTATAGGAAACTATAGAAACCATTTAATTTCAAATTCTGAGTTCAATGGTTTTGGCCATAAATTGTCTAAATCATAAATCCATCACATTTCGGACCTTGCCATGGTTTCAATGATATTACTTTGTCTCCATTTTGTGTTTACTTTTTCTATACCACCCAGAGTTCTAATATTCAGTACAGAACAATTTTGTTCTTCTTTAAAGTGTGGAGATAGAGTATGTTTTGCAAATCCTTTTTTGATATTATTTAAGTGTTCTGCCCATTTGGTTTAAAGAGGTCGGCTAGTCCTACCAATCTACTGCTTTCCGCAATCACATTTAATTATATAGATGACATTATCAGATTTACATGTAATAAACTTATTTATTTAATAATATTTATTTAATACTCTTCTCCTGTTTGATTTGATTTGAAAGTGTTCATTTTGCTATTTTGTTTAACGTGTGTGGCATAATTAAAATATCTGTGAAACCCTTTGGTTAAAACTTTTGACACATTATTTGTGGGTTTATAGCATGCACTATTAGTTAGCTGACTGCCCATATGTTTTATTTTATAAATAAACACTGATTTCGAAGTGATAATGGCTTTCAACACTCATTTTTAGGTATGTTTTTAACTGTGCATGCATGGTAATTTTATTTACGTGGTTTACGTAGGATATACGCATGTATGTGCTTTAGGCACGGTCATGTGACATGTGCACTTGGGGACATACATACGGATGGGCGGGGTTGAAAAACGTACTTGAAAATTTACATGAAAGTGGGTGGGAGGAGGATTTAAATGAACGCTTGAGGGCGCGGTTATAAAGAATCGCACGCATATACACACGTAAGTACACACGTAAAAACAGAGTGGTTTATGGAGGTATAAGTCTATGATTGCACGGCCGAGAAGAGGGGAGTGTTGTGGGTGTTGCCTTGCTACGTGCGTGCATATAATTGGGTACTTTTAAATAACAGATCTGTGAATACGGCCTAATATTCTTAGAATTATTATTTAAATAGATACAAAACTCTGGGGCCAGTCCAGATAAACAAGACATCATCTATATAGGCTGTCCAAGTTTTCACCTATCTCCATTTATGGTTGATAAGGACAAACTCTTGTTCCCAGGCTGGAAGAAATAAATTTGCATAAGTGGGGCGAATTTCACACCATCCGTATGAAGGATTGTTTATAATAAAGATACGTCTGTGGTAATTAAAAAAGACTTCTCTTCCCACTGTAAGTTTTCAATTTTCCATATCACTGATACTGTATCTTTTAAATATGATTCTGTTTTCATTACTAGTGGCTGTAATGTTACTAACACTAGTTCTGATCATTTCAATGTGATTGAATCTATACCTGCCACTATATACTTTCCAGGAGGTTTATCTGCATTTTTGTGTATTTTTTATACGATATATAGACAGGTATGACTGGAGCAGTGATTTCTAGAAATTTGTATTGGAGTTTTCATAAGTCTTCCTTTTTTTATAATCTGGCAATTATAATTTTTTTATATTCTATTTGATGGATTGGTTATTAGAGTTTTGTAGGGTTTTTCATCTGTAAGTTGTCTTAGGACTTCTGTTTCATGATCTATTCTGTTCATTATAACTAAACCTCCACCTTTGTCTGCAGATTTTATTATAATATCATCACTATTTATTAGACCCTTGGTGGCTTCTTTTTCTTTTTTTGTATTATATTTATATTTTATCCTTCTGTTTATTTTTTGTAATTTTTTGTTTATATCATTAGTAGCGATTTTATAAAAAGATTTGCTAAAACAACCTCTACTATGAATAGAGTTGAATGTAGAATTAGGTTTTAGCGTAGTTTTAATATGAAATTCTTCCCCATATTGGTCCTGTTCCTCTGTGACAATCTTGTGTTCCTTATGGAGAGCAAAGTGGCGTTTTAATGTTACTGTAGTTTACAAATGAATTTTTGGAGATCTATAAATACATAAAATTTGTTCATCTTATTGCTTGGCGTAAATTTTAGTAACTTTTTTAGGATACTGTTTTTTAGTTCTGTGAGAGTGTCATTATTGAGGTTATATATTTTGGTATTGTCAATAATATTTTTTTTATGTTCTTTAGACATTTTAAGTTTTGTTTTTTTCCTATTCCTACATTCTTTCCTAAGTTTGACTTTATAGGTTTTTTTGCTTCCAATGCTCCTTTTGTATTTTTTAAATTGTAGAATTTTTTCTCTTAGTATAAGTAAACTCTAACCCCCCTAACTTCCCCCTTACCTGAGACAGGACTGCGTGTCCCTATTCGGGACGAAAAGGGGTGGGGCTTACAGCACCATTAGGTCCCGCCCCTTTTGGCCCGCGAATCGGGACAGTCCCACCACAGGGGAAGGGGGACTCATTTGGCATCTATTTCTTCCCTCTGGAAGATCTCAGAGGAAAGAAATAGATGCTGAATGGCCCCACTTCCCCTGCCAAACCAGGGTGCAGGATGCATGCTACAGGTCCCCCTGTTCTGAGGGGCCCGTGTGCACTGCACACCCTGCACCCATTATAGATAAGCCTATGTTCCCAGTCACAAGACTTCTGTATCCACTCTCTGGAATAACCGTCCACATCTATTAATGCTATTCTCTACTTTCTGAACTTTCAACCACCCCCTTATAAGTCATCTTCTAAGACAACCTACATCTTCAACATTGTCTTTTCTCTTTACAACCACTTTGTTATCCTTTCTGTTACATGCTTTTTATAGATCTTTTAGACCGCATATACGCAATCTATGTATCGAAACGATACGCAGATTACGTACAATAGCTACTACGCATGCGCAGTAGCTACTGTTTATTGAACTACGTCCGTCTATGGAAGACGGCATATTGATCACCACCTCTCTGTATACCTTTAACCTGCTCTATACCTTTAATTTTCAAAACTCCAACATCTCCACTATGTTTGATGTTGACATGTCTAGATAGCGAGTGGAGATGATTATTTCTTTGGACATTTCGTCGATGTTCAGCAAATCTGACCTGGAGCTGCCTCGTAGTCCTGCTTATATATTGCATACCGCAAATACAGGAGAGTTGGTATACCACGAAGCAACTGCTGCAGTTGATGAAACTGGTTATGGGAAAACTCTCTTTCCCATCAGATGAAAAGAAGCAAGATTCTCTGTGTTGGCCAAATTTACACATCCCACATCTGGGTTGTGCGCAAGTAAAGAAGCCATTAGGTCTCTGGAATCCAGGTGTGGGTAGGTGATTTTAGTGTGCCTTTAAAATGACTAGAAACAAGAAGGTCTTTTAGGTTCCTAGCTTTTCTAAAAGTCACTCTAGGAGGTTTACTGCATAGAGAAGAGGACGGATCATGATCGAGAATCTTAACATTTTTTTGTATGATTTTCTTAATTTCACCTGCCTTAGAATTGTATTGGGTGGTAAAGAACAGTTGGGAACTTAGTTCATTGATAAGTATCTAACAAGAGATCCTCATGACTCCTAGAGGCTGCCTCTTCTATAGCATTCTCAATTACTCCCAATGGATATTTCTGTGATAAAAGACTCCTTTTCAGTTTCTCACTCTGATGGTAGAAGGTGTCGATGTCTGAGCAGTTACGTTTGAGGCGAATGAATTGTCTTTTCGGAACACCGTTTAGCCAACTTCTTTTGTGACAACTATTGTACTGTAGAAAATGATTAGTGTCAACAGGTTTCTGATACGTGCTAGTGTGTATGGTGTTATCAGTGACTGTGATAGTGATGTCAAGATAATTAATCGTGGTATCGCTGTGTTGGTGTGTGAACTTCAGATTAAATTGGTTATAGTTAAGATGGTGCAAAAAAAGATCAATAGAGGTAGTGTCCCCATCCCAAACAAAAATCAGATCATCTATATATCGACCAACCTATACATGGGGCTTTTTGAGGAGCTGATGATTTGGAACGGTCCATTCGGAGCGAACTTGGTCTACTTTGGTCGATATATAGATGATCTGATTTTTGTTTGGGATGGGTACACTACCTCTATTGATCTTTTTTTGCACCATCTTAACAATAACCAATTTAATCTGAAGTTCACACACCAACACAGCGATACCACAATTAATTATCTTGACATCACGGTCACTGATAACACCATACACACTAGCACGTATCAGAAACCTGTTGACACCAATCATTTTCTACAGTGCAATAGTAGTCACAAAAGAAGTTGGCTAAACGGCGTTCCGAAAAGACAATTCATTCGCCTCAGACGTAACTGCTCAGACATCGACACCTTCTACCATCAGAGTGAGAAACTGAAAAGGAGTCTTTTATCACAGAAATATCCATTGGGAGTAATTGAGAATGCTATAGAAAAGGCAGCCTCTAGGAGTCATGAGGATCTTTTGTTAGATAGTTAAAAAACTAAGTTCCCAACTCCATTGGATGAACAGTTCTTTACTTCCCAATACAATTCTAGGGCAGGTGAAATTAAGAAAATCATACAAAAATTTTTTAAGATTCTCCATCTTGATCCGTCCTCTTTTCTATGCGGTAAACCTCCTAGAGTAACTTTTAGAAAAGCTAGGAACCTAAAAGACCTTCTCATTTCTAGTCATTTTATAGGCACACTAAAATCACCTACCCACACCTGGATTCCAGAGAGACCTAATGGCTTCTTTACTTGCGCACAACCCAGATGTTGGATGTGTAAATTTGGCCAACACAGAGAATCTCGCTTCTTTTCATCTGATGGGAAAGAGAGTTTTCCCATAACCAGCAGGTTAAAGGTACACAGAGAGGTGGTGATCAATATGCCAAATTATGTCAAACAGAAGCGTATTGGATTTTTAGACTAAACACCATGGGCTGGATCCAGACCTTGTTAAGTGCATGAACTTAGTTACTCCTGGGCTAAACCATGTTGATTTCAGGGGAGTCATATTTCATCTGCTGCAAACAGTATTAGAGTTGAGAGGTGATGTTTCCTATGCCAAGTCTAAATAACATTGTGATAGTAAAGCTGGTCAGTATCTGTGTGCAGTAAGCAATTTAAAGATATATCCCTGCATGCAAAGTATACAATTAATTTGACTCCCCCTGAATTCAACATGGTTTAGCCCAGGTGTAACTAAGTTAATGCATTTAACAAGGTCTGGATCCAGCCCCATGTCCCCAGCTGGGTTGAATGAATCCATAGAGCTCAATCATTTTACATGATTAGTAATATAAGAGAATTCCTACTTTTATCTGAGATAGCAATCCCCTTGGTCTTGTCTATATTTATTATTACGGTTACTATATACATGGGTATTGATGGATTCATACTCTTGTGTATGGACATATATACAATCTAATAGTAGTCTGCTTTGCTTATTGACCTACATCTTCCTATCTATATTCCCTTTTATATTATCTAGCTGAGTTATATGTCCAAATGTGATCATCTATACACTTATATACTTATACTGTGTATGGTTAGTCCAGTCACATTACCTAAGTGCCTAAGCCTATATATGAGCAACGAACATATATTCCTTTGTCTCCGTATTAAATTTTATGTACATCTTCAGGCTGGTGATCCCTTTATTCCAGTGGTTCCCAAACTTTCTCAGTTCGAGGCACCCTTAGGGTCTACAATTTGTATTTTATTATACACCGCTCACTGAATAGTATTGTGTGACTTCGTTAGTTTGGCAGGGGAGCACTGATGAATAATGGGTTAAAACCTCACCCAGTGAAATGACTAATAGACTTAAATAGGAGGAAGTGTGGCCTCCCTGCTCTTTAACTCCTGATGAAACCGCCTCAGGCGGAGAAACGCGTTGAGTTGCCACATATTCGCTGCTCTCTTTGTCCCACTGGCTGACTTAGTATCTGCTATCACCCTAACACAGAAGCTGAGACTCCGTTCATTCAACATTTGGCCCTTTAATTTGACTGCAAGCGGACAGAGCTTCCTCTACTGGCTATATCGTTGTTTATGCTGTAACACAAGCCGCAGCGAGGAGCTTCACACGTGCGTGCCTGCCGGCAGTTAAGCCGTGCCTTTGCGGCTGGGGGCTCCGGCGCCACAATGGATAGTGAGAATCCTTGTTTGTCAACAACAACAGGAGAGCACAGAAACTGTGAGTGTCAAACGTTGCTGTTAATCAGCACAACCTCCCCTTCATTTGCATCCATACCTACGAGGACTGTCTTTGAGCTTGGTTATTTTCAAAAATCAAGGGCTACGTTTGGGCTATATTAGTATTATTGAATATTCACTTTGGATCATAATACCTGTATGCATACATGGCACTACTGACTATATAAGAACAAAGTGGATTACTTCTGTGTATCTACATCTGGATGAATTTACCTTTTGTCTATTTATAAATTTATACCCACTCTCCCTGTTTTTTCTCCCTTGCGTAGATCTGTGACTGTTAGAGTCACAGTGTGGCATCTCTATACAAGTGCTTTATCTTGCCAGTGGTTCAACTGTTGAAAGCAGCCTAACTTTCTTGAGGATTATGTACTGTATAATATTTTAATTTCCAATTGTGATCTTTATGTTTTATGAATTATGAATAAATTTTAGTCTCTAGAAGCGCTTCTATCCTTTTTATTGTTTGTGTCTATTTGGGGTTTTATCCGCCTCCTTGAAGCTGCTGCTGTGACTATATTTATTTATGTATGTCATTTTTTAATATTGCTATTTGCTTATGACCCTATATCCCAGCTGAGATTAGTCCCAGCGCTCCTATACTTCTTTTTCTATTATGTATAGAGACATCCTGGATGAAAACCTGCTCCAGAGCGCTCTTGACCTCAGACTGGGGTGACGGTTCATCTTTCAACGACGGCAGACGTAGGTCTTGATCTGCCCCAATGACCCTAAGCATACAGCCAATATATCAAAGGAGTGGCTTCAGGACAACTCTGTGAATGAGTGGCCTAGCCAGAGCCCAGACTTGAATCCGATTGAACATCTGTAGAGAGATCTGAAAATGGCTGTGCACTGACGCTTCCCATCCAACCTGATGGAGCTTGAGAGGTGCTGCAAAGAGGAATGGGCGAAACTGCCCAAAGAAAGGTGACTCAAGTCAAAGAGACTTGAGGCTGTAATTGCTGCCAAAGGTGGATCAACAAAGTATTGAGCAAAGGCTGTGAATACTTATGTATATGTGATTTCTTGGGTTTTTAATTTTTAACAAATTTGCAAAAATATCCCAAAAACTTTTTCACATTGTCATTATGGGGTATTGTGTGTAGAATTTTGAGAGAAAAAAAGGAATTTATTGAATTTTTGAGAATCTAAGAGTATAGTATAATTTCATCTGATGCAAGTGCATGGGAAGAAACGCATCAAGATTTCTTACTAATTTTGTCCTCCCTTCTTTGTGCTAATTTGCTTCTTGTCCCAGTTGACTGTGACCCAAACTATACGCTCAGATTCTCACCGAGCTGTGCAATTCATCAACTCATCAGTTTGTGCAATACATCAAATCTACAGGCTCCTCTCGCCGCCTTGCCTAGTGCGACTCACGGGAAGCCTTGTGACTGCTTGCCTCATCGTGGCGGATGTGCTGTGTGCCTATAAACCTATGTGAGTGCTATATACGGATGTTATGCGGGCAACTTTCTGTTCTACCTGGGCAGTGGATAATATGTATGCTGACTATTACGTTTGCACCTGGGACTGTTTACATCGGACACTTGTCCTCTAAATAAAGAACAGTGGTACCAAGTCCAGGAGTTTCATTTTTCTTTCTGATCAGTATTTTTGCCCTCCAAGTTAACCCTGCGCACTCTTCTAAATATGTACCATTTTATTTGACTAACTTCTATCATATGAGCCCGATATCTAATTCAACAATTCAGTTGTCTGTGATTTCAACTATTGTTTACATGGCTCGAGACTATCAACTGCTCGGGAATTATACAGCCTTTATTTAATTGGGGAGGACTTATGTGTATGTTTTTATGAATGCTTTATATGTATAATGCTATAACTGTTATTAAATTATAAATCATTTCTTAACAGGAGCCTTCCTTCTTTTTACTACAGGATTTAGTAGCTTGATTAGCGCTCATCACTCTTTGTTTTCCATACATATATACAAATATACACACCTACATATATATTAATATATATACATAATATATAATATA
>WWET01000089.1:19416-51486 GCA_011038615.1 Limnodynastes dumerilii | reverse complement strand
TGTTGATCTAGTATATGGGGGATGGGCGGCCGGGCCCTGATAGTTTTCTGGTTCCTTAATTTCTTTGCAAATAAATATTATTAATTCTGATGTTTGTAAAATTCACAATACTTACTGATTTTGCTCATAATGTAAACACCCAACTATGTATCTCTAATGTTGATTTTGTATCAATGTGTAGGAGTCATTCGTGTCCAAAATGGTATGTTATTTTGTTTTTCCAATAAAAAATGTTTAAAAAAAAATACATTGCAACACTAGTAATTTTTCTAGGCAGGGGGCAAGACTTTAGGCCATGGTTTGCATGAAAACATGGTGTCAAACCCAGTGCAGGAGGGTCGACAACTCTGACATTATATGGAGTGAGAAGATACAAATTGCTTTTTGATAAAACATTTGCCAGATTGAATAGTAAAGCTTAAAAGGAATAATTATGTTAACAGCTAATAACAATGGACCTGATTCACACTTAAGAGTTCTTCCGATTTTAGGTGCCTATATTTAAGAACGGATGGGCTGCGCATGCACAGTAAATTTTATACACTATTTGCGTAGGACTTAAGTTCACAAATTCCGTGCTTATACACTACAAAGTTATAATCTGTAGGTTCGTAGTAACATACACAAAAATGGGCGTTCCATGAATAAGTAACTAGACAGATAAGCAGATTTGGGTGGAGAGAGACCAAATGAAGGCGCGGTTATGCAGTTAAGTTCCTAAGTAGACGCCCTACGCATTCAAATGCGAACCTACACTCGTAAGACACATAAGAACCTGAAAACTGGGGGCGTGCCTAGGGAGTTTCATTGCTATTAGTTGCGTATATTTAGGAACCTATTGCGTTCTTAAGTGTGAATCAGGTCCTATGAGTGTACATAAATATATGCAAGGACAATATCTTTAAGAGGGATGTAGAGATAGCAAAGAACCAACTTAACCATAATCCCATTCTGGGGGCTGCTACGGGCGGTTCTCTAAGTATGAAGATTTAACTAAGTGCTTTCCTTAATTTGAATCCCCCGGAGGCCATTAGGTTCTTAAAGTTAATTAACATTCACTTATCCACAACTAAACACACTTATTGATTAAAAACACAAAACATCTTTAATGAATAATCTATTATGTTACTATTGAATGAATGTTTCAATAGTTTTACAAATATTCACATTTTGCATTTAAGCCTTAATGTGCCGTGAACCAATGATATTTGCAAATATATATATAAATTTATTTTAAAAAGTTTGTTTATAAACACTTTAATTTAATTGAAAAATTAACTAAATAAATCAATTAATTATTAATACTAATATATTGTAAATAAAAATGCTTTCTCTAATGTTAAAATTCTGAACACATTAAAAACATAAAGGAAAGAAATAACAAATAGCAAATAACCATACGTAAATCAACTTAAGAATGGTGGGCCGTATGCAGAGAGTTTTTAGAAAAGTGCTACTGCGCATGCGCAGTAATTTTGTAATGTACAAAATTATGTAATTTTGTAATGTAATCTACGTTACTTCTTTCAACGTAGATTGCGTACACGCGGTTTTAAAGACCGCGTGTACGCAATCTATGTTGCAAGAATTAACGTAGATTACGTTCCAAATGTACTGCGCATGCGCAGTAGCACTTTTCGCAGAACTCCGGCCTCAATTGCATTGCGGCCGGAGCTCTGAATCCGGCCCTTGATCTTTAATCATTAATTACCTACTTGTAATGTAATGAAGCTATGGTAAGCATATCAAGGCCTCCAGTATCAACACATTAGAGACAACACTCTGAGAAAACCCTTTATAGGGAGAAACACGTCAAAGGACTATTAATTATATTCTGCTCCTTCAACATTACCACGATTTACTTATTATTATAACACCAAGAGCCAGATTTACTAAGCTGCGGGTTTGGAAAAGTGGAGATGTTACCCATATCAGATTCTAGATTTCATTTAAATATTACATTCTAGAGAATGTCAGCTAGAATCTGATTGGTTGCTATGGACAACATCTCCACTTTTCCAAACCCACAGCTTAGTAAATCTGGCCCCTATCCTCTGACTGACTGTCCGAATAGGAGAACACCATTTTCGATATTTAGAGGATATTGTCAGAACATCATCCTCGCTGGAGCCAGGATTCATCCGCTCATGCTAATTAGGAAAATTCCTAAGCTACCTGAACTCAACCATGGTATGGTGAGTAATTCATCATCTGACTATTTATCAGGAACTTCTTTACTATTTTTTTAATCTGATTATTATTATCGGCATGTGCCTCACTTATCGGTGTGACTAATATCTGTATTACGGACATTCTGTACCTACTGATAAGGATTAATCATACCTCTTTTCTGTCATATCACATTTATTACTATTAATTATTTCAATTCTGCTACATACAAGAGCTATCATCTTGTATACAGTCACTTACATTGACCACATCACCTGAACGTGGAATAAATTGCTATCCATCCTGCTAACCATTTCATTATATGGACGACTGCAGCTTTAACATTGAATTGTGATACCATAGATCTTGTGTTTTCCCGAGAAGCTGAATGTTGTGCCATGTGGTCTTTATCACTCTTCTCTGAAAGATGTTCTTGATCTCAGTGTATCCCCAATTTAACTACTAATATACTTCATGTGTATGATGCTACTACCTAATCGCAACCATCCATAAATCACTTGTATATACAGATTTATTAAAACCATTCTATTCTCAGTAACTATTTGGAAGACTAATACATTTCTGTTATTCATATTGGCAGACCTATAATAATTGTCACAATTTGGTATATGCTGAAAGCATCTCTCCATATTTTACAATTATTGAGTGGGAGCTTCTTATATGTTTGTATGAATTCTGTTCTTTTTTTTCAATATGTTTTGTATGAATATTTGTATTTATTGAAACTGTTTTTATATTTTATGTATTGGTTTATTAAAAATTCTATCTACTAATTAACCAGCCCTATTGAGGTTAGACTACATTTCTTTAGTGGCCTATTTCCTTCCTATTACATCCAGTTAAAGATATTCTTAATATTATTTTCCTCTGCTAGATTATTCTTTTTCTCTATTTCTGGCCCTGTTTCCTTTTCTTATTCTATAAACTGCTTTGACCAATTAATCTGTTACCCTGTTTAATGATTACAGCTTGTTATATATCTGATACTTTATTATTTATTATTTTTTATTTATGTTTTGATATATGGGGTTTAATTTAATTCACTTGCTTCCCTTTTTCACAAAAGATGCCCCTAGCCTTATCAATTGCTTATCAATTACTTCTCAGCTGTGGCTCACACATCTGTTTATCAGCCATCTATTTGCATATGCATGACCTGGAGACTATTATTTCCGTCTGCAGCACATCCTCTACCCTACCCTTTGCACAGATTGCCACACTTTTGCCCCATTGTGTCCCATTTTGCACACACCACAGTATTTTCCTGAAGGGGTGAAACGCGTAGCAGCATTAAGAAGACCACCACCTCAGGAGCACAGGATCTTCCCACTATCACTTCAAGGACCCATATCCATCTTTAGTGCGACTCAGATGACAGCCAGGAATGGTACCTAAAAGGAGAAACAGTGGCGAGCCCCAGCAAGGTTTGTGGCTACTGACAGGCACTGGTGAGCTCCACGTAGCCCAGCAATTGAACATTATCAGTAAGGTCCATAATTTATACAGTTGGAGTGTTTTACAATTAGGACCAACATCTATATGCTTTTTTAAATCATCGGCATAGCGGCATTATTCACCGTTCTCTCACCAGCAGACTTTGTTATATTGTGTTATATGTTTCGCATCACTTGAACATTTTTTTAGACAAAATGCATAACACAGGTTTTTAATCAACCAAAACAATTAATCCTCAATAAATAAGTAAAAAAAATAAGAGATTGCAAACAAAAATTATAAAAATGTACTGCTTTATTAACTTGATATAAACAAACAATATCATCCAATTATAAAATTAAGAATCGTTAATATATAGCCAGCCTTTAAGGAACTCTTCTAGGCCTTATCTCTTTGTTTCTGGGAATTTTTCCTTGGCACTACAGTCTCTTCCTAAAGGATCCCTATTGCAAGATTTCATCCAGCCTTCAAGTAACGTTAGAGATTTTTCCTGGTGTTTCGCAGTTCAAATCTAAATCACAGTGTAAAAATGAGAGATTTCATTATTTATATGCAATAAGATAAAATATAAGCATTTTTCCTGAATGCAAAAAAACCCAATAATAATAATAATAATAATAATAATAATAATAATAATTTGCATGCACACTAAAACGCCTTATTTTTTTCTCTCCAATTACTAAACTACATGCATCTTAACCTAAACCATTTACTTTAGCATTCCTCCAATCCATTTGCACACAAAGGGCCTATCCAGAGCTACAATCATAAAACGGTCGTGTGCGTAGCGTATTTACGCCAGCATGCCTCCGATGCACTCCCCTAGGCACTCCCCCTGTTCGTACTTACTTTTGTCATCTGAAAGTGAGCAAGTGAGCTGAGCAAACCCTACCCTAACTTTTCCACTAACTTTTCCATTGATTAACACTTAAGAAAGCGTTCGGTTCTTAAATATATGCAACTAATAGCAAGGCAACTCACATGACAGGCCCCCAGTTTTTAGGCTCTTAAGAGACTTACGAAAACCATAGGGCTCCCTTATCCTTAGGGTTCGTACTTGTGTGCGTAGGGCGTCTAATTGCAAATGTTAGTGCATAACCACACCCAGATTTGCTCATTTAAATGCCTCCCTCCACCCATTCTTCTTATCTGTGGACTTAATTATTCCTTCGTAAGTTACTACGAACTTAGTGGCATTAGGTTCAGAGTGGTGATTCAGAGAATTTCTGTTCCTAAGTCCAACGTAAATTGTGTATAAAAGTTACTACGCATGCGCAGTATATACCTTCCTAAACATACGCATCTAAAACCCTGCAGATTCTAAACTGGGAATCAGGCTCATAGTTTTTAGAGGATACAGTAAACTTTAATGTGATAGCAGAATATTCTGAAACCATTTTTCATGTGCAAATCTTCCATGTCTTATGGAGAGTTTTACCCAACAGCTGGATTTTGTGTATTTATTATTTATTAACAGGTTTTTATATAGCGCCAACAGATTACGTAGCGCTTTTACAATTTTAACAATTAGTATAAACAAGACTGGCTAGTAACAGACAGACTGGGTGGGTAAGAGGGCCCTGCTCACAAGCTTACACTCTATAGGACAGTGGGTTTGATACATAAGGGCAAGTGCTTTATATCACACAATGGAACCAGCAAGAATGTATGGTAAAAGTGCTCTCAGTGCTCTGTATAATCCAGCCACAAAGCATTGTTAGTAACAGAGATGAAGGAGTTTAAGAATAGAGAGAGCGAGTGTGCGGGTTTGTGTTAATAATGTAAAAGAAAGGAAGAAGTGGTTGATAATATGGTACATAAAGCTTAGGAAGGTTGAGGAATTTGATAAGCTTGTCTAAAGAAATTAGTTTTAAGGGAGTGCTTTAAAGTTCGTAGAGTAGTGGATAGTCTTAATGAGCGAGGTTATTCCAGAGAGTGGGTGCAGCCCGGGAGAAGTCCTGTAACCGGGAATCAGAGCATTTATGAAGTGCAGAAGAGAGTTGTAAATCTTGTAATGACCTAAGAGAACGAGCTGGGATATATCTTGAGACAAGTGAGGATATGTATGCAGGTGCAGTCTTGTTTATGATATTTAGTGTATTGTTTCAAAAGCCTCAGATTTATATCTCATTTTGTCAAATTAGAATCAGTTGTGCACCTTAAATCCAAACATGGGTAGATATGCAGAGTTATATTCTTTACATTTTTTTGTTGGACAAAAACTTTGGGTTGCAATTCTTAAATAATATGAAAAAGTATATGTTCCATTTTTGATGCATTACTGCAGCAGAATAAAAGTGAAATGTCCACAATTATTGTTTAGGTTTTGTCAAAATTTTAACTTGTCACAAAGTGTGCTTCATATTAGGTAAATAAAAATAGTAAAAAAAAAAAAAGTTAAGCCAAATGTAATGCCTCTAAAAATAGGTTTTTTATGCTTCACTTGCTGGCATGGGGATAATGGGGTAGATCCAGAACGACATTTGCCGTTTATTCGCGTAGCGTATTTTCATGTGCGTATATTCTATACACACCCCTTGAACGTATTTTGTCAAGATACGCTTTCCAAACCCTACCTTAACTTTTGCCAACGTAACCGCAGTGATACGCACACATACGTATGGGCAACACGAATTTACGCAGCTAAGCACGCCCATACTGTACACTTTAAATACAAACCCCCGCCTACTTAACGTATTTCAGACGTATTTTGGGCTCGCGTAAAATTGGCACACCCACACGTAAGTATTTACGTGACACATACGTGAATGGCCCTTACGTTCACAATTACGCTACGTTACTGAGCGTATTTACCAAAAGGCGATTTTAACGTCTCCGCCACGCGTAAATTCGCTCACAAGCGTTGTTCTGGATCTGGACCAATGTTACATCATGACTTACGCTAACTTTTTTAATCAAACATAATGTAGTTTCTCCGTCTAGAACTATTCCATTAATGATAAAATACACAATTATTGTATTTGATCTTGACTCAAATTACAGATGTCTTCAATATATTATTCCAATTTTACACTATGAATTCCTAAAACATCATGAATTGAAGTGAAGAGTTTTAGCATTTATAACAGACAAATGCACTTAGCTAAAATTTATTTGAGAAATTTTCCAGAAGTATTTAAAATGATTAAATGGTATTTAAGCAAAGTATGTGTAACTCAGAAATCTCATTATGACAGTTCATTTCTCTGGGGCTGATTCAGAGTTACACTTACACCTTTTTTTAGGTGCAAGTGTAGACCTGAGCATTACCATGTTGAACTGGATGGGGAAACAATATTAAATAGTGAAAGCAGAATTAGAATTAAGAGGTAAAGTTTCTTAGCTGAACTATATTTTATAGAATAAACATAAAGCTGTGCAGTATTTTAGTTCTATGTATAAAAGTTAAGTATTTTCCCTGCATGCAAAAGATTTTAAATTAATAAACACCCCTTATTTTGAAAAATGGTTTAGCTGAGCTGTACACTTGCACCTAAAAAAGGTGGAAGTGCAACTCTGAATCAGCCCCTCTGTTCTCTGTAGTCTGCTGCTGATTGCTTATTAGTCTGCTGGTGTGCTGCTGCCTAGCACAACAGGCTCAGCTCTCAGGTTACTACACAGGTGCAACCAGCTGTAATCAGCACAAGCCCTTTATCAGTGTACTCTTTTTATTGCCAGAGTATCAGGCTCACTAGCATTACCTTGTGTGTTATTGCTCCAGCGTTCTAAACCTTTGCAGGTTTATGCTTCATGTCTATTTGTCCTTACGTATCATGTATCCTGTTCCCAGTATTTCAGTTTCTGCCTCTTTTCCTCTTGTTCAACTCCTGGTTCCCTGTTCACCATTCACCGGCAGCTGTCTTGCTATGTTACAGTCTCCGGTTCATTACTCACCTTCACCTCTGACTGGCTTCTCCAGTTAAAGGCTGATACCAGTTAAGCGACCTGCCGTGGTCTGCAGCCAAGAATGTCCCCACCTTCAGGGGTTCTGGTGAATACAAAGCCACGGTTTAGATTTCGCTTCCAGGTTGTCAATCCAATTCACCAGTGGGGCCCTGGTTGTTTCCTTGTGATTCAGTGACACTCATAACTTATTGTATTGCTCTTTTATGGATCGTGACCTATAACTGTAAACCTTCAGAACCCAAGTGTTGAATAAAATATTAGCTCATTTCCAATTCACATGTAATGAGTGTTAACAATATGGCACTCGAAATCACAATATAGTCTGGTTATTTTTATCACAGAACATAAAATGGACATTGCATAGTTAATCATGGGGATGAGTTGCTATTTATCAGTCTATATAATTGTGGGTTTTTATTTTCTAGTAGGAACTAAAATACTTTTTCACAGTAAAAGAGACAAAAAAAAATCTTAATGCAGTAGAAGTCATGTTGTGGAGGAAAGATTATACATCTATAAGAAGGAAATGAGGATGATTTCTAAAAGTAAATATCAAAACTGAAATAAACCAACAAAAGGATTACAAGAACACAAGTTCAAATTAGGTCTAAGTGAAGAAATGTGCAATGATTTCTTTACATGTTGGTTACAGCCCAGGAATGAGTCAAACTAGACACGCATTTTATACAGAAGTCACAATGTAAAATTACTTGCTCATCATCCTCTATAAACTCTTCACAATTTACAGATATTTAAGCAATTCAAGGATACAATTTGGCAATGCATTGTAATTGTGGGTTGATAGATATATTGTGTTTTAAATTGTAGCACCTGCTTTCAAGTATCTGCAACGTATTTTAAAACAAGGCTATCATTGAGTGGAAAGTGGAACGACAAGCATAGAAATACTAGGAGCAATATCATAAACTTTTTGAGGTTTTTGAATAAAATCACACAAATTTTATCATATCTCTTGAAAATCCCATCAGAGTAATCACAAATAGTAAGAAGATTAGTGTGGGTGCAACAAATGGGGATGTAGCAGTAGGGACAAAAGAAACCCCCAAAGTGCCATTCTTGTGTGCCCTCCAAAATAACATTCAATTATATATATTAAAATGGGAAAAAAACTATTTAAAAATGTGCAAACAGTATTTACATACACATGTAATAAAACATAAAGGAGAAAGCGATGGTACACAACAATCAATATATCACCACCATGGTTGATTCTGACAGTATGATCTAAAAAATTAATTGCCTTTTTACTGATTTCATGGGTGAGATTAATATTGCAGTTGTTATTGTTCAGAGGTAGGATGAATTTCAAGAGAAAATCAATATATCCTGCCCAAAGGACAACATAATCCTTCCTCTTGGTAAAAGATTTTGTCTTCCCAGCACCCCATTAATAAGTTGGTGTAGGTGGGTACACAGCTGTACCCATATCCATAGTCTGGTATTGTTTCACCAAACCGGATATAACTGTTCAAAAGTAAGAATATCAAAAGGTTGACAATAAAGGTCTTGAACTCAGATGAACTCTCCATCATTAAACAATATTCAATGTCCCTTTACTGTGTGACTAATACAGGTATAAAGATATTCAATGCCACAGATAACCCGCCACATGTAATCTGTGACGTGTAAACCATTATGTTTTGTAACTATATAGAGAGCATCCCGTATATATCATGGAAGAGAGATTATGACATTTCGTAGGTGTTGGTCATTGTACTGGCTGCTTCCATGATGCAGCACACTCCATGGCTAACATTCTGAAGGGATGGAGACACATAGTCAGCTCACAGTAATGGCTTGCTCATGCACTTGGAGTCAATCCAGAACTGAATGCAGACAGAAATCAGCTTTGTTTACTTCAAAATATGTGCAACAGCCACAGGTCATATCTTAGCCAAAAGGCTGACACTCCATGACCTATTTCTGACCCTTACATTAAAATGTCATACAGTAGTTCAAATACAATACATAAGTTTTGCAATTGTTGCTGGAGCATTGTGTAGGTTTAAAATATTCCCAATATTCAGTAAATTTTTAAGAATATTAATTAATCTTTAATAAATTCTTTGATTCTTGATTGTTTTAGTGCATTCATACTGCAACAGAAGCACCTGTGCTATTCATAACCTCCATTTACAGGGTACTACCCTGCAGTAATGCAAAGTATATGATAACATATATGTATTGAGCTTGACTGCTTTGTGCACATACACTAAATGCTGTAGTGGCATAGTCATTCAGAGGTACCATTGTCTGTGCCTTTGGATCGTACACATCCCGATCAGGATTTGCGCATGTACATACGGCACCCATGCTGTGTGGTGATTTGCATGCGCCTCTGAATCATCCCTTATTGTGAAGACTTTGAAGGGCAGGCATATACATATATATGTAGTGTTACGAATAGGCGCTGTGTATACACGCCTAACCGTAACACTACATTTCATTCTTATTTATTTCCTTTTCAGAGGATGTAGGATCCTCTTTTAGTGTTTTGGTCTGGCAGCAGTGTCACTAGCGCGACTGACTGATATTTTATACTATTTTAGGCATATACTCATGTTAAGACAGAATGTGGATTCTGAGGGTATTACTAGGAGTGGGAGATCACGGCTGACAGTAACATTGAATTACCCTGCATGTTTGGGCCGTTGAGGAATGGGAACATTATTGTAAATTAAATTGCATTGGGCTGGATCCAGACTTAGTTAAGTGCTTGAACTTAGTTACACCTGTGCTAAACCATGTTGATTGCAGGGGGAGTCAAGTTAATTGTATTCTTTGAATGCAGGGATATATCTTTGAATTGTTTACTGCACATAGATACTGACCAGCTTTACTATCACACTGTTATTTAGACTTGGGATAGGAAACATCACCTCTGAACACTAATACTGTTTGCAACAGATGAAAGATGACTCCCCCGCAATCAACATGGTTTAGCCCAGGAGTAACTAAGTTCAAGCACTTAACTAGGTCTGGATCCAGCCCATTGTGTTTAACTGTACTGTGTGTGTATGCAAGCTGCTGACTTGCCTAGGGATCCACAGCTAAAGTTACATGAACTTCTCGATGCCATATAGGCCTCATATTTGTGTTAGGCTTTACAGAATGCAGGGTGTGTTAGTTTTTACATTCAGGTTTAGATCAAGCCTTAGATTTAAAACGAAAAAATTATGGATAGCAACAGCTGTTACCATGTCTCCATTTTCTGTTATCTCTGTTACACCAATATTTCATTTTTTTCTTTGCTTTTTACTGTTGGTGTCAGTTGATGGTGAACATCAAGTTGATATCTTCCATAGTAGTCTCACATAATAGCTATTGTTACCTGTCAGACGAGCTACGCTGTACCAGTCTTGCAATGACCTAATCTAGAACCAGACTTTCGTAAAAGGCCTATATTATGATGGAAAAAGCTAGGGTGGAAAAACACATGCATTTTGCGACTGTGCATGCACTGCACTGAAGTGGTTCCAATGGTGGGATCAGGGGAGGTGAGATGCAGCTCTTGTGTATGCTTAGTAGGAGGTGAGATGTATGTAAATAGTAAACTAAGGATGTGTTAAGGATCCTCCTCACTATCCAGACTTCCAATGTGTCGTCATTTTACATGAGGATGCAGCAGAAGTTTTAGATAGGGGTCTAGTTTTAAGTCTAGATATTAAGTCTGGATCCAGGGCATTTCCGCCTTTGGATCCCCGCAACCAATATACTTAACGCTATGAATGCATAAGATGTGGAAGTCCTGAATCCAGTCCCTAAGTAGTAACTCACACATCCGTCACTATTCTGATTGTGGAAGCATTGCTAAACAGGAATGTGTGTAGTTTTTACTTTTCATTAAAGATAAGATGTCCCACAACTGATAACACTGCTAAGACTATCTTGATCTTCTTTTCCCTGCTGCTAAATAGCTTTAGTCATCTCCGCTAAACAATATACCTAAAGATCACATGACACATACTGTATATAGATGTGCTAGATATGAAACTTCCTTGCTAAATGTAGAAGTATTCTAAACAGGGATTCATACCTATCCAATATTAGATAACCACAAACCATCAAACCTAATGAATAACTTTGAAGTGTTACAGAAAGTACACAACAGCCAGGTTATTAAAGCCTCTAGCTCTTCTGTCCAATAGTGACTGGTATATCTCATACTGTACCTTTTTACAGTTTAAAAATAGAGATAATGCCCAATATAATCGCATATTTATCATATGTAGACTTCTGTTAGTCATAGAAGTTATCAATGTATGCACAAAACTAATATGAATAAAAGACATTTGCAAAATAACAAGTCTTCCCCTTGAGATTACATATATTCTGGTAAATTTGAGATATTTGACACTGATTGTTCATTTTGTGTTCCAGAAGTGCAGTGGTGCTTTTAAGTGCAACAATGAAGAGAATGTGTTTTCTTTCCCAAAGTTTGTCAGACAATTATTCTTCTCTTTCTGTAAACTTCAGAAATCTTCAGCCATCTCTCTGTGGGCAGTGTATTCTTTGTTTTCAGAATCAGAGGACAATCTCAGTAGGCTATCATATCTGAAATCCTGTAGCTTTCTTAGCCTTATGGCTCTGACAAGTGATGTTAGTAGCAGCAAGTCTCCAAATAAAGACTGTGAAGGGAAGATTCAAAACTTAGTAGAGCATTCTGTAATTAGACTTGTTGCCAACTAAGTTCCCCTTTTCTTTAATGGTTGCAGATGTCTTCTGCTGCCAGTGGTCTGCAATAGACTGGAAATATTTTGGTAGTTAAGTTACTGGTGTAAGGGGGACTAAATGAAAAAAAAAAGATAAAAATAAAGAGCACATGCAAATATTATAAAATGTATTCCACAATTTTAATATGGATTTGTTAACATATAAAACCTTAGATAGTGCTGGGGTGTCTGCTCTGGCTAGAGAGTTATTACAATTAATTACAGTTTTGCAATGAATTCTTTTGATGTGATTTCTGTGCTATGACCTTGCTTTATATTATTATGTCTGCATTCAGATTGCTGCTTTCTGAGTCTAGTTATGACCAGCCTAGGGTTGTGTCTGATAGCTTGTAGCAAGCTCTCTGCCTATAACACATGAAGGTCACTATTTTGCAGTGAACTTCTGGATGTCAAAGATTTGTGAATAAATAGATTTTATTACTGGTGGATTTAAACTACCCTTCATTCCTGTGTCTGATTGCATAATGAAGCATCAGTCATAGTTATTAATTTATTCTACTAAATATTGTTCATTAGAAAATTATTCATTATAATATACAATGTACAGTTTACTGCAAGTGACAAAATATGTGAGATGTCTATTGAGACAATAAGTAGCAATGTTACATTACACTATACTATAATTATACTAAAATCACTTTAGCACCTGGTTTATTTAGTACCAAATGTGTTGGAATGGGTAGCAAGAGGAACATTTGCTACCCCCCCCCAAAATGTGTAGGGGTGCCTTTCCAGGGGTAAGCAGAGGGCGCAGTTTAGGTTTTCTATAACGTTAGTACATTAGGTATTGCTGACCAACAGATTACTGATGATTCTGTATGACTGAAATGCTGCTGGCATTTTCATCATAGAAACTTGCAGAGTCTAGCAGGTCTGCCTGTGCACCCTTCTCAATCTCCTTTTCCTCTTAATCTACTCACTGACAGCTGATGGGAGAACATTGATGTTGACGTAACCTAAGGTTACATCAGCATTACGCTTACCAGAGAGACTATCAGCGCCAACTCCCAATACTTCAAAAGTTATATAAACAAAGATTACATTTTTTTCAGGAGTTTATAGCTTTTTATTTTACAGGAAGATATTTATGAATGTAAAAGAAAAAAAAAGTATAGTTTTCCACCAACTTAAAAACATTTGTTTAGTAGAAACTTAAAAAAAAGATAATTACAATAGTTTTAGGCATAACAACTCACATCTGCCCAACCCAGGAGCAGGTATGTCTGCACATATTTTGAGTGGTGGATGGCCTCCCTGTAATTATTACATTTATTTTATATGCCCATTTATTTTATATGCCCATGGTTTTAACCACAAAATACACCTAAAAATGCACAAATATATATGTGGAAAGTTGTCATCTATCTGCTGCTAATTGAAGTTCAGTAACTAATAGATCTTAAAGTTTATCATGGCTGACCAAGAAAAACCCAAAGGTATATACAATTATCTAAAATGGCAATGACAGACATCAAGAATTAACAACTTAGTGATCATATTGCAGAAACTTTTTTCTACAATAACAACAGAATCCACAATACAATAACAACCATCCACACGTTGGGACCAGCTGCAGATCCTAGATCTAGGTGTTCCAGAATTGTGTTTTGCAGATGTGAAAATTACATTTGCTAAATAAATAAATAAATACTTTTAAGTACAAATAATTAGTTCCATTTTATGAACAAATAAAAATAAAACTCACCATGGAAACAAAAAATAAAGTAGTTATGCATTTAAAAAGCCTCATCTTTTTGGTGCTTAAAAAACATTCTGATCATTCACAGTCAAAGCCTAATAAAAATATTTAAGCCTGTCTACATTTGCTAAATAAATAAATACTTTTAAGTACAAATAATTAGTTCAATTTTATGAACAAATAAAAATAAAACTCACCATGGAAACAAAAAATAAAGTAGTTATGCATTTAAAAAGCCTCATCTTTTTGGTATTACATTAGATCTGTTATGGCAAGATTTATTTCATTTTGCTTAAAACTGTTGTTAATTTGCCTACTTGCCATTCAGATATTTTTCTGATAGTAAAATGAGTTTTCTCAACCACGAGACATGAACTATTTACTATTGAATGGTTGCAATTTGGTCAAGTAAAAGTCAGATTTATAGCAGAAGTCTTTGGGCTGGATCCAGTCTTAAGAAGGAGCTTGAAATTAAGAGAGGAAATTTACTTCTGGGCTAAACCATATTGATTTCAAGGGGAGTCATATTTCATCTGTTGCAAACAGTAATAGAGTTGAGAAGTGATGTTTCCGATCCCAAGTCTAAATAACAGTGTGATAGTAAAGCGGGTCAGTATCTGTGTGCAGTAAGCAATTCAAAGATATATCCCTGCATGCAAAGAATACAATTAACTTGACTCCCCCTGAAATCAACATGGTTTAGCCAAGGAGTAACTTTACTCTCTTATTTTCAATCTCTGAATCAGGGCCTTAATTTCAAGTTCCTTCTTGTTTGGATCCAGCCCTTTGTCACTCTCCATCAGTGCAGACACACAGGCTATGTTTGCCCTAATACTATGACACAAGTAATCGACACTGCAATTATCGTAATTGCTGGACGGATCATGTTTATTCAGAACACCAATTACACATTATGAAAAGGATTCTAATACTGCGCCAGTGGGGATCCGATAGTGGATCCTTGCTTTTTCCATGTTCTGCTATCCCCAACTCACTGCTTAAAAAACATTCTGATCATTCACAGTCAAAGCCTAATAAAAATATTTAAGCCTGTCTGTTCACTGGTTAATACAGGTAGTCATCCCTCAATGCATATAACATCCTAATAATCTCCATTCTATATGGCATGTGTCATATATGAAAACTAGTCATTTGAGATCTTGGGGGGAAGAAATTGATGCTGGTATGGGGCAGGGCTTGATGACATGCTTTATGCAAATTGCCCAACAATGCCACTATTCATAGAGTTACCAGGGATAGGGCAGGGCTTGATGACAAATTATGTCATCAAGTCCCACCTAATCCCTAGTCCCATTAGGATTTAAAGTATTGCTAGGCATCAGGTCTCAAGCCCATTGCGGGAGATTTGTCACCTTTCCCAGGATACTGGGAGAAATAAAAGAACTTCGGGAGTCTTGCGGACATTCCAGTAGAGCCGGCAACCCTGGGCAAGGAGTGTGAATTTCATGACTGCTATTTCCATAGGATTCCATGGCAGTGTTTCTTGCAATTTTTCTCCACAGAGAACAAATTTTCCGGATTCTGACACGATTGACAATATATAACTTTTCTATCTAAAGTTTTTGTCAGTTTCAATCCACTCTGAGAATTTATAGAAAGGCACGATCCCTTCTGTACACAGCTACTGGAACATTCCTTAACACACAGGATAAGAATAGGTTAGAACCTAAGAATCCTGGGCTTATTCATAACAGACCCATAAAACTTTTGTAGTGCCCCTTGAAACCTAGTTATACTGTAACTATAGAATATCAGGGTTACCCATTTTCCATTGCTCCAAATCTCACAGAGGGAAGAGATAGATGCCAGTATTTTATATAAATCTCGTCTCAAAGCCCCATCACCTGACCATCAATGGCTTTTTCAAAGTGTTACTAAGGTTTACTAAGTGCGAGGCTTGATGCAAATTACGTCGCTAGGAATATTAGGGTTGCTAGGCAGGGGGCGGGACTTAAGGCTGTGGTTTATATGACATTACGTTCTCATGACATCACGTCCTCAAGCCCATTGTGGGAGATTTGCCAGAATCGGGAGTACCCTGGATATTCCAAAAGAGTTGCCAACCCTTTAATGAAGCATTTGCAAGTTTAAATGCTATGGAAATCGTTTTACATACTGTCCCAGTGGAGTGTCAACTGCCAGCCAACATCAAGGTCTTGAATGGGCTCCATTAGATTACCCCTTCCCTTCCCTGTAATGCAGCAATCAAATGCTTTCTAGCTTGATTAGCAGTAATGAAATATGTTTATGTTTCAGACAGGAGCAGTGTGAATATATGCAAAGATATGGTATGTGATTGGACTCAATTCTCTGTATGGATCAGAACCTGTGACTAAGTTAGGCGGCTTTCCAGCAAAACAAAGCTTGTAAATGGGTTACACTTTGCCTTTAAGTCGATAGCTTTCTGTAAACAGGAAACTGGCTCATATATTCATTTTTATCCTTGTTTTAAGTATTTACCTGTTATACATGTACATTTACAAAAAGCCTCAATTAAAAAGGTCATATTAGTTGCCCAAACACATAAAATTACTGTTTTTCTTTGTAATCAAACTATTTTTGCTGATACATGCCTTTATATTTGCATACACAATAATTGCTAATAATTACAGGTTAGTTAAGCAATGAAAATATATTATTGCAGCTGTAAATACTGCCTGTCAATAATCCTTTCTGTGTTTTTTCATGTCACCTTGGAGTTTATACATTCAATCTACGCTGTTGTAAATCTCCCTCATGTTTTCTATTAAAACCACATTACATCATTTATTATGAAATATCTTTTTTTTATATAAATGGGAATTACAATACCAGTGCTGTGTTTAATATAGCTAAGGGAAAAAAGACTGAAGCTAACTGATCCTATCCTGCGTTTAGTTCATAACAGAATGTGTTTCTTATTAGTTATTTCATCAAATTCAGAAAACAAACGGGATAAAACATCTGAGTTGGTAAGTGAAACATTCTTACAATGATTTAAATCTGTAATTAGATAGTGTATTTCTTTAAAAGGAAAAGGGCTGACAAAGCTGAGCCTTACTCCCTATAGTTACAAAAACATACACTTAATTATACAGCACTTCCAAATGTAGAGGCTAAACCAAGATGAAGATTTCAAGAGGAACATAATTGATCCTTAAAATGTGTGACATATGTTGTTGGTTAAGGTTAATTCTAATTATTATGATAAATATAAGGAAAAAAAAGTGCTATAACTTAGGGCATATTCACATAATATAGTATGCTGTCTACCGCCCACTAACTGTGTACAAAAAAAAAAAAGAAATATAAAGCTTTCAGCTGATGGCCTACACATGGCATCCATTTTAGGCAGTGCCCCATCTTTTAAGATTTCAGGGCCATATTCAGAGATCCGACCAATTATACGCACGGACGTTGCAGGCCAAACCCCCTCACAAGCATGACACTCTCCTCTCTTGACTGTGCTGTCAGAGACTTCCGCCTCCATAGACCACTTGTAACTTTCTGAGTGCATTTCCGTGCGTATGTGTCCTCCGTACGTGCGATTCGTGATAGTCGCACCATTTTTATTAAAATTTTGCCGTGCTTATTTTTGCGTCGCATATCTGTCCGTATGTACCAACGTATTGTTCCGATCCTAAAAATATGCATGTAACTAGCTGTGAAATCGGATCTGTGAATACGGCCCACTTAGCAGCCACTTAGAACTTTTGTTGGTATATTTGCTTACTGAATGCAATAGAGGGGGCCAAAATAAATGGAGGAATTGTCTTACCACAAAAATTCTAGGTACACATATTGCAATGTAAGTGAGGGACTCACCAGCAGGAGGTGCCTTAGCGCTGGGCGGGTGAGTTTATCCTAATATAGCTACACTGTGAACTAATACTGCTATTTATCTATGTGCTGACACATACTGTCATATATTGGTTTATATAAAAATTCGTCTAGCCCATACGTACGTGTGCGTATGACTGCGGTTACGTTGGAAAAAGTTACGGTAGGGTTTGGAAAGAGTATCTTGACAAAATATGTACGTTCAAGGTGTGTGCCGAGGGGAGTGTAACGAATTTACGCGCACGAATAAACGTACGGCAAATGTAGTTCTGGATCTACCCCATTATCCTTCAGCCACAGTTCTCCAGTGGTATGTATGTGTGGCATATGCTACTGCGTATATGCAAATTATGAGAAATTATTCTTATACTGAAGGTGCTGGAATAAGGCATTTGTGAAACTGTTAAGTTTAATGTGATGTTCCTATATATATTATTATGGAACCATTTATGACGTTTATGTTGGACAAGAGGAAATACAGAAAACAATATATTTGCATAACGAGTCGGGTACCCAATTTACTTGGCACAAGTATTCTGGATCCCAGTTATGCCGCACCAACACCATAGCCATAGTTGAACAGAGTAGCTACTGCCACTAATTCTAATGAATGGCTGATTAGATATTTGTATTGACAAGTTGCTGTACAAATGAACTGTGTTTATGTAGCAATTTTTTGCAATTTTTTTAATCCAAATTATACGTAATCTGGAAAACGCCAGAGATGGTCAGAAATAGGACCCAAGCATTAATGTAAAACAGTAGTTATCGGGGCATGATCAGAGCTCACAATATTATGTATCCTGGCATCACAAACATTGAAGCTGATGGGAAAGCAGGAACAAGAATTGAGATAAGAACTAGAAGAGAGAAGGGGAATAGAGACAAGAAGAAGAGAAACAGAGGAAGAGATCAGGAGGCGATAGGAAAGAGGAGCAAAAGAAGAACAGAGAATAAGAAAAAGAGAGTTGTCAATATATATATTACCAAGCACAAGAATTAAGGGCCCAACACATGGGCCTTTCTGGGTGATGTATGCAGTATTCCAAAAACCTCAGATGGGAAATGCCAGTCAGGAAACACAATTAGAGGTTCTGCCCTCAAGGCCAAGTGAGTATTAAATAATCCATTTGTCAGTGGATTCAGGTTATAGTGGACTCCATGGGCATTCACCGCACTGGAGAAATCTTAAAAATAGAAAGTCCTCTGCAGCAAGACCCCAGCACTCCTAAGACAGAGTGTATACTACAGGGCTTTTTCCCCGTTCGGCTTTTCAGTGGCTGTCTGTTATCATATAGGGTCAGGACCAGCGAAGCCCACTTTGTAAAGCAGATCCAGCCAAGAGCCGATGCACGCAGGCGTCAGAGTAGGAATCACAGCAGGATGGCCACAGGATCCGGCTCTGCAGACAGTAGGCCTAATCACAGGCCGGACTCCAGGGAAAAGTGATTCCCGCTGCCCAATGCTCCATGCCCTCCAAAACCTGGCTGGGCGCTTTTAAGATGTTTGAGGCAGGTGTTAAGGGGCTGATGGCAATGGATTAGGGCAGCAGGACAGATCTGAGCTAAAATGCGGCCACTCTAGGTGCGCCACCCACCAGAAGTCCAATTAACCATATCCTTAGTTTTATGCAAACCAGGCATAGTTCCCCTTGTGACTAAAGGATCGGGTGCTGACAATGCGTCCATATATCCTTGCATATATTTTTCTTTCAAATTGTTTTAACAGGAAAATACACCTAAATTATATTATGAATGTGCAGTCTATAAAATATTTTGTAGATTTTTATTTATTTAATAATTTATTAACAGGTTTTTATATAGAACCATCAGATTATGTAGCACTTTACAATTTTAACAATCATTATAATAAGACTGGGTAGTAACAGACCGGGTAGGTAAGAGTGCCCTGCTAATAGACTTACAAGCTATAGGACATTGGGGATTAATTCATAGGGACAAATGCTATATATACTGTATCATAGAAATGGACCAGGTTGTACGGTAAAAAATGCTCAGTACTCTATATGATCCAGTCACAGCAGTGCCAGCAACAAAACAAAACAAAACTTAGGGTAAATTTTTGTATGGAAAGAAAAATTTGTGTTAATTATGTAGCAGAACGGAAACTGGAAAACAAACTAGATGTAAACAGGGTAGACAAATGCTAAGAAGTAGGTTGTGGTATTTGGTACTTTTTTTTTTTTTTTAACTTTTTTTATTGAAGCATTAGTCGATAAAATACAAAACGTTATCAATGTCAATCATCAAAGATACAAAGGTATGTTGATAGAGTCTGAGACCGCGACACATTTTATAGTATTAGCAATAAGCAAAGATGATATTCTTAACCGAGGGTGCAGGTGCTGTTATTTCGTAACCCATGTTATCGGGGGATCTTAAAAGTGAGTACGGGTAGCATATCATGTGGTGAGTTGAAAACTGGACCATATTTGACGTTTGATGTTATCAGAAAAAAACAACGGTGTAAATCTGCCTCAGAAGACCCGCATTTAGGGCAATGGTGGTACAGATTAGGCCAATTTGAGCACAACATAAAGGGGAAAGGTATGCCCTATGATAAACATTTAGGAACATTTGTGAGTACATAACAGCAGTAATAAATTTTACTGATTTAGCAAGATTTTTCAGGAGTGAAGTTGTGGTAGCAAGATTTTTCAGGAGTGAGGTTGGAGTGAGGGAAGGGAAATCCTTAGTCCACTTGGCTAGTCCTGTTGAGGAAGATTGATAATCAAAGTGTATGTGTAGAAAACTATAATGTTGGGATATAGCCTTACGTGTGGGAGGCTCCGTAAACAATAAGGTTATCTAGCGGGTTTTGCCAATCCAGTGGTAAAAGCAGCGTATCACTGCACTAACATAATGTTGTACTTGCAAAAAAGCCATATCCTAACCATTCAAAAAACTATATTTATTTTTGGCCCGGGCAAAGGTGAGAGGGCGTTTATTATCATGATCCACCAGCTGTTGAACCGAATAGATCCCCTTTTTAATATGAGAAAGGGTAGCCAGCCAGGCAATTTTGGAAATCTGGGTTACCCAGAAATGGTAAATGGAGAGAAAAATAAGGGTTGAGTGCGTGGCGACATTGAATAATAAACCAGAGTTTACGGGTTGTCATAAAAAGGGGATTATCACGAATATTATCCGGTACCTCTTGGTCATGTAGGTGGACAAACGCTTGTAAAGATAAACCCTGCAGGAAACTTTGGTCTAAGTCTTTATTGGTATAAATTGACTTTCATAATAACCAATCCCGAAGGTGTCTTAATTGAGCCGCCTGACTATATAAAGTGACATTAGGAAAATTTAACCCACCATTTTCATTTCTTTGTTGTAGCTTGATCATACCTATATGTCCTTTTTTTTCCTCCCCAAATGAAAGTGCGGAAAAGTTTATTTGTTTTGGTCTTTTTGGGTGAGCAATAGCGGAAGAGCTTGTAAAGGGTATAATATTCTTGGGAAAGTGATCATTTTTATGAGGTTCGCCCTACCCACATATGAGACGCACAACCGACTCCAATTGTTCAATTCGTTTTCTGCTTTCGCAAAAATCGGGGTGATATTAGTATTATAAAGTCGGCAGATATTTTTTGGTATGTGGAAACCCAGATAAGAGAGACCCTCCCTAGCCCAACTGAGATTAATACCTTGAGCCCAAGTCGGGTGTGTTCGCCTAGGGTTGAGCAGCAACGCCTGTGATTTCTCAAAATTGACACAGAATCCGGAGACCTCTCCAAACTCCTCCAGCCTAACCATCAAGGGGTGAAGTGATGACCAAGGGTTACTTAAAAATATCATCACATCGTCCACAAAAGCTGATAACTTAATTTCAGAACTCCTTATCTTTATCCCTTCCAGTATGTTCCAGTTTTGTAAAACTCTGAGCTTTGGATCAACTGAGATATTGAATAGTAGGGGTGAGAGGGGATACCCCTGTCTTGTTCCTCTAGACATCCCAATGCTCTGGCTTCGTAGTCCATTGACCAGTAAGGAGGTGAAAGGGCTAGTATAAAAGTATCTAATTAAAGCTATAAAGTGACCACCAAATTGACGACGTCTTAACACTTCATAAAGATAGGCCCATGAGACAGAATCAAAAGCTTTTTGTGCGTCCAGGCTGAGAAGCATGTTATCAGGAGAGGAAGGGGACAAGGCAGCCACTGCCGCCAGTGCTAAGTGAATTCCCTTTACTGAGTGGCGTCCTGGGGTAAAACCTAATTGGTGATCGGTAAGTAAGGAAGGGAGAATTGATTGAAGTCTGTTGGCTATAATTTTTGCCAACAACTTAAAATTTAAGTTTAATAATGTAATTGGACGATATGATGAGGGGGACATTGGGTCCTTACCTGGTTTGGGAATAAGGATTGTGTGGGCCTCATTAAATGAGGTATAAGTAAGAGACTCCCAGTGAATGGTGCAAAAAAGGTGTAATAAAGTAGGGGTGATCTAAATGTGGAGGCACTTATACTGCTGAAAAACCATCAGGGCCTGGGGCCTTATGCAAATGCAAGCCCGCAATAGCTGCCGCCACCTGCCGTTCCGTGATATCATCGTCTAGATTTTCCTGTTGCCCTAAGGTAAGGGTGGGGAGATTTGCCTCTGTTAGGAGACTCTCCATAAGGGAGGCGTTGCGGTGTGAGCAGGTGTATTGGTTAGTGTAGTAATCCTGGAATGCCTGCAAGATATCATCCGATTTGGTTAAAAGGGGAGACTGTGAATTTACACGTAATGCTGGAATATGTCTGCGATGGTGACGTGTCTTGGTCATATTGGCTAGCAATTTTCCGGCCCTATTGCCCCAAGAAAAAACTTATTTTTGGAGAAATCTAAATGCAGTTTTGCCTGGGAGGTGAGGTAGCTTTCCATAAGTAAGTGAATCCTTATACTCCTGATAGGTGGACTCATTAGGTGTTGATGTGTAGGCTTGGAAGCTATGTGCCAGTGCTTTTAGGGATAAGTATTTGGCTTTATTTTTCCTATTAATCTTAGCCATGTAGCTGATAATATGGCCTGCATCACTGCTTTTGATGTTTCCCAGAAAAGAATAGGAGTCTCCCAATGGTCCATGTTGTTGTCAGAGAAATCAGCCCACTGTTGTTTAATGAAACGTTTAAAATCTTCCGAATGATATAGGTGTCGTGGGAAACACCATGAATATGAACGATTTCATGTCTGAGGGGGTTGTAGAGTGGTTTTAATGAGCGCATGGTCTGAGACCACTATATCGCCTATCTGAGTGTCTGTTAGCTGTGTCATAAGGGCATCTGAGAGCAGGAGATAGTCGATCCTTGAAAATGTACGGTGAACACCCGAATGGAATGTATAGGAATGGTCATCTGGATTGAGGAGCCGCCATGGGTCCACCAAAGCTAATCTAAACTCAAGAAGGGGATTTTGTAGAGGTGAATAAGTCCTGGAAGGGCCAGGAGATCTATCCAATAGGGAGTTCTCTACAAGATTAAAATCACCCCCTATTTTTTATTCTAAATTGTCTCTCTGCAGGAGAAGCGTGGAGAGATCCCGTAGAAAATCTCCTTGGCATGAGTTTGGTGAATATAAGTTTACCAGGGTATATTTAGAATCGCTTATCTGGATGTCCACCTACCCTCCGGATCAGACTGATTTAAGAGGTAGTATTGATGATGTCTAGCAAATATTATAGCTACGCCCCTAGTTTTGTTTTGATAAGGGGCTGAAATACATTCATTTATCCAGGAATCTTATAATATTCCCCCTTGCCCATCCTTCCAGTGGGTTTCCTGTAAAAATGCAATATCGACCCCTGATTTTTTAAAGGTGAAAACTAACTTTTTTGTGTTTAATAGGAGTGTTTAGTCCACCCACATTCCAAGAGGCAATTGTGAAACGCATTGGTGAGGGGTGTGTATTGGGCAAAGTGGGGGGTTTGCATGGCTGGCCTACCATCACTCAGATGGGATGAGATGTTCCAGGGATCAGCCATTTATTGAGGTGGAAGATAAGATGCAGCATATATTCATGGGTGATAATTCGTAACCAGAATGGCAGATGGTAAACACGTATCGTCACGGTCTCAGTAAGCTAACAGGTAATAGAAGACAAAACAAAATTAAAACAGTGTGATTCAACATTGTATCAACATAATAGCAGTGGCAAAAATTTGCATTTTAATAACAACAAGCGGTTCAATTCAATTTTCACATTTTCCAAAACCAAACATTGAAAAGAGTGGACCCTGGGTTAAAGAGCAGGGTTCGCCAGTGGTTAACATTAAACTTAAATTATATCTAAATGAAAGTTTGAATAATCAAAGGGGGTGGCAAGGGGATCCCCAAGATGTAGCTAATTATAACCTGTAGTGAATATTAGCAATGATGTGAAAAAATTACATAATTAACACAACCAATATATTTAATCAGGTGGTGGCCTAAATGGATGTGAGGTCGGGCTTGAAGGAGGGGTGAAGCCATCTCTAAGTGACAGCGAGCTGCCTTAGGGTCATCAAATATAAGAACCCAATCATTTTGCACAATATGTAACTTCGCTGGAAAAAGTAATGCAAATCACATGCCATTCTCCGCCAAGAATTTACACAATCGAGAGAATGCTTTTCACTTTTGAGAAAGGGCAGCTGAGTAATCTTGAAAAATTAAGATTTTATCGCCGTCTACCTCCAAGTGTTTCATGTGCCTAAATGCAGAGAGAATGCGTTCCTTGAATCTAAAATCAAGGAAGCGGGCAATTACCGGACAAGCTCTGCTATTTACGTCCTCCCTGTCCGGCCCCAAGTGGTGAGCTCGTTCTATCTGAGGATCGACAGTTTCTTTATCAATTTGTAAAGCCCGTATAAGATTTTGGGAAAGGAAGGCACTTAATGGCGGACCCTTGACAGATTCCGGAATCCCAATAAAGTGGAGGTTATTACGCCGATTCCTATTTTCTAGGTCATCGACTTTGTCCACCAACTGGCGGACCTGTTTGGTGAGGACTTCCGAATGCTGTTGGAGTTCTAAAACTCTGTCTTCTGTGTCGCTAGTGCATTGTTCTAACGCATTAATGAGATTGGTATTTTCTGTAATCTTTGCAATAGAGGCATTTAGAGATATTTGTAAAGAGTCAAATGTTTTATCTATATCTGGAAGAAGGGCTTGTATAATGGTTTGAGCGATGTCAGATTGGAGAGCTGGGGGTGAGAGGGCTTCCTGTCCCGAAGGAGAGGGGGCCTCAATCATTAATGGGTCGGGGGGGAAGGAATGGGTCAGGGGAGAAGGACTTGGGGGGAGGGTACCGGCTTAGACACATTACTTTTATGCTTGCCCATTTTGGAGGAGACAGCAACTCTTGAGGTAGATTTATTGCCTGGGCGAGAACAGTATTTGTACATGTCCTGGAGTAAAATATTAGGAAAGTGCACCAGCTTATTATAATTAACTTCACACCATGCAAATCTAAAGGGGTGCCCTTAGTCCACTAAACAGAGGGACTACATTTCACTCATGGAACCCGTTACTGTTTGAGGAACTAAAGTAGAAAATAAAAAAAACTCGAGCAACAAATGCTATCTAAAGCTAGAGCAAGTGGCCCTAAAGAAATGCAATAATTACAAGATGAGCATACCTGAAATAAGTTCAGAAAATTAAAGCCATTACACACTATAGACAAATACAAATAACACAATAGATGACAAGACCTGATAGAGTTTCCTGCTATAAATTGTGTAAGTAGGTATAAATATGGTCGGTTAAACTAGAGCGTGGAAATATTACAGAGTTCGAGTAAATATTGTGGTAGGGTGTTGGAAATAACAGCTAAAGAGACCAATAAGAGCTCTAGGATTTGGTATGAAAAAGCTTGTAATTAAGGTAGGCCTCTGATCCAACAGAAGGACACACTAGTGATTGTCGATGAATGCACTTAAAGACGATCCTTATCAAAGACTCAAGACGTTTCGAGTAAATATTGTGGCAGGGTGTTTGAAATAACAGCTAAAGAGACCAGTAAGAGCTCTAGGATTTGGTCTGAAAAAGCTTGTAATTAAGGTAGGCCTCTGATCCAACAGAAGGACACACTAGTGATTGTCGATGAATGCACTTAAAGACGATCCTTATCAAAGACTCAAGACGCGTAGTCCAAAGATATAGATATATTCACTTTGTTGTTCAAGTTCAAATCAGAGAGTGTGACTTGGTCACCACTGACCCAGTCTTCTATCTAGGAGTAAGTATTACCACAGAAGGACTATAGGATTCAGGAAGGTCGTTGAGGAGGTGCTGTTGGTATAAAGGGCTCAAATTGTGTTTTCAAAACAATGATTGCATGTTTTCCTGTTTGTGCCAGGTGGACAGATAGGAATATATATAAGTTACAGCTGATGATATTCCCTATCTAGGCATATCAGTGCCACAAGGGATTGAAGCTGTGGTTGCAGGGTTAAGTTGCTAATTAAGTCTCTTATGCCGGTTTGTCACCAGGGTTGCGCTGGAGGGTAGTTACATGCCTTAAGAAGGAATAATTTTAGTATCCCCGATGGTATATTAATGGTTAAATCTTTTGTGTCTGGATGGTATCTGTCCCAGGCCAGCTTGGGCCATATACAAATTTTAGAGAAAGCTTAGCTGCTTATAGCAGAAGAGCGAAGAGCAAGAGCAGCAATTTGTATTGGCAATGGAGTCCTTCAAAGAACTTACTCCTAGTACAAGAGAGGGTACATTTTATACACTGTGACAAGGTCTGTAAGTGTCAAGATGCTGTTGTTTGAGAGAGGGGTGAGGACAACGCTACAAATTGGCAATGGGATCCTACCAAGAATGTACTCTCAGTGCAGGGAGAGCTGTATCCCATGAACTGTGGCTGAGACTGTTAGAGCGTCAGAGAGGATACTATAGTTTAGCAGAGAACTGTTCTGGAGCCCACTTATGGAATTACTTCCCTTTTCTTCCCCACACACAGCACCAACAGACAATTTCTCCTCTCACTCTCCTTTGCTCTGCTCAAGTGGGGGTCAGTCTCAGATGTGTGGCACAGATCTCCCAATTTAACAATACCACCTAGCGCAGAGTGGCATGGCAGCAGAATCCAGCAATAGCAAAGTCCCACGCAGTGTTAGCCAGTAAACTCAGCAGCAGGGGCGGGTGGGTGAAGTGCTTCACAAGCACCCACACCTTCTCCCGTTATTCAGGAGGGGGTAGCAGGGTCAGTCACGGCATCAGCCCCGCGGTAATGCACTCCGACGGCACCACCACAGCAAGCACCGCCAGAAATCACCTCCGCAGCAAAAGCAAAATGGCACCTCTTCAGCGCTGTTCCTCAGCAGACAACGCTCTCTCCAGTCCTCTGGCTCACAGTGCAGCAATCCTGCGACCCAGCGATCACCCCTCTTGCCTGCTCCGCTCCATCTCCAGCTCCTCACTCAATGGATCTCTCCACACAACACGATCCACTGGGAGGGAAAACACCAGTAGGCCTCCTCACGGAAAAAGGATCAGGCCGCGGCTGGGAAGGCCCGAAATTAAGACCGGAGTAGAGGTTAGTTGAGCAAGGAAGATTATCCCAGAGATTGGGTGTAGCTCAAGAGACGCCCTATAACTGGAAATCAGAGCATTTGTTTCATGTAGAGGAGAGCTGTATGTCCTGTGAAGAGAGTGACTTGGGATGTATCTTGAGATGAGTGAGAATATGTATGTGGGTGCAGTCTTATAGATGGGTTTGTAGGTTAGTAATAGCATTTTTTTTTATTGAATTCTGTGAAATACAGGCAACCAATGTAGAGACTGACAGAGTGGACCTGCTCTGGAAGAGTGTTTTACAAGGAATATCAGTCTAGCTGCTGCATTATATGACTGCAGTATAGACTGTATTTTATATTGTGGGAGTCCAATAATGAGGGCATTGCAGTAATCAATATGGGAGATGATTAACATGTAAATGAAAGTTTTTGCAGTATGTGTGAGATATTTGATATTCTGTAAATATTTTTTGGATGTATGTCACAGGATTTAGAAACAGATTGTATGTGAGGAACAAAGGACAGTTCATGGTCAATAATAACACCTAGGCAGCGAGCTTTATAAGAAGGGATTATTTCTGTGTAGTCAACAGAAATAGAGAGACCGGGTGGGTAACTTTTATTGACAGGTGGAAATATTATTTGTTCTGTTTTTGTAAGATTAAGTTTGAGATGGCAGAAGGACATCTGAGATGAAATGGCAGAGAGACATTCAGATACGGTGGACAACACAAATGGTGAGATATCAAGGGCCAGATTTACTAAGTTGCGGGTTTGGAAAAGTGGAGTTGCCTGTAGCAACCAATCAGATTCAAGCTCTCACTTTCCTACTACATACTAGAGAATGTCAGCTAAAATCTAATTGGTTGCTATGGACAACATCTTCATTTTTCCAAACCCGCAGCTTAGTAAATCTGGCCCCAGGAGTGGATAGGTAGATTTATGTATGATCTGCATAGCAAGGGAAGTTATAATATAAAAAATAGAGACAAGCTATGGACCAAACACTGAGCCTTTTGGTACTCCAACAGATAGAGGAAGAGCAGGGGAGGTAGATACAGAAAAGTGAAAACTGAAAAAGCGTTAGTTTAATGATATGTGAACCAGGAAAGAGCTTTTTCCTATTAATATTAAATGATATTACAAAGGATGAACACGTCTGCGATATGTATGAAGTATGTTTTAAGGATTATCAGAAATACATTTTAGCCGTCCTTCGCTTTTCAAAAGTCTTTCATTTTGTTTGTTAGACTTAGTCTGTCGTTTGAGTTTCTGGCTCTGTGCAGCAGATTTGTCCTTAAAGGACTTACATGATATCGTTGTTCTCATGTTATTAATATGCTCAGAAATCACATAACAATATTCTGGTACAATTGCTATGCTTATTTAGTAGCACAAGTATATTTTATTTTCTTTGTAAATGGCATGAATATAATGATACTTTAACCTACTGGAAACCTAAATGAAGCATTTTAGAGAATTTATCTTCTCTTAGACTATATCCATCAGTAATTGACTCTCATTATGTTAGAGAATGTATGTTTAAGCAAACAATATACTTTGGTATGCGTATGGTATGAAAGCTCTTTCACAAGCTTCATTACTGAATGTATGAAAACACAGAAAAGGCCACATAATGGGAACAGGGAAAGTTCAGCTCTCAGTATTTCATGCTAATAAAGTGAAGATTGCAACTTTAAGTTACTTTAGCTTAACTTATCTATCAAACAGTAATGTCAATGATAAAGATCATGATAATAATAATGGAACAAATCCAGATTTACTCAAAGGTTTTCCGATCAATAGTGTCATTTCTGTACAAGTGAGGAGAGTGGCTCCCTCTTCCTGTATGAGGGCCGGATTCACAGCCCTGGACGTCTTTAAGACCGCATATATGCAATCTACATAACAAAACGATAAATAGATTATGTAAAATAGTTACTACACATGACGTATATGCAAGAAGTCCGGGATTGTGAATCCGGCCCTAAGTGAGGGGGCCAATCCCCTCATCCTTATTGAATTTAGGATGCAGAGGTATCCGGCATTGAACCGCCTCTGCCTCTGTGTTTGGAATTCTGTCTACAGCGGTAGTGGAGGTCTAGATCTGGTCTAATAATGGTAAAAATTTAAATATATATATTATACACTTAAACAGGAAAATAATAATAATGTCAATGATAATAATTGATCAGATCCAGACTTTCACAAAAGAAGCATCCAAAAATGCTTGCATTTTGCAACCGTGCACGCATCGTCCCAGTAAGTATGTTTAATGTCTGGATCCAGAGTTCAGTGCTGGGAACATATCCAAAGATGGGACAAGATGCGGAAAGTAATTCTGCTATGTGGGAGGTGGGAAGTTGTAAAATGTCCAGACTTTCAAACCATTTTACATGAAGACTTTCAAACCGTCCACATTTTACATGAAAGTCTTGGCCCTGCGTCAGAAATATTTATTTTCGATAGGAAGCCTGGATACAGTGGGGATGCGGCTTTAGATCCTTGCTGCCGCTACACTCAGAGCTCCAAGTGCAATGGGATCAGAACTTTGGATCTGTTCCAATAACAGTGGTTAATATAGTTAAAATGTAACTAAAATGAAGCATGTCTTTAATAATTTTATACCCAGTATAACTTTTTTATGAAGTGACTCAGTAATGAGATTTGAAATGCACTGGTTTTGCAACAGCATTTCTTTTTAACACTATTAAGTTTCATGTATAAAAAAGAAATAGGTTTAGTTTTAAAAATAAAACAAAAAAAACAAAACATGGTTTAGTAAATGATGTCTTAAGACTAAAGTCCTATGTTGCATCCTTAAAAGGCATCAAGAGAGACAATCTCCTATGCTTTTAGAACTTTAGTAGTGTTTGTTATCATACTCTTAGAACTACAAACATAAGCATACAAGAAAAGCGGGAATTGTGTTCTGTTGGGTATAAAAAAAAGAAAGAAAAAAAAGAAACAGCAACATCTGAAACAATTATAGAATCAAAAACTTATAAAAGAGCACGGAGACCAGGGCCAGATTAAGGTCCTTGTGGTTCTGTGGCTGAAAATTATCAAGGGGCCATAGGAATTGGCAGTGACGTGTGGGGTACAATTTAGGATCACCTAGGATCATATATCACTAGGAATTATTGGGACGGAAAAAGCAGGTACATACATTATAACAATATTACTATAGCAATAAACAACTTGTTACAGTTCCACAAAATATAACAGGCACAATACTACCATTAGTAGCAATATGGGACCATCCGCTAAAACGGGTCTTTAAATCAAACCGGCCAAATTCAAGAGCTAAGTGATCATCAACCGGCCAAATTTAACAGTTGGAATCACATGCATAAGTGACTAATCCTGCAACCAATACACTCAGTCTACAAATAATTATAACCAATCTAACACAACAGTAGACATAGAATTGACCTGCTTACAGCCCACCTGCCAGTCTCCTAACGACTGGAGCCGCCACCATCAATAACATCCTTCCTAATCATTTCTAGCAATTCCTCAAGAAACAATTACATCCCCTATTTCGATAAATGTCACCATCAGCACTGTACAATTGAGGTCTATCATGCCTAAACACGGGGTGAGTAACAATCAAACCCTCGTGTTCTAAAATAAAAAATGTTGTGGATCTATTGATTTTTCTGTGTGCACGATCTATGGCTACATGATTATCAGAAAATCTCCAACAAATGTGAGGTCTGATAGCAGACCAAATCCAACGAATTCTGGGCCACCACTGGCACGCTAAAGTTAAGTCATCCCTAATAGCCCATGTAAGCCCCACAGCAGGTGTCTGACCTATGTCATTTCCCCCTAAGTGAATTATCACTATGCTAGGATAAGAGTTTAAAAATAACTCCTTTGCCATAATTTCTAGGAACAACGCCCATTTCATGCCTTTTACACCTTTCCACACCACCGACCAATGGATACTAATGAGATAACTATTGCCAAACTGTGCTGGCTGGCCCAGTAGACAAAAGAATGACCAACAATCCAAACAATACGCACTCGAGGACCTGATGCTGTAAGGAAGATAAACAGATAACCATTAGCTATACGGCACCAAAACTTAATGAATGTAACCTCCAATTGAACACAAGTAACATTGTATCCTAGCATATTCTAATTAACTTAGGATGTAACAAAGGGTACTGCGGCCTCGGGCAAAGGTAAAAACCTCCACGCTTCTGGGCTCTTTTCTATATGCTTTAAGGGAAACTACTTAATGCCCAAATGAGCTTAGAGGAAAAAAGTCCCTTTGCACTTCCACACCTGGTGCAGCAAGCAGCTGCCAGGCTAATATCTGGAAAACTCTCTGAGTACACAGTGGAGAGGGGGGACAGACAAGGAACAACTGATTATGAAAAACTATAAGCCTTTAATCACCTGAACTTTTGTTTAGATCACTTAAGATTCCTCTGGAATTGGCCTGATGTAAGATTTGTAGGCTTGTGATTTCCATCGACCCAGTGCTTTTACTGGCTGCACAGGAGTTCCTTGTGCCACCGCAACTGAAGCAGAACCAATGCGGAAGGAGTGCGTTCCATATCTTTTAGGGTCAAAACCATCCTGCAATAGAGTTCTCTGAAATACAGCTGTAAATTGATAAGCCAACTACACTGCTTTTTCTGAGGGGCGCCTAGCTGCAAACTGATGACATAGAGCCATGGGGCATATGTTTTGATGCGCATTCCT